>JANBXA010000007.1:107990000-108550000 GCA_030556225.1 Cricetiscus sungorus
CTACTTTGTGTATGGTTCATGCCTGCTTATGTGTTTCTTCAAGACAGTGCTTCTTTGTTTAGCCCTGGCTGCCCTGTAACTCACTTTGTAGACTAGGCTGGCCTCACAAAGATCTACCTGCCTCTGTCTCCTGAGTGCTGAGATTAAAGGTGTGCCACCACCACCCAGCTCTAGCTCTACCTTCTTAATATGGCTCAAGCCAAAGCTGCTGCTAGCTTCTGGGGGAACCTTGATAGAAACTGGGCAGAAGGACAAACTTTGGGGGTAAGCAGCTTCCAGGTAAGTATATGGCTAATAAATAATTATCATCTTCCAGCATCCACTGCAGGGGTGAGGGTGCACACAGGTAGCTTTTCACTTCCCAGCCCACCCCCTCCTGTGTGCAGTGCTGATTGCACTACTGCGTGCTATGTCCTACGCAAGCCCTAATCCCGTGCCCTCACTGCTCCTGCTGCATTGATGGCTGAAGTCACTTGCTGTTGCCGCCTGATCTAAGGGCCAGTGTGTTGCTTTATAATTCCCTTTTCTGGTATCCTCAGGGCTACCTCTTGGAAGTTCAATCTTCCAGGTTCTCCAGGAAAGGCTGGATGTTCACGATGGCCCCTAAGGCTTAGTGCTTGTTAAATTCCTTTCCCTTTCTGATTCTTCCACTTGCCTATCCTTCACCCCAACAGGCCTGGCCTTGGCCAGAAGACCCTGCTGTCTCTTTCTCCTCCTGGCAATGCTTCCTGGTCGTTTCAGGCTTTGTTTAAGCCATGCTGTCCCTTGGATGCCTTCCCAGGTTGGCTGTTGTTCTTGGATATATGGTCCATATTGCAACCAACTCTGGCGTTCCATTGGCCCTAGAGGCTGAGAAGCCACAATGCTTTCTGGGGTTCATGAAATGTTTAAAAATTTTTTATGATTAGAAGGAAACAAGAAATGAATTTTAAAGGATTAAAGAGGGTCAGTGGTGGTGGTGGCACACACCTTTGATCCCAGCACTTGTGAGGCAGAGTCAGGTGGATCTCCGTGAGTTTGCAGCCAGCCTGATCTACATAGTGAGTTCCAGGCCACCTGCCTCTGTTTCCTGAGTCCTGGGGTTAACTGACATTTCTTTTCAACAGAGAAGGGTGCTCAGGGAGGCAGAAGTACTTAGGTCTCCTGAAAGTCACCTCATAGCCCTGATCATCATTCTTGGTTCCTCCTGCCCAGTTACCTCAGAGAGCCTAGGATAGAAGCAGGCACCTCTGTGCTCTTGTTTTTGTGGTACTGAGTATCAAATCTGGGACCTTGAGTATATCCTAGGTGTAAGGTCTGTGTCTGAGTTGTACCTTTGGCATTTTTACATTTTAACCCCTCCACATACATATGTATGTATTTCTGTTCATATGTGTGTGGTGTACATGCGCATGTGCAAGATACCTATTTATTTATTTATTTATTTATTTATTTATTTATTTATTTGAGACAGGGTCTCCTACTGGCTTGGAATCAACTAAAGCCATGTTGGCTGGCCAGGGAGCTCTAAGAAGCTACCTATTTCTATCTTACTAGCACTGGGATTACAAGCAATACTGTCATGCCCAGACTTTTTGTGTGGGTCTGGAGGGCATCAAATGCATATTTGGAAGGAAAGCATTTTGCCTACTGCCCCTATTTTTAATCCTTTGCTGTCAGCCCAGGGCTTGGTGCTCAGGACTCCCCTCTCCTTGTTGGATTTGTGTGTGTGTTTGAAGAAGCATCTCATATAGGACAAGCTGGCTTTGAACTTACTATGTAGCTAAAGCTGGCCTTGAACTCCTGATCCTATGTCCATTTCTTAAATGCTGGGGTTATAGGTTTATATTACCATGCCTCTGGTCTCTGTCTCTCTTTTTTCTTTTTGGAGGCAGGATTTTGGATTTTGTCAGTACAAAGCTTGTGGCAATTCTCCTGCCTCACTCAGCCTCTTGAGTGCTAGGATTAGAGGAGTCCATTATCTTGTCTGACTTCAGGTAATGCTTTCTGACTAGGTGGTTAAGCAAAGAAATTAAAAGAAATTAATAAACCATCTTGGGCTAGTTACCCCCTCCCCCCAACATATTTGTTTTTTTGTTTGTTTGTTTTTTTTTTTTTTTTTTTTTTGAGCTAAGGTCTCATTATCCTTGACTGTCCTGGAGCTTAGTATGTAGACTTGCCTGGCCGCAAACTTACAAAATCTACTTGCCATTGCCTCCTGAGTTCCGAGATTCTTGGCTTGGAATGGTGCCTTCTCTTATTAGTCTGCTTTTTCATTAGCCAGCTCCAGGTTCATGGGTTGACTGCAAAGTCTAAGCTATGGATGGAACATTCACAAGTCATAGAGCTTTGGGGCCCTTCCTGGGACTGAGCAGAGTGTGGGTGAGGACAGGCAACTTAAAAATGGCTCCAGATGGCTGTGGTATCTTTCTTTTGGTTACAAAATTGCCTTTTATAAATAATACTGGAAAGGACAGATTCCAAAATGTTTTACAGTGGCTGGTCCTGAAGCTAGAAACCAAACTAAATAAAGTGTAAGGCCTTGGGAAAACAGATTTCTTTCTTTTAGGTTACTAGGTTGCTTTGGGGTGTTTTATTCCCTTAGAACGAGTTCTGGGGATAGACCTAGAACTAACATCTAACCATCTTAGTCTCCAAGAGTGCTAGAATCACAAGTGTGTGCCATCATACCCAGCCTTTTCTTTCTTCCTTTCTGTATTATTATCATTATTTTAAAGATACAGTCTCACTATATAGCTCTGGCTGGCCTGGAACTTGCTGTGTTGACCAGACAGGCCACGGATTCAGAGATCTGCCTGTGTCAGACTCCAAGTATTAGGATTAAGGCATTCGAATTAACTCTGGCCTCATTTTCCTTTTTAGGCTTTTCATAAGAGCATGTGAAGACCAAACTCATTTCATTTTCTTTGTGTTCCTGGGTCTGGCCACCTTCCACACCATGGTGCATCCTTCATGGCATGAGCGTACGGAGGGCGTACGGCCCTGCTCAGCCCAGAGGTGAAATGAAGGGTAGCCAGCCATGGGAGAGCAGAGTTGCGGCACAGGAACTTAAATTTACCCCAAGGTGAATCTCTCCCAAGTCATCCTGTAGGCTGAAAATGACACGGGGATGGGAGAGGGATGGGGGCCGCCAGTGAAAGCGCCCTTGTGGCACTTCAGAGATTTTAGTTCTTTCTTCTCCGCATATACACTTCGGGGAATGATTGAATACTTTCCTTACTCCCGGGGGGGGGGGGGGGGAGGGGAGGGGAGCTGTAACTGATCCTTTTTTATTGGCTGAGAATGTCTAAGCTCCGGCAGTAGTAGCAATCTTGTTCACTGCTTTGAGTCCAGAAAGCCAGTGCTTGTAGCACATAGTAGGTGCTGAGTATGAGAAAGACTCCGTGAACGTGACTTCTTTGACTGTAATAAGCCTCCCCTCAGGCAGGGAATAAAATCCATCTCTAGATAATAAAACCCTCATGGTGTCCCGCACCCATAATTAGGATTCCCAGGCCTTCGCTTTGTTGTGGGAGACCAACCAAAGGCTAAGCGAGCACCTGCTTCTTCAGTTGTCCTGGCAGGACCTCAGGCTGCTTTGACATCATAACCCCTCGAGGTTCCTTCTCCAGGCTTTCTGGGAGCTGGGGACCTGGATGTGTCCCCGGGCCTTAGCCAGAATTCACCCCAGGGGTTCCCATCCCAGGGACATGCGACTCCACGTGCCCAGTATATTCTTTGCCCTTTGGTCCTGTGTAGGAGCCCCAGGACTGAGCAGACAGCGTCCCCCCGCACCTATAGGCCTGCGGGGACAGGGGCCTGAATCACTGCCGCAGTCGCCCTCTCTTTCCGGCTTCCAGCCCGGGGCCACCTCCGTTTCGTAAGGCCGGCTGGCCAGGCGCAGCGCGCTCGCTCTCCTCCAGTCCTCTGAGCGCCCCTCTCCTAGGCTTGCACTTTCGCGGCCGCCGCCCTCGCCCGGGCCGGCTCGGTGGAAGCCTCGCCCCGCCGCCCCTCCCCGGTAGAAGCCAGAGCTGCCAGCGCTAGCCCCAGGCTCCCGCGGGAGGGGGCGCGGCGGCCCCCACGGCTCCACCCTCTCTGCGGGGCCGCGGCCATCTGGGGCCCCTGCCAGGCGCGTCCGCTCGGGGCCCGCGCCCAGCTCGCGCTGGAGGACAAGGAGGCATCTGGGGAAAGGATCCGGGCGGGCGCACCGGGCGGTCCCCCTGACCCGCTGCGGTGAGCTGCTCGCGGAGATGCCCCGAGGGGGCGGTGGCTGAGACGCACCGTAGCAGACAGGACGCGGGCGCCCGGTCGCCTCGGCGACTCTTTACAAGCCGGAGCTGCAGCTGCGGACGCGGCGGGGCGGGCCCGTGAGGGCGCTGAGGTCCGTGCTCCCCGCGTCCGTAACTGGCGCCCACTGCGGACTCGCCACCTCCCGCCTTTCCGCGCCAGCCCCCCGCGAGCTGGCAGGAGGAAATTGCGCGCGGCCCCTTTAAATTTACCCAGGAGCCCTTAAAGGAGCCCCAGGGGCCCCAGACAGGAATCCCCACCCCGGTCCAGCCCGAGCCGCCGAGCGAGCAGCCAGCCGTCCGTGCGGCCGCCCGCCCGTGAATGCGCCCCGCGTCCGGGGGCCCCGCGCACCGAGCGCCCTGCGCGCGCCGCCGCCGGCTCCGCGGCCCCGCGCCCCGCCGCCCCGGGGCCCCCGCTCCTCAGCACAGCGCATGGAGCCCGGCGGGGACCACCGGAGCCGGAGCGGCGGCGGCAGGGGCGGCCCCGGGTCCGCAGTGTCCTCGGCACGGGGCCGACGGCTGCCGCCCGCTGCAGCGAGCGGCGGCGCGGAGCCCGAGGAGGACGACGGCGGTAAGAGCTGGGCCCGACGGCCCGGGGCGGGGGCCCCGGCGTGGGGGGAGGGGAGGGCTGCGGCTCCGGGCCCCTCTCGGCCGCCGAACAAAGCGGGGGACGAGCGCAGGGCGGCCGGGGGCGCCACCTGGCGGGCACAGAGCGCAGCTGCAAGGCCCGCGGGGCGCCCCCCCGCCCGTGCCGGGGTCTGCCCGCCGGGCTGGGGCGGATCCCTGCTCTTTAAAGGGCCCCGCGGCGCCCGCTTTTGGGGGGCCAGCGACACGGGCCAGGGAGGCACTGGAACTCGCGGCCCCCGCCCCTTCTCTTTCAGACCCCTAAGTGGTCTTTTCAAAGGCTCCCAGCCCCCACCACCCTCCCCTTCTAGGGCTTTCCCCAGAGTAGTGTAGCTCGGGATTCCGCTGACTCTGGTGCGCTGTCCCTCTCCTGCGTGGCCTTGCTGGAGACGGGAACTCTTCCCTTCACGGTTGCGCCAAGGGAAAAAATGCACAGCCTACGCCTTGGGTCCCCCTCTGCTGTCCCCCACGTCGGGAAGGTCTTAAGTAAGGGATGGATTCGCCCACGAAGGTGGATGCCCCCTCCTGCCGGTGCACTGTTGCGTTTCAGAATTTATTTTGGTCCCAGTTTGTCAGCTGTATCAGGACCGGCCGATCCTTGTTGTTCCTCAAAGCCTGCTGTTTGTTTTGTCTTCCTGCTGAAGGGTTCATTGCCTTTATCAGTGGAAGGCTCCTAGCTGAGTAGGGAGACTTCCCCACTCTCTGAGCTCTCCTGCTCTGAAGCCCCCATCCCCTTTTGTTTTTAAAGAATCTCAGCTCCTCCTTTTTCTTTTCTGTTTTTTTTTTTTTTTTTTTTCTTTCTGCTCTTAAAGGGCCAGTCTGCCTTAGACTTACAAGGCTCCCGCACGGCAAGGATGCTTAGTAGGGTGCTAGCTATCCAGCCAGTCAGTGCATTTGTAGACAAAGGCGCTTAGGCCCAGAGAGTGGGCATGTCCTACCAAAGGTCATTGAGCAAGTCACCAGTGAACCAGATCTTGAACCTAGTGTTATTTTCTATAGCTCTACTTAAAAAAGGAAAAGATAATGAAAACAAAAGAAAACTCCACACAAGGACAGGAGCTTTCTCTGATCCTGTCTTTTGTTGGTCTGACTCTGGGATTCTGTGCTGAGAGATTGCCCAGAACCTGCCTGTCTAGTCTTTGTGGCCAGGAGACCACTTCTTAGAAAAAAAAAAGGTCAGCCAGCTCTGCAGGGAGGGTAGGTAAGGGATCTGGGTGTCTTCTTGAGAAACTGTAGGAACACCAATAGGTTGGTGGGGTCCAGAGATGCCGTCCAACCGTTCTGATGGCTGGGCAGGAGTCACCCCTATAGCCAGCCCCAATGAGGCAAATGCCTAGGAAGCTATAGTGGTTTGATGGATGGTGACTGCACCCCAATCTGCATATGTATGTTCAGTAGTCACTCTGGTCCTGCCTACCTTCCCTTTTCAGGGCCATTGCTCCCCCCCCATCTCCCCACTCTGGGGAAGTCTGGGTTTGAGAAGCTTCTTTCCCTGGAGGTACTGACACCTTTGTGTTAGGTGTCCCTCCAGTGGGAAAGCTGACATGACGTACCCCATCCCTAAACTGTTATTTCCAGGAGGCATATTTGGAGTATTATTGGAAAAGGGACCTTTGGGTGGGGCCCTCCTGGTGGGGCTGCAGGTGGGTGAGTCTTGTCCACAGATCTGGGTGCAGACAGACACACCTTTTGTTCCCCTCTGCCTACTGCTTTCTCCATTCTGGCTGTAACTGCCCAGCTTGCTGATGTAGCTTTATCCCTGCCTGTGGCTCTGTGGACTGGCACTCTCCCTGGCCTTCTGCAGGAAGCTCACACAGTACTCATCCTTTTGTTCTTCGCCCTCTCACTGCTCCCTGCTCTTTGTGAGGGTGTTTGACTCCCTCATTACCCATGTCCCTTTCATAGCTCTTGCCACCCCTTCCTTGCCCTCCCCCTCCCCCTCCCTCTCTCCTGCCTCCAAATCAAAGCCTTGAGTCCTTTCCCTGGAATTGGAGATTGAGATTGAGAGCATGTCTCCCTTTTCCCTTCTTCAGGACAAGCTCTTCAGCTGGAAGGGGGTGCCTTGGGGTCTTGGGGGAGTACCCCCCTACCCTCCTCCAGGGCCAGGGGGCCAGCGTCTTCAGGCAGGAAATACTCAGATCATTGTGAGGCTTGGGCCTCGAGGCCCGGAAAGAGTCGCATCCCTGGCAGGGACCATCGACGCTACTACCATGACCACTGGCGACTGGAGTACCTGATGGATTTCATCCCCTCCCGGCACGGCATGGTGTGTATGGTGTGTGGCAGCTCCCTGGCCACCCTCAAGCTCAGCACCATCAAGAGACACATCCGCCAGAAGCACCCCTACTCCCTCCATTGGAGTCCCCGAGAGAAGGAGGTCATCAGCAACAGCTGGGACGCCCACCTGGGGCTGGGCTCCTGCGGTGAGGCTGAGAGCCTGGGGGCCCAGGGGGCTGAGGAGGAGGAGGAAGAGGATGAAGAGGAGGAGGAAGGGGCCAGCCTTCAAGCTTGCCCACCCAAGGGCTCAGGTAATACAGACTATGTAGAGGCAGGGGATTGTGTGTCATGGGACTGGGTGAGGAGGTGGTGGTGGGGGCAGTTTTAATTTTTATTTTTTGAGGAAGTCTCTGCCCCTTCTTTGGGTAGATTCTGTTCACTGCCCTTACTGTTGAGTGTGGGCAGGGATAGTGGTGCGGGGGCAGTTCGCGTGGCCTAGTGGAAGGCGGTAGGAGAGCAGTAGCGGTGGGAGGGTAAGTAGAGGAAAGGGCGTGAGTTGGTGGGGAGCTGGGGTGGGGGAGCAGTGCAGCTCTGGGAAGGGGCTAAAATCTGGGCTGAGGGAGGCTGGGTGGAGCTTAGAGTGAGTGAACTGGAGGGTTGGGGAGAGGGGTGTTGGTGAAGGGGGTGGGTGTGGTGGCACATGCCTGTAATTTCAGTACCAGGAAAGTGGAGGCAGGAACATCGGTAGTTTAGATGGTATTGGCTGCACAGGGAGTTTGAACCCAACCTAGACTGTATGAATTTGTGTCTAAAAAACAGAAAAGATGTGAGAGGAAAAGAAGGCTAAGGTCAGCCATCGGATTTGAGTGAGAAAGAGGCTGTGTGCGGAGCACCTGACTGGTGGAGGCTCCTGAGGGCCGGCCGGAGTCTCAGTTGCTTCCCTCCAACCCTTTCAGGCAAAGCCCCAGCTGGTGGGGGCTGCCGGCGCCAGCGGCGAGGGGTTCGAGGGGGCACAGTGGCACCTCGGCGCCGCCGCCTTGCCGCCTCCAGAAGGGCTGGGGGCAGCAGGGGGCTGGGGGCCCGGCGCCTGGAGCGGAGGCTGAAGGAGTCCCTGCAGAACTGGTTCCGGGCCGAGTGTCTCATGGACTACGACCCACGGGGGAATCGGCTGGTGTGCATGGCCTGTGGCCGGGCACTGCCCAGCCTGCACTTGGACGACATCCGTGCTCACGTGCTGGAGATGCACCCCAGCTCCCTAGGGCTCAGTGGCCCCCAGCGCAGTGCCCTGCTGCAGGCCTGGGGTGACCAGCCTGACGCTCTGTCCGAGCTCACCCAGTCCTCACCAGGTGCGAGGCTGTCCCAGGGCTGAGATTCCTTCACTGTTAGGGCGGCAGCATGGGAGCTGAAAACAAAATTGGGAGGCAGGGACATTTGGTCGAGGGCTGGCTACAAATTTATTTTCCCTCACACACAGACTCGAAACGCTCCACCCCTCTCTCTCTGGCTGGGGCCGCCTAGCTTGGGGCCGGGGTGAGGAGCAAGGATGGAACCCCCTTGTGTGGGTAAGGGCAACCCAGCCAACAGGCTGAGCCCTTCTCCTTCACCCCTTCCCCAACAGACGATGACCTCGTCCCCCAGGACCTGACCAGAAAGAGCCGGGACTCCGCCCCCGCTGCTGGAGCCCCCTCCTCTCAGGATCTCAGCCCCCCAGACGTAAAAGAAGAGGCTGGCTGGGTCCCTGAGAGGCCCGGGCCGGCAGAGCAGGAGCAGGAGGCCGAGGAGGGCGAGGGCGAGGGCGAGAGGGCGGGCAACCCGGTCCGGCCTCGGAGGGGCCGAGACTATCGTCGCCACTACCAGGATCGCTGGCGGCTGGAGTACCTCATGGAGCTGGACGGCTGCCGGCGCGGCCTGGTGTGCATGGTGTGCGGGGGCGCGCTGGCCTCGCTCAAGATGAGCACCATCAAGCGACACATCCGCCAGCGCCACCCGGGCTCCACCAGCCTCAGCGGGCCAGTCAAGGCCCTCATCGCCCAGGAGTGGAGCGAGAAGGCCGCACACCTGCTGGCCCTGGGGCTGCCCAGCCCGGAGTCCCCCAGCGACCCTGTCGCCCCCAGCACAGCCTCAGCCTCTGAGGAGGGGGGAGGGGCAGAGGAGGCGGAGCCAGAGGAGTGGTGGGGTGAGCCTGTGGAGGGCCAGAGCGGCGGGCAGGGACAGAGGGCTCGGAGGGAAGGGTGGTGAGAATGGAAGGAAGCAGGGAGACACGGGCGGATGGGGCACGAGCACCAGTGGAGAGTAGGGACTGGGTCTGACACCTGCCACCCGCTCTAAGGCAGCCCTTTGTTCCTCCTCAGGCGACGGGCCGCCGTCCCCCGGGGCGCCATCAGAGCGGCCCGCCGAAGAAGAGGAAGATGAAGATGACGGTCAGGAACCCGGGGGGTTGGCTTTCCCGCCGCTACCGTTGCCACCGCCACCACCTCCCCCTCCGCCGCCGCCGCGCAGCCGGGAGCAGCGGCGCAACTACCAGCCGCGCTGGCGGGGCGAATACCTGATGGACTACGACGGCAGCCGGCGCGGCCTGGTGTGCATGGTGTGCGGGGGCGCGTTGGCCACGCTCAAGGTGAGCACCATCAAGCGACACATCCTGCAGGTGCACCCCTTCTCCATGGACTTCACCCCGGAGGAGCGCCAGACCATTCTGGAGGCCTACGAGGAGGCTGCACTGCGCTGCTACGGCCATGAGGGCTTTGGGTCACCGGCTCCGGCGCCGCGGGACGGCGGTGCGGAACTCAAGCCGGGAGCGGTTTGTCGCGCGTAGCATTCCCTGCGCTGGCCTGGCCCCTGGGCTGAGAGACCCTGATGTCAGGCGCTGGGGTCCCCCGCTGGCCGGGCTGGGCCGGGGTTGGGGAGGCGCTGCCGCAGGCCCTCGGTGACATTCTGATGTGCCGCTACTCCCTACGCTGCTGGTGCGCGCTGGCCGGGGGGTCCCGGCGCTCTTCGCGTGGGGCCCCGCGTTTCTCGAAAAGCCAAAGCGCCTCTCCAATGTTCACAGCGAACGCTCCCGGCCGCGCCCAAGGGCGCAGTGCTGCCAGACCGGGGTGGGGAGGTGCCCAAAATCAGTATTAGGGTGGAAGGCAGGGCGCTCGCCCTGACCCGGGACCCAGTTCTATGCGACCTCGCACGCCCGCCCGCGGGTGCGGCTCTTGGCTCCCAGGTTGCTGGCTGTTGGGTCCAAATTGGTATTCTTGGCCTCTCAGAGGCCCTGGCGGCGCTTTGGGGCAATGCAGCGGGCGGAGCGTCGGAGCCCAGTCAACTGAGCCAGCTTCACCTGCTGGCTCGGGGGACCGCGTATCCATGCTGTTGGGACCAGAGTCATAAAGGGATTAGCACTTTTTTCCTTAGCCTCTCCTGCTCAGAGAGCTTCTGTTACCCAGTAAAAGCGGCAGGCACACTCTAGGTCCAGTGCCAGCACGGTGCAAAGCCCGGGGTACTGGGGCGGTGGTCTCTATTACTGCCCCCACTGAACGTGATTTATCCTCGGTGGATGCGACACCGGTTCTCAGCGCCCCAGGGCTTGAGGCCGGCCTCGGCCTCTTTTGCTCTTACCCTTGGTGCCAGAAGGGCCCCTCAATCTCCCAGGCAGGTCCGAGAGGGATGTGTAGATTTCATTCTCCCGTGGAGAACAGGTGGTCCCGAGATCAGGCCCTTTTTTGCTCTTTGTATTTTATTTTGAAACTGTATTTAATGCTTTTTTATATGAAAGGGAGAGGGGAACTGGCCCAATCACCCTTACGTGCAAATGTCTTATTTATTATGCGTGTATCAGAGATAAGCTGTGAGGTGGTGGAGGAAAGACATGAGTGTGGCCAGGGGATTGGGAGGATACTAAATACCCCATGTTCCCTGGCCGTGTTTCTAGGTCCAGTGTCTGCTCTTCACTAAGGGAAGCCACTGCAGGCACTGTGCCCTCCTTTTAAAGTCAGGGTGCAGTGGTCAGAGGGTGGGACTTGGGAGGGGCCCTCGGTTCTGGGGCCTTTGTGGCCCCTGTGGTGAGAAAACAAGAAAAAGAAATCCTCTCACCTGCCAGAGCCAGAGTTCAAGGTTCAAGTGCCTCAGGCCCAGTTCCCCAGACTTCCTGGTCGAGTTGGATTTTATACCACGGATTTTATAGCATTTTTATATAATTCAAGATTGCCAGTGGGAAGGGACCCTGGAGATCACAAATTGATCCCTTTCAGAGAGAGGAGCAAAATTCCAAATCCCAGAAATTACTTAGCCAGCTAGGAACATGTCAAGAGCTAAAATTGAAATCTCAACTCCCAGTTCAGTGAGCTTTGCAATATATTGCACTGCTTCTGACCTGGCAAGTTACCAAGGTTTCTTTGCCCATTGAGCCTGCCAAGGTGTAGTGTGTTGGGCACTGCAGGTCCACAGACAGCACTTGTGACTCCCGAGGGCAGCAAAACATTGCTTCACCACTGCAGGCCTGAGAGGGGTGGGGCCTATCCTGCCTGGGACCAAGGTTTCTCCAGCCGAAGGTGGCCCAGTATTAGTGCTAGTTTTGAAGTCATCGAGTATTCTGGAACGGCTGCTGGCTCAGTTAAATTCCAGTTTTGACCAGCCAGGGTTTTGGAGACTGTTAAAATCTTGAGAACAGAGATTGTGGATTATGCCAAGCTGGGCACTGACCTTTTTTACTTTTCATCATGCATGTTTTTAACCTCTACACTTTAGAAACAGGCAGAATTGGAGCTGCTGATTGTCATCGCTACAGCTTACTGATTAAGTCCGGGTTGATGGGGCAGAAGTTATAGATGATTTCCCACTTGAGAGGAAGCCCCCAGGCTAACATCATTCTAGGCACCCTTGGGCTCACCTGATGACTATATCAAAAGGATGAGACCCACAATGCATTTTGATAGGCCTTTCCCATACATCTGCAGTGATTGATTCTATCATGACTGGACCTGTGGCCCAAGGGTCAAGGGGTTGGTGGGTTTCCTCCCTCAGGATTCTGATTGAACAGGTGAAATTCCTTCATTGTTTTGTTAATGGTATGCTTGCTATTATGGCCCATATGTAAATGTTACTCTGGATACATATTTATATGCCATGTTACTTAGTGACACTATTCAAACATTTGTATGTGTATTTGTGAAGTTGTTTGCATCAGTCATTTAAAAAGTATTTCAGCCTAAGTTTTCCCAAGAGTTATGTTGAATAAAGTCTTAAAAGTCTAGCATGAGTTACAGCCAACTTAGTCTTGGGGCAGAGCGAGTGAGATGAGTTCTGATGTCAGACCAGATGTGCCATGACCAGCTCAGTTTCAGCTTTTGGCTGCATGTGGATTACAGCCTGTTTCCTATGGTAAGTGGGGACCCTTCCTATTCCCAGGCTGGTGAGAGGCTGAACCAGGCCCTTTCACCTGTCACTTCTAAGGTCACCTTTTATAGGGTCTCTTAACTCATTTTAGAAACCAAATGCAGGGCAGCTTTGCTCAGTGCTGTGGGAATCCTTGCAATCTTGGGAGTTCGTTTAGAAAGTTCCCGGAATGAGGGTGGGAGTGAGTGGAAGAATTTTGTTCTCACTTCACCCAAAGTGTAAAAAGAATAAAGTTGCATACTGATGAGACAGTCACTGTGTTCTTTATTTATAATTAATACATCAATTTGCAATTTTACAGGGACCAAAAGAGCTCCTTGAGGCTACTGTATTTTTATGTTGCACGCACAGACACGTACACAATTTCATTAGTAACTTTTTCATCTATAGATTTTTTTCTTAAAAGAAAAATTACTATGTGGCACAAAATCTTTCCAATTATTTTAACACAGCAGCAACAAAGAAAAGAGCAAGGTGTGGAGGCTTCCAGTGCAGAATGGGGCCCCTTGTTGGGAAGCCCCAAAGACCATCAGTGCATTCTTTTCCTGGGAGGGCAGAGAATGGCAATGGAGTGTTTTCTACAATGGAAACCAAAAATTCAAGATGAACAAGGGCAAAGAAACTAAGAAAATGAAGTAAGGCAATTAAAATCCTTAAGTCATTTCCCAAAAGGAGGGGAAAGAGGTTCCATTCCTACTTTTACAGTCACAGAACTTTATGTCCATTGAAGATGAGATAACCTCTGAGGTCCCAGCTTTTCCTCACAATAGGTAGGGCTGAGAACTGAAGGAACTCTTGGATGCCAGTTTATGAGCTGACTGGCTTTCCATGCTGAAGGCGATGCACGGTCTCAAATAGAAATCAAGATTCCCAGTCAATCACAAATTATTCTGTTATCTATCAATATCTCCTAGTCCTGCCTGGCCACCCATCACCTAAAACTTCTTGAAAATACTCTCCAAATGAGCACCGTGGGCCATGGTAGGAACTATGTCATAAATGTGTCTGAAAATGGAGATTCCCCTCAGAACAGCACTTACCTCCCCCTCAGTTAACTGGGGCCTCTAGACTGCAGACATGTGACCTGCAGCCAGTAGGGCTTCAGTCCTCAGGCTGAACTTACTTGCACCTCACAGGTGGAAGCAGCAGGGAAGACACAAGAAAGGCTTTCTGTGTTCTTGTACCTCACTCCCCACAGACTAAGATAGGATTACAATAACTCAATGGCTGGGAGCCCACATGCAGATTATTTTTCTTAAGTTTATAGCAGTATACAGCAGTTACAGACATTTATTTCATAATAAGAAAAGTACAACCATATTTATTAAACTTGAGGTAAGGTGGGCAGGGAAAAGAGGGAGAAGCACATTCTGGAATGATTTCTCAAACCAACACTCACATTGGTATCCCAGACCAATGGCTTGGGACACTGGCCTCCCAGCTAGCAGAGCCCTTCCTTCCCTAGAAGAGCAGCAGGAGGGTGACGGCTGCCCTCTTGCTGACTGTTCCACCCCACTCTGTTCCCTCTGTACTTCTCAGATGTTATTCTGGGAAAAGAAAATTACCTCTATCACCTGTAAGTTATTTAGAGTTGACAGTTCTATCATTAAGAAGAAGAGCAGTAGGAGTGGCTTTGTATTTGTAAGGCAGGAAGGTGGGAATGGAGGGCTACATAAACCCAATGGAAGGAATCTCACTCCTGCCCCAGACAATTCATAAGTTAATCATTATTTCCTAACTTAAAAACACAGGCAAAAATATAAATGGGAACTGCATATGAGTCCTTGAAACTGGATAGAGGACCCCTAGAGACATTTCTCTCTTCTTTCTCTCCTTTCATGGTACAGGTAAAAGCTCCACCACTGTTATGGTCTGATTAATTCTATTAATTTGATTCACTCTTTATTCTTTCGGGTTCTAAGAGATCAGTTCTTTTTTTCAGTCTAACACGTCTTGTGCTTGGTACTGAGGGTAAAGGGAAAGGAGGGGAGAGAACACCAAATTAAAAAGAACAAACAACTTGGAACCAGGCTCAAGCTGACACTGAGCAAGTCCCTTCATGGTACAAGTGACGATGTTATAACTATTAAATGGCGTTTTAGTAACTGTTGCACTTCTGGCTTCCATGTGCTTATTCTGCCTTTTTTTTGGCGATTCCGGGAAGCTTTGCTTGGATCCTATTAAGGAAAGAAGAAGAAAACGGAAAAGATTTGTTTTAAATATGCATTTCTTCTAGGTTTGTATTTCCTCCAGGATATCAGGCAGGGCTCAGCTGTTCTCTGCCTGAAACAAGCCAGGGGTCCCAACACACTGTCCTTTGAACTCATATTGAGATCTACCTGCTTCTGCCTCCAAGTCTTGGGATTACAGATGTTTACCACAATGCCAGGATCTAAGCTTTACATTCCTTATTTACTAGAAAAGACAAGGGAAGAGTTGCCTTAACTTGGATACATATGAGAATAAAACAGGATTAAATAACCAAAAATTATTTGAGAGCCAAAGTATTTCCCCTGATGACTTCTTTCCTGATAGCTTAAGGATAGGATATTTAAATTCAAGGCCAGCCTGGGCTATATAGCAAGACCCTGTCTCTAAAGAAAAAAAAAAAAAAACCAAAAAACAAAAAAAAACCACAATAAAAACAAAACAAAAAAAACCCAAAAAACCAAACCAAACAAACAAAAAGAACTCCAAGAAACCCCCAAAACCAAAACAAAACTGAACTCAACAAAGGAAACTACCACAACAAAATCCAAAGATGATGATGATGGTTTTTTTTTTTTTTTTTGAGACAGGGTTTTCTCTGTCCTGGCTGTCCTAGAACTTGCTCTGTAGACCAGGCTGGCCTTGAACTCACACAGACCCTCCTGCCTCTGTCTCTCAAGCACTGGGATTAAAGTTGTGCGCCACCACTGCCCAGAAGCTCAAATAAATAAAACTATCTCAGGGTGAAAATTAGTTACTTTTGACAGTAACAGTTTATAATGGAGAGTAGAAACTATGTGGGAAGGGAGATAGTATACATGGGAACATAGTCTCTAAGTGCACTTACTTTTCAACAATTGACTTGGTCTGATCCCGGGCAATCCCAACATAGTGATCAATCTGGGTCTTCAAGAAAGACAAAAAAAGAAAGGAAGTTAGACTCAGACTCAGCTGAGGAACATACAGGCTAAGAATTTTCTTGAAGGTTTTTCCTCACCAAGACAGGGTTTTGCTGTTCTGGAACTCACTCTGTAGACCAGCTAGCCTCAAACTCAGAGATCCATTTGCTTCTTTCTCCCCAGTACATGGATTAAATGTGTGCACTAAGACAACCTGGCTACCTTTATTTAATTACAATATTTTTCACATAATGTATTTTGTTAATATCCTCTCTTGCCCCATTAAAAACTCCACTAGTCACTATTCTGAAAAATAAAAATGTCTAGATGTCAATGAATTATAAATTTCTAATTTCAGATTTCAATTTATGCAACACTTCAAAATAAAAATTACCCCTCATTTGTAGAAATAGGACATATGTGATATTTCCTTTACTAACACTGAAGTACATTTTCTGAGTACTAGAAACTGCAGATTTAATCTACATTTTGTAGTTATGTGTTATGGCTCCCAGGCATGATTAACTCATTTAATATTAAAAAGCCAAAAATCAACTTTTTCTATATAGCATCTCTTCACCTTCCTCTTTTGGAAAGAATAATTCTCCCCCATGACACAGAACATCTATCCTAGGCCTCCAGTCTTGCTGGAAGACAAGACTCTTAGTCTATTACTTTCCTTAAAATGATTCGAAGCCAGTCTCACATTACTTAGCATATCTGCTTCCAGACAAATGCTTACCTTATACTTCTCATAGACAATTGGGACGCTGAAAACAAGCAGCTCGGCTGTAAGACAGAATCAAAAAATGTCAAGTGCAAATGTGAGAGACTCAAGCAACACAGACAGAGAGAAACAAGAGGACAGCTAGGAGAGAGCAGATCAGGGCACTGTTAAAAACCCAAACAGGGGCTGGAGAGGTAGCTCAGTGGTTAAGAGCACTGCTTGTTCTTCCAGAGGTCCTGAGTTCAATTCTCAGAAACCACATGGTGGCTCACAACCATCCATAATGAGATATGGTGCCCTCTTCTAGCCTGCAGGCAGACATGCAGACAGGACATTGCATACATAATAAATAAATAAATCTTTAAAAAAATTAAAAAAAAAAAACCCAAACAGGTTGCTTTCTTTGTTATCAATTTCTAAAATACAAAAGAGGTTTCTAAAATCAAGGTCCCTAACCAAATCTAAACAATCTTTTACTTAACAGTTACTTTAAAATTCTCCCCTCCTCCACAGGGTTTTTCTGTGTAGCCCTGACTGTCCTGGAACTCATTCTGTAAACTAGGCTGGCCTTGAACTCAAGAGATCCTCCTGCCTCTGCCTCTCCAGTGCTGGGATTAAAAGCATGAGCCACTACTGCCCAACTCACTTTGAAATTTCTTTGTCAGACCATCTAATCAAACACAGAGCCAGGTTACTCCAATCTCTAACACACACTGTAGACACCAAGAGGCTGGCCATTTGGGATAAGTGGATATGCTCTTTAGACACACACTCTACCCCTGGGTTATTATTATGTTTTGTTTTTGTTTTTTTTAGACAGGGTTTCTCTGTGTACCTTTGGAGCCTGTCCTAGAACTCACTCTGTAGACCAGACTGGCCTAAAACTCAGAGATATGCCTGCCTCTACCTCCCAGGTGCTGGGATTAAAGGCGTGTTTAGTGACTGACTAGTTTTATTCTTTTTCTTTTCTTTTCTTTCTTTTTTTTTTTTTTTTTTTTAATAATTGAGGGTCTCAAGTGTCCTAAGTGGGCCTAGAGCTCATTATGAAGCTTAACATGATAATGAATTCTGATCCTTGTGTTTCCATCTACCAAGAGGAATATAGGTGTGTACCATTATGCCTGGCTTCCCCAACCCCTATTATAATTTTTATTTGAGACAGGGTCTTATTAAGTTGCTAGTACAGGTTCAATCCTTCTGCCTCAGCTTTTTGAATAGCTGTGATTATAGGTCTGTATCATTTGGCTCAGAATTTACATTTTAGTCTTACAGACTACTTCAAGAAATAAACACATAGACACACTTTCCTTGTCACCTTACCAAGAATCAGAAGGGTGATTCCATTAAAAACAGCACCAACGTAGGTCATCAGCCACATGAAGACAGCCAGCTGTGAAGTCCAATGTCAGAGGGTTAAGCAAGAATACTGTAACTCAAGAGTTCAGGCTAACTAGACATACATCAATGCACTGTTGTATTATACACTATATGACCTGCACTTTATAGTCAGAAAACTGTCACTGTCTTGGGTGCTGAGCTGATGACTGCTGTTTTAATGCTGCTCTTAAGAGGGAGGTGACAGCTTTTTCTGTTGACACCTACCTCCCTTTTAACAGGCTTTCTCTTGCTTAATAAAACCCTATATTCCTGTTTTACTTCTGAATTATAGCCTAGCAACCAACCTTCAAGGAGTCAACCAGATCTTCTACCAGAAAGAGACGAATGATGAGTTTGAGGGCTCTGTTGACATGCACCATTGCAGCATTCATGTAGTTGTGGAAAGCTTCTGAGGATAAGGTAATGTCCACATCCAGGTAGGCCCTTCCACAGAAGAAAAAACAGTCACACATAAGACACATAAAGGAAAGCTCTTCAATGACAACAGTGTTTTGTTTTTTCAAGACACGGTCTCTTTGTGTAAAAGTTCTGGATGTTCTGAAACTCACTCTGTTGGCCAGGCTGGCCTCAAACTCATTGAAATCCACCTGCCTCTGTCTCCTGAGTGCTGGGATTAAAGACGTATGCCACCACTGCCCAGCCACAGTGGTTTTTTTTTTTTTTTTAATGAGAATCTGGCATTTTAGAAATCTGTAGGGGACACAGATGTCCTTTAGTGGATAAAAGCAAATATGCCAATTATCTATGAAATTGTAGGGCTTTCATGTATAATGAAGGATTATCTAAAATGGATATATCAAAATATATTCTGTGGGAATATAGATCAGATGGCAGAAGACTTTGCGTTGCATGCATGAGATCTTGGGTTCAATCCCTAGTATTATAAAATAATCAAAAACCTAGAATTCATTTGTATGTTTGTATGCCTTGCATGTGGCGGTCAGAAAACAACTTTGGGTGTCATTTCTCTGGCATTGTCCACCAATTTTTTTGTTGTTGTCTGTTTGTTTCTCTGCATTAATAGATCTGGCTGTCCAAGAACTCCCTCTGCACACCAGGTTGGCCTCAAGTTCACAGAGATCTGCTTACCTCTGCCTCCCAGCTGAGATTAAAGGCATGCACACAGCCATCCAGGCACTGTCCACCATTTTTGTAAAAAAAAAAAAAAATATATATATATATATATATATATATATATATATATATTTTTTTTTTTTGAGACTGTTTCCCATTGGCCTGGAATTCACTAATCAAGATAAGCTTAACTGGCTAATAAGCCCCAGGGACCTGCCTATCTCCTCCTCCCCTATACAAGTGAGCACCTTCTAGCTTTCTAAAATAAATTGTTTTATTTTTAACGAGTGTGTGTGTGTGTGTGTGTGTGTTGTGTGATGGTTTGAATGAAAATGGTCCACATATGATCATAGGGAGTGGCACTATTAGGAGGTGTGGCCTTTTGGAAGAAAATGTCACTGGAGGTATGTTTTGAGGTTTCAGAAGCTCAAGCCAGGCCCAGTAGCACATAATCTCTTTTCCTGTTGCCTGATGATTCAGATGCTGAACTCCCAGCTCTTTCTCCAGCACCATCACTGCCTTTGTGTCACCATGCTTCCTGCCTTGATGATAATGGACTAAACCTAAGAACTGTAAGCCAGCTCCAACGAAATGTTTTTCTTTATAAGAGTTACCATGGTCATGGTGTCTCTTTACAGCAACAAGACATTGACTAAGAAAGTGTATATGTTTCTACACATGTACAACACCATGGTACACATGTGTAGGTCAGAGGATAGCTTGTGGCAGCTGGTTCTCTCCTTCCACCATGTGGGTCCTGGGAACTGAACTCAGGTTATCAAGCTTGGAGGCAAATAACTTTATCTGATGAGCATCATCTCTCTGGCTAAGAAAGACCCTTAACATGTTCCAGAATAGCCCAGAGCTATGCATACAAACAAGCACCACCAAAATAAAAACTAAAAGAAAAATGAGGGTAGGGACTACAGCTCAGTGGTAGAGCACTTACCTAACATACACAAGGTCCTGGACTCAATCCCCATTTAAAAAGAGGGGGTATGGTGGTGGTAAGAAAGACTTAAAATGGTAGTGATCATGAATATGCTAGGGCTGGAAATTACACAACACACTCTGTGTTTTGTTCTTAAAGGGTGAGATTAAAAAAACAAAAATGGGTGTGGATGTGTGCAGGGAAAGAGAGTAGCTACATAGCCCTGGATTGCCTAGAACTTATTATATAAATAATGCTGGTCTGAATTTAAAGTGATCTGCTTCCCAAATGCTGCAATTAAAGGTGTGTGCCACCATTCCTGGCCACCTTGTTCTGAGATATAACCCTGCACTCATTCTCCTTTTTGTTTATTAAGAAAGTACCAAAAAGCTGGTCTGTGGTGGCACATGCCTTTAATCCCAGCATCCAGGAGGCAGAAGTGAGTTCAAAGCCATCCTAGTCTAGCCCAGGCTACACACAGAAACCCTGTCTTGAAAAACCACACACCCACACACCACCCCCCCCCACACACACTTACAAAAAGAATTTAAGGGCACATATTGACTTAAGTCATCCCTTCTGTTTCTCAGCAGAATGTATAAACACCAGAAAGGAGCCAGCAGGGGCTCTTTCTCTGACACAAAGGGGCTTTATTTTATCTTTTTATTTATTTTTGGTTTTTTGAGACAGAGTTTCTCTGTGGTGCCCTGACTGCTCTAGAAGTCACTTTTTAGACCAGGCTGGCCTTGAACTCGGAGATCTGCCTCCTGAGTGCTGGGATTAAAGGCATGTAGCACCACTAAAAGGAGACAAAGAATTTTTAAAAGATTGGTGCTAGAGAGATGGCTCAATGGTTAAGAGCACTGGTCACTCTTCCAGAAGACCTGAATTCAATTCCCAGCACCCATAAGGCAGCTCACGACCTGCAACTACAAGTCTGGAATGCCCTCTTCTGGCCTGCAAGGATACCACACACACACATTGCACAGACATACAAAGCAGGCAAAACACCCATGTACATAAACAATAAAATAAATGTTAAAGAGCACTGGCTGCTCTTCCAGAAGACCTGAGTTCAATTCCCAGCATCCACAAGGCTGTTCCAGGGGATCTGACACTTTAAAAAAAAATGGCTCCCAGACCCAGGGAAACTACACAAGAGCTAAGGAAACTACACAAGAGCTAAAGTAAATTAGAAATATAATTCAGAATTAACACAGAGAAAAGTCCTGGTTTCAGAATTAGGAGTTTTAAGTTGTTTCTGGGCTATACTATATAGGGCTGAAACATGAAACAGTGACTGACTGAAGATAGCCCTGGGCAAGCTATTTTGTACCCTGCTTGGGATTTGCTTAGATACTAACCCAATCACTTCTTAGGGTGCATGCAAGGCATTTAGGGGATGTTTCTGTCATCAATCAGCTGCAAGAGGTAGGTCAGAACTTCACACCTGAGCAATCTCAGCAAATTGTGGATTGTGATTTCAACTTACTTGAATGGATGGCCTTCTTCTGACTTCTGCACAGCTTGAATAACAGATTTGTAGACTCTGAAGCTGATGGTGACGGAGAGAAGAGCCAGGATGAGGTAAGAGACCACACTGATGACACTGAAAGCTGCCAGCGAGAGCAGCATGATCAGCGTGGTGCCAAAGACAAAGCCAGTCTTCTTCACATCTCGCCAGAAAATCAGATCACGTACTGCCAAGAGAGGGAGCAGAAGTTAGAGAACCCAGGGCCCTGCCTGTGCTGTACATGCTGCAGAGCAGAGTGTCCACCAGCAAATATATGCACTGTGCCCACTACAGAGACGGGAGACTAAGCATTTATTATGGCTACTGGGTCCAATCGTCAACTTTTTTTGGCAGAAAAGATAATAGATGAAGTCAAGGTAGTAGCTCCATGACAGACTGCTTGTCTTGTTCACCAAGCGAGGTCCTGGATTCTACAGGGAGTAGGGGTGGTAAGGGTGGCACAGATAGAAACATCTTGACAGCTGCTGACTACATGAAGCAAACAAGTCAGACAATATGTATCACTTGAGCCTACAGTTCACCAGAATAGACAACATAGCAAGACCCCATCTCAATCATTCCATTAGACAATGCTTATAAAATGGTTAGATTCCAGACCCAAAGCCAGCACTGTGTGGAATGTACAAGTTGGGGTAACAGAGAAAGTGGTGACAAAAACAGACCATCCTTAGTCTTTGTCTTTTATTATTTTTGTGGCTTGAGAGACAGCCGTGGGCAGTTTTTGTCTTAACCTGAAAACAGAAGAGCTATAAGTAAGAGACTATGTACTTACCTAAACCACAATGTGTGTGCATGCATAAGACTGAGAAATCCAGGGTCTTATGAATGCTGAGTAAAACTACTTTCCTACTGAGCTACGTATTTGTGGCCCTTTGAGGTATTGTTTTTTTGAAATAATTTTCAATCGATACATTTGGGTGTGGTACATATGTATGTGTGGAAGTGAGATGCTCCAGTGTCTTTTTTTTTTTTAATTTTAAATAGCATCTTACTTATTTTTATTTTTAAGATTTATTTATTGTGTATATAGTATTCTGTCTGCATGTATGCTTGCAAGTCAGAAGAGAATACCAGATCTCATTATAGATGGTTGTGAGCCACCATGTGGTTGCTGGGAATTGATTTCAGGATCTCTGCAAGAGTAGCTAGAGCTCTTAACCGCTAAGTCATCTCCCCAGCCCCTTCTGGTGTCATTGACAGTTTTTGTTTCCCTGGTTGTCCTGGAACACACTTGGTATAGCAGGCTGGCCTCACAGAAATCTGCCTGCCTTTACATCCTGAGTGCTGGACTCTAAAGGTAAACATGCCAGGCAGTGGTGGTGCACACCTTTAATCCCAGTGCTTGGTTGGATCACTGTGAGTTAAGAGGCCAGCCAAGTCTACAAAATGAGTTGCAGACCGCTAGGGTTGTTAGACAGAGAAACCTTGTCTCAAAAAAGCAAAACAACAAAAAACAGAGTCTCTCACTGTTCTAGAGTTTGCTAACAGGTTATGCAGAGCCCCAGTGTTGTGATGCCTTGTTCATTACAAATAAAGCATGGCTATGGCTTGTTCCTTCTGCCCCACATTGGGCAGCAATATGTAACATGAGTTCTAACAGGTCTTAATAATAAAAGCCCGGAGTCAGATAGGGGAAATGCTGAGAGGAGTCAGGAAGAAGGAGCAAGCCAAAGTCACCTTTACCTCACTAGTTTCCCAGTGGAAAAAGAGACTGAGTTCCTGTTTCCTCCCACCTATATTCCTTTCTCCATGCAGCCTTCTCGCTTCCTGTCTGTACAGATCTCCAGACCTTTATGGTTAGCTAGTGGCAAACTCCACCCTCTGAACTTCAGACATGTTTTATTTGTACAAACAAGTTATCACCACACCCCAGGGATCCACCTGTCTCCCCTCTCTGTCCCCAGCACTGGGATTATAAACCTGTACTACTACATTCAGCACCCTCCTCCTCTCCTTCTTACCCTGATGTGGATTCTAGGGATTAAATGCAGATCTAGCACTTTACTGACTGAGCCATCTACCTCTTTGGTATCCTGGCACCTCTTTATGAATTCATTATTTTGGATTATTTTTTGTATCCCAACACCGAGCTCCTAATCACCTAAGTGCTGGAATTTTAGGCCTGTGACACACATCTGTCCAATACTTTTTTTTAATTCTTGAGACATGGAAATTGTCCAGCCTGACCTTATAAAAATGGACAAGGCTTCTAGTGTTGGACAGATCTGAGTCTCAGAAGGAGAGGTTCTGTGATTCCTGACAGAACAGCTGCAGTGGTTTTGCAAAAAAGAGAGAAAACAGGGTGCCACTTAGGTGCACATGATTGAACTGAGACTATACAAGAAAACTGAACAGAACCAGACCTACTGAAAAGGGCCAGTACTAAGCAGGACAATTCCTATGGTCAGAGTTCAGGCATGCACACATGTCAAAATTTGCATGTGTAGTTTCAATACAAAATGCAGAGAGGCTCCATGTCACCACCAGCAGAACAAATAGATGATATGTGTTCCTGCATATGACATATCCTAGAAGGACATGATACTGCTTCTATAGAGATCCAGGCACAAAATACATACCTTGTATTTAAAGAGAAAAAAACTGAACAAACACAACTGGAGAAACATACTCTAAAACAACTATCTATATTCTTAAAAACTAGTATAAAATATAAACAACAGGGCTAGAGATGGCTTAGAGGTTAAGAGTACTGGCTGCTTGCTCTTCCAGAAGACTCCCAAGTTCAGTTCCCAGCATTCACAGAGGAGCTTACAACTGTCTATAACTTCAGTTCCATGGGATCTGATGCCTTCTTCTGACTTCAATGGGCACCAGGCACACATATACAAAACACTCATATAAATAAAATAAATCTAAAAGTAAAGAAATAGACTTCTACATTTGCATAAGCTGTAAAAGGCCACTGTGTCCTTATGGGCTTTACTGCCATCTGCTGGTCAATTGTTAGAAAAGACAGTCAGACCTATAATGACTAGTGACTAGTGCCCCCTAGATATATGCAGGCTACAAACTGCATAACCGTACAGAAATGCCCTGGGTTCAGCCTTAAAATAATCAGTGGAATTAGGTCTGGGCCAAGAAAGGATTTACTGACGAAAGAGGGAACAGCAGATAAAGGGCATTAATAGATTGTTCTATACATCAAACCTCACAGCTTGCTCCTTTGCTTTCTTCAGGCCCTGGCACAGTTACTTCCTGTTCTACTGCACACTGTATCCCATTGTTTTGTATGCCTTTACAGCTTTATTTCTCCTCAAAGTACCTTATATACTTCTAACACGCTCTTCAAACCTGTGACAGCCCAGCTTGTAGCCCAGAGCCAGCGTGACTATAACTTTCACTCACTTCTTGATAATGCCCCTCACACAGGAATATGCCAAGTGGAGACTAAGCATTCTTGGCAGACAACAACAACAAAAAAAAAAAAAAGAGGGGGGGTTGGCAAGCATTTGGAAACTTTACCTCTCTGAGTTTGTAAGAAACAGAGCAGCAGCTGTCAGCTCTCAAAGTTTAGTATGTGAAGCCATTAGACTGGATATTTGGTGCAAGAGGCTACAGTGGTTTTACTTCCATAAATTTATTATTTATTTTTATCCATTTATTCCCACTGCCAGTACAGCTTTTAAAACAGCAAATTAGCTAAGCACACCTGCAATCTCAGACCTTGCGGGTGGAGGTAGGAGGGTCAGGAGTCCAAGGTTATCTTTACTCCCTGAGCCAGTTGAGATTAGAGGTACACACAAATTATCATGCCAGTGGTGGCACATACCTTTAATCCCAGCACTCAGGAGACAGAGGCAGGTGGATCTCTATGAGTCCAGGACAACCAGAACTGTAACACAGAGAAACCCAGTCTAGAAAAGCAATAAATAAATAACCTTGAATATGTGGTGCTAAGGATCAAACCGAGAATTTCCTATATGCTAGGCAGGCACTCTATCGACAGAGCTACATCTCCCCTTCCTATTTTCCTCACTTTTTAATTTTGAGGCTGGCCTTGGGGTTTTGATTGTCTTGCTGACTCAGCTTCTTGAATAGCTGTGATTACCAGGCCTGTGCCACCATGTACATCTCTTTCAAGGGATAGGAAAGAAGACCGGAAGGGCTAACAGGGTATGTTATCTGACCAAAATACATTACATATATGAGTGAAATGTCACAAAGGAATTCATCATTAGCTTCTTTAGCTTATATAATGTACAAACAGATTCTGAGGTACATGAGTTTTCAAACCTTTGCCATCAATCAACTGAGTGATTTGGGACAAGATGTGGGACTTCTGTTCTCAATGTAAGATACAGTACCTACCTTACAGAGATGATGCAGGGTTGAGTGGGTCAATGTGGAAGCAGCGCTGAGTAGGTAACTAGTGACCAATGTGAGCTATTACTAACTATAGCTGCCAGAGTCAGCACACTTATAATGGAAAACTGATGAGCAAATGTTTGCTACAGAACAATAAAGATTTGTTTCCTTTTGTTATATTGTTGCTAACAGGATCAGAAAGGAACTTTTAACTAAATTTCTTTTAAAAACTTCTATTTAGAGCCAGGCATATTGTTAATTCTAGCACTAGGGAGACAGAGGCAGGCAGATCTCTGAGTTCATGGCCAGCCTGGTCTACAAAGTGAGTTCTAGGGCTACAGAGAAACTTTGTCTTGAAAAGCAAACAAACAAACAACCCCACCAAAACAAAATAAAAAAAAGAGAAAAATTTTATTATTTTTATTTCATGTGTAATCTGTGCTATGCACTGTCTGTTTATGCAGTTTCCATGGAGGCCAGAAAACAACATTAGCTCTCAGGGGTTGTTACCCACCACGTAGGTGCTAGGAATCAAACCCCTGTCCTCCAGAAGCCAGTGCTCTTAACCACTGAGCCATCTCTCTCGTCTCATTAGTTATTTTTCTATGCTTCTGATACAGAGCCTCTGTATTTACTGAGAATATTTGCTGGTGAATTACAAGTGATTCCTCCCTACTTCCCAAGTCTTCTATAATATGGCTGTAATGGCCATCTTGGTTATCAACTTGACTATATCAACGTAACTAAAAAGAAGCAGCAAAACCCACTTTTAATATGGATCTTTTGAGGTGGGAAGATCTACCTTTAATCTGGGGCACATATTCTGCTGGCAGCCTATATAAAGGAAGACGGAAGCCTTAGATAATTGCCTGTTATTGCTGGCAAGTCTATTCCTTCACTGGCATTAGACCCTACTTTTTTGAGATTTTGATGAACTCTGAAGACCAGATGAGATGTCCAGTCTCATGAACTGAACAACTACTGGATTCTTAGACCTTCTGTTGGCAGACAGCTATTGTTAGATTAGCTGAAACAAAGCAGGTAAGCCATCTTAATAAATCCCCTCCGTATGGCCCAGCAGTGGTGGCACACACCTCTAATCCCAGCACTCTGGCTGGAACTCTGTAGACCAGGCTGGCCTCAAACTCACAGAGATCCTCCTGCCTCTGCCTCCCAGGTGATGGGATTGAAGGTGTGTGCTACCACCACTGGGCAATATTTACTTCCATGAGCTTAAATTAATGGCAAAATCTAGATTTTACCTCAACTTCCCTTTTCAGTACACTGCACTGTTGCTGCTGCAAAGAAAAATATACTAAGGAAAACCCACATAAGTGTGTCTACAGAAACCCATGCTCAATCCTCAGCAAAGTCAAGGGAACAATCAGGGAATGTTTTGTATTCCTGGCTTTTTATTTTGCATTCATGCATTCATTTAGTGCATGTGTGTATTGGGGCGGGGAGGGGTACTTTCAAGGGTTGGTGTTCAACCATGTGGGTTCTGGGCATGAACTCAGGTTGAGCTTGACCTTTACCTACTGAGCCATCTCAATGGCACTCCTTGGCCTTGTATGTTGATTCATAAACTTAGGGAAAAGAAAAGCTGCCTGCCATAAATTATATCTACTGATATACTAGTTCCATGCCATTAAAGAGTAATACAATCAGTGGAATCTTTTATATCAACAGGATTTTAATTAATTTATTTATTTCTTTATTTGGTTTTCTGAGACAGGGCTTCACTGTGTCGCTCTAGCTGTCCTGGAATTTGCTCTGTAGACCAGGCCGGCCTTTAACCCAGAGATCTTCCTCCCTCTCTACGTCTCGAGTGCTCAGATAAAAGGTGGGCTTAGCTTTATTTAGTTTTAAATAGTACTAAATACTTTATTTAGTTTAAATATTTAATTACTATTATGTTTTCTTCAACCATTCACATTTACACATTCTGTGTAAAATATTTCAAAGATCATTTATTGGAAACAGAATTTAAAAATAGGAAAACAAACTCAAGAAACTAATATAAAGTCAATATAGTGGCATGTATAAGGAAGTAAAATATCTAAATATAATTATACATTATTTTTAATTACTACTAATGTAACATGTACAGAAGCTTGTTTTATATAGTATCCTCTGTTCAGAATGTGTTAGCATCACATTAGTTTGTGGTAAGTGTAGAAAGAAACCATACCTAGCATTTTTTTTTTTTTTAGGATCTTCTCAAATTAACTGTGCTTAGTTATCAGACAACAGAATTCAAAGTGAATAATTCAAAGTGAATAATTCAAAGTAAATTATTCATAAAAGTAAAATAATGCAGGGAAATGAGAAGGATAGCATTCCAAATAAATCTGACTATCTCGTTTCAACTCTCTTCCTATCTGCTGAGAATTAACAAAAGCACATTTAAAGATTTTTTAGTTACATAATAAAATAGGTTTGGTCAGGCAGTAAAAGTACAGTCAAGATTTAAAATGCAAAACCTAATAAAGATAAGCATGCTATAAAAGTTACAATAAATGTAATGGATAACATGTTACAATCCTTTAGTTGGTTTTGAAAAGCAGAAGGTGGATGGTGAAATTATACTTACTCTGAAGCCATCCAGCTTTGTTCCACCATTCCCACTCCCTTCTAGTAAAACAAGTACTTACAACATGATTTCTACTCCCCCTTAAAAGGCTCAGCATTCATCACGAATGCATTTTAGTCCATTTTTAACACTAGGTCAGAACTGCTAAGCAGGGTCACAAAATTTCACACCATCCAATCTCTTGATCTGTTTCATACTGTTTGATGCTGACAGAATCTGACAGTTCTAAGACAGGATTCACAAACCTGAAACACTCAGAATTGCCACTGTTACCCATCTCTACCTTAACAAAGTCCTTCTCCTGCACAGGGATCAGAGCCTGTCTTGATCAGTGTTATACCTAAGTGCTGCCTAACGAATGAATGTACTCCTGTTTCTGAAGGCTGCCTCCTGAGAAACATCCTAGTCATTCCTCTTTCATCTTCTGATCTCATCAAAAGATACATATTCATTAGCCGACTTAGTTTTTTGGTCATTAAGTAACAGCTGCTTTAGGCATTTGGTATTAATTTGGTGTATCTGATGAGATCCATACTGCCACTTTTTATTTCTCAGACAAGATCCAAACTGGTTTTGTGGCCCTTAACTTTGAGTCTCACTGCTAGGCTGCTAGGAGGTATAAGGCACGTGTAACTTTCCTGACCCAGCTACTTGCTGCTTTGCTGCCTGGGCTGCTCAGCGTTGCGCAGCATACCAAGCCCCTTCTTCCAATTTTAACTCTTCTTGTGAAGTTAACTCTGGATTTCCTGAACAAGGTCTGTTTTGCAGCAATTGACTCATAATGCCTCTCTCACAAATCAACTATCACTTCCTCCGTGGGCTGCCTAGGGTGCTTCTGGTCTCTTTCCAGCCATCACCTAAGAGTAGAATGTGCAAAATCTTAAGTGCTCACCTCTCGGGCATACTCTAAAGCACTTGGATCCTGTACAGCCGCCTCCTGTCTCCATCAGGGCCCCTCCCCGGCAGAGCAGCCCAAAGCATTGCGTCCAGCAACAGTTTCCCATCGCATACTGCCCAGGCGCCACAAACTGCATCTGCCTATTCCGGAGAGCTCTGCTTAGGTGGCCGTTATTGCAGCGGTCTCGAGGAGCCACGCGAGCGAAAAGGGCACCCTAGCCTTAGGGAGCATAGGTGCCCCAAGTGAGCATCTCCAGGAACCCAAGCCAGGCCCGAGGTCCACACATTATTTTTATTATTATTGAAAACAAAGGTTTCTTATTTCTTGCTGGCAAGATTTAAGGATGCATCAAGATTTAAGGATGCCAGATGCAGTAACCGTAACACACCAAAAGAGGGAGCTGCCGTGCCTAATGGCGTCTCAAGAGACAGAAGATGCCCCTCTGCAAATTTCAGTCGGAAACAGCAGTGATTGCTGACTTCCAGATCCATTTACTTGCTATATTACTAAATTTTGGCAAAGAATTTGATTTTAAGCTCAGTTTGATTTTTAGCTGTTGTCCCCAAAGGTCAACAGAATTTAATCTACTTTCCCAAGCAGGATTTTCTGTGTAGTCCAGGAATTTATACTGCAGACCAGGGTGTTCTCAAATTCAGAGAGATCTGCCTGCCTCTGCATCCCAAGTGCTGAGATTAAATGCATGTGCCACCACCCAAGCATTCCTGAGGGTATAAAATGCTTATTTTGAAAAAGGAATAAAACTGACCAATTAACCTTTAACTTCATTTAAAAAGAACAACTCAAGATTTACAAAATTTCTTTTCTTTTCAGTCTTTTGTTTGTTTTAATGTTCCAATATTCAATACATCTAAGAAAAGTTAGGTGAGGGAAAGTCAGGCTTCGTGGCTGGGCTGGTTGGTTATTTTATAGAGTAGGGTTTTCCATTTGTAGCATTAGCTGCTCACTGGGTGGTCTTCCTCAGTTTCCCGAGTGGGTGGTCTTCCTCAGTTTCCCGAGTGTTGAGACCACTCAACACTACCTCCTGGCTAAAGACAGGCTTTGACTACAAAAGGGAAAATTAATCATTAATAGAAGAATGCTAGCTAGGTGGTAGTGGTAGCAGCAGGCAGATTTTCGTGAGTTAAAGGCCAGCCTTGTTTACAGACAAAGTAACACAAAGTCTGTGGAATGCTCAATCACAGGCTCTGGCCTCTAAGCATGCTAGGGCCACAAGCTGCATCCCTAACACTGCCAAATTAAACAAAAGGTAAAGCAGGCAATTCGGTTTCAAAAGGTAGTTTACTAAAAGAAAAAGATGTAGGCGTTTTCCCATGAATAATGATGATGATGAAGATGATGATGATGATAATAATAATAATGATAATAATTATTATTATTTGGATTCAGTTTTTAGTAATAGGATAAATGAAGCCACTTTTTGTTTTGTTTTTTCGAGACAAGGTTTCTCTGTGTAGCCCTGGCTGTGTGGCACTCACTCTATAGACCAAGCTGGCTTTGAACTCAGAGATCCACCTGCCTCTGCCTACTGAGTGCTGGGATTAAAGGTGTGGGCCACCACCACACCACCACTTGATAAGGCCATTTTTTTTAACTTGTAAAAAATATTGGATGTCTGTAAATTCAGATCCCAAATTTGTGGCTCTTGAAGTGGCTTACATCTGCTCTACCAGATTTATATTAGCACAACACACATCTCTAAGTGGCACAGATCACTGACAGGGTAAAAGCTCTCACTGTCAAACATGCACACATACTTTGGCCACAGATGAGGCCGGCAGCAAGCTAAAGAAATTTGTAGGGACCCCCTTCAAACTAAATAACCCCCTAGACTCTTAGTAATCATTTTTCATTCATTAAAACCACCCATTGTTTTTACCCCCAATTTCCAATTTGTAGAGCACATACAACAGGAGTGTGAGATCAACCCTTCCCAGCTATGCAGCAGGGTAGATCTGAAAACTCTATGATTTCTCTTATTTAAGGATGCAGCTAGGTAACAAATGGATAAAGACACAAGGACCTGAGTTTTCTTCCTCTACTAAGTCTGTATTTTTGCACCTGTCAGACTACTGGATTTACTAATTTAGAAACAGTATAGAAGATAGGTGTGGTGGATTACACCTGAAATCCTGTCCGTATAAACAATTATACCTACAATCCCTTGAGGCAGAAGGATGACCATGAACTTGAGGCTAGTCTGGGTTATAGAGTGAGATTGTCTCAAAAATAAAAGAGTATATAGAACAGAACCACTGGACCACATTAAACTCACACTAGTTCACTGCTAACAAATCTGAACTCAAACAAAAATTTTTAAGAAAGGTTCTCACAAAGCCCTGGCTGGCCTCAAACTGACAACAAGCAGAAAAACCTTGAATTTCTCATCCTCTAGTCGCCATCTCCCAAGTGCTGAGATTACAGTGTATACCACCAGGCTCCATTTATGCAGTTCCAAGGTTCAAACCCAGGGGTTCCTGTATGCTAGGCAAGTACTCTTGCAACTGAACTGCTTTGACTGAACAACCCTCCTGTCTTATCATGCTTCCATTCCAATGTGTGTCACCTCAGCCAGCCCCAATCAATTTTAAATTGTAGTCAGTTTGTATGTCTTTCTCTGTTAGTTGATGCAGATAAATAACATGGTTTTAGACTTCACAATATATAAAAAAAAAATGTGACAGATGGTCCTTATCTGAGACAAAAATTGAAAGCAAAACCACATATTACACAGTACATATACCCTTGATCTTTGAGGTCTTAAATTACCTAGCAGCTCTAGCAAGCACTTTTCCTATAGAAACAGTTGGTATGCTGACTGGTTTTATGTCAACTTGACACAAGCTAGAGTCTTCAGAGGAGAAGGAACCTCCTTGTAGGGCATTTTCTTATTTAGTGATTGATGAGAGAGAGTCCAGCCCATTGTGGGTGGGGCCACCCTGGGCTGGTGATCCTAGGTTCAGTAAGGGAGCAGGCTGAAAAAGCTATATAAGCAGCACTTCTCCATGGCCTCTGCATTAGCTCCTGCCCCCAGGTTTGTGCCAAGTTCCTGTCCTGACTTCCTTCCGTGATGAAGAGTGATTTGAAAGTGTAAACCAAATAAACCATTTCCTCCCCAAGTTGCTCTGGTCATGTTGTTTCTTCACAGCAACAGTAACCAAACTAATAGTGGCACAGGTCTTTAATCTCAGCACTTGGGAGGCAGATGCAAGCAGATCTCTGTGAGTTTGAGGCTAGCCTGGTCTACAAAGTGAGTTCCACCACAGCCAGGAATGTTACACAGAGAAACAAACAAACAAAGGTGTAATCTTCCCTCTGTTTTACTCCCTCAAGAACACAGCAAAGTTGAAAATCATTTCAGACTATCCAACCACAGTATCACTACCTAGATTTTACTCCCATCTCTGCCTTCCTCCAAGCAGTGCTGGGGATGGAAATCTGGAGCCTCAAGAGTGCTAAGTAATTGTTCTAACACTGAGCTACAAAGCCATACTACTTTTTGGTTTGTTTTTCAGGCAAACTGTAGCCCAGGCTGGTCTCAAGCTCACTGTACTCCTCAACTTTCTAAGTCCTAGAATTACAGATTTACAGATGTGAACCATAATGCCTGGCTTCTACCTGGAGTTGGCTCTCTTGGAGAGGACTGAGGATCAACTCTGAGCACCCATATGGCAGCTCACAACTGTCTGTCAAACTCCAGTCCCAGGGAATCCAATGCCTTTTCTAACTTCAAAGGGCATCAGGCATGCACATGGTGTACAACCATGTGCAGGCAAAAATATTCATACACACAAAATAAACCTAAAAAACTGTCCTCAAATACATATGACATAAAACAACTTGGGCTGGTTTTTTTTTTCCTCCCCCCCCCCTTTTTTAGAGTAGTTCATTAGCTTTAAGTATATGCACATTTGGGGCTGGGGAAATGGCACAGCAGTTAGGATCACTGGTTGTTCTTCCAGAGGACCTAGGTTCAAATCCAAGCACCCACATGACTGCTTACAACTCCAAGGGATACAGCACCCTGATACAGATATACATGGAGGTAAACAGCAATGCACATGAAATAAAAATAAAACAGTACATTACATTGTTGTACAACTATCACTGTTATCCACTGATGTTGTGCTGTATTCTGTATGTGTCTTGTTCACTCTAGTTTTAAAACATGCATGTCAAAGTAAAACATGGCTATCAGGACATCTACTTCAGCTTAAGAACCATGCTTAAAGTTGAGCATCTCTTTCATAATATTGTCAGTCACCAAGTACATGTACAATATGGACATCTATTCCATCCCATCAGTGTACAAAAAAGATAACATTCCTGAAAGTTCCTTAATTTTGTACCTTTCTCATTATGGAATTTGGACCCCCTGCCCCACTCTTGTGGAAGTCTTAGGTTATGGAGTATGGAGGGGACTGTGGAACAGTTTTCTTCTTTTGTGCCCTGGCCATAAGGTTGACAGCTTTGCTTCAGGGCATTTGCCCTGTAATGGGTAATGCCACAGGCCTAAGAGCAACAAAGCCAACTGTGAGCCAAACAAACCTTTTCTAAGTAATTTCAGCTGACTGAAAGGTCAACACTTCCAAAGCAATCATCGCCACACAGATGTAATTTGTGTTGTTCACTTTATTATACTTTTTTCACTGAGCATAATATCTAAGATTTGTTTATATTGATGGAAACAACAACAACAGACAAAAACAGCTATGTCTGGCTGTAGATCACTTGCTGCCAAGCCTGGTATACTTGGGACCCACATGGTAGAAGTAGAGGACTGACTCCACAAGTTGTCCCACAACCCACAAACAAATATAACTAAATAAAGAAATATTTGTTCCCTTACTGATAAACTACTATTTCCAGCTTCAGGACATTACTAGTATAACTGCCACCAAAACCCAAAATCAAACAAAAAAAGAAAATCTATGTGAAGGAGATTTTATTCCTCTACAGTAGGGTTGCTAGTTCAATTTCCTTATTTACACCCCCAGTCCATGAAACTCACTACTCTACCACCTTACTGTCATTGAGAACTGTCTTTAACTTTAGCCTTTAGCATGCACCAACAGTGGTTAACTGTTGTGTGAGATTTACTGTTGTACACATTTATACTGTCTTACTAGTGATTTTTGTGAAGTTCTTATGGGAAGTATCATTAATCTGTTCAGTTCAGGTTCTGATAGTCCAATAGAAACATTTTGGCAAGTATTTTCTCAAGGCAGTGCTTACTAGTGATGTCTTCCATTATGCAAAAATTAAAAATTAATTTTGATGAAATATAACTTATTTTGAGGTTAGTGCACCCAATGACCTAAGAATCCTTTGCCTAGTCCCAAACCATGGACAGTCTTTTCTTCCTTTCAAACAGAGTCATGCTATTTAGCCTAGGCTGAGCTCAGTCCTCTTACCTAACCTTAGGGATAAGCCACAACCCTGGCTTTGTAAGATTTTTTAAGTTCTTATAATTACTGATTTTCAATTAACTTTGCATTCCAGATTATGTTAAGACTGGTAGGCAACATCCTAAGGTACCACCTAAGACTTGTCACTGGTTTATATGACCCGTACAGAAAGTGCTCCTGTTATGAAAAGAACCTGTGATTAGGATAGGCTAGTCATTGAAGCTACCACATGAGAGGATGAGCGGCTAGAACTTAAGGGAAGATGTAGAAGCTAAACATGTCCACCACTCCCCACTCCACAGGTGACAGAGTGGTGAAGGAGATGGGTTAGTCATTACAGAGGACAGGAGCTCAGTCCCTAACAAAGAGCTGTGGGTTACAATTCTGTAACTGTAGCTCCAGGGGCTCTGGTGCTCTTTCCTGACTATAGCAGGTAGCTGCACCCTTACAAAACAAACAATTTTTTTGTTTGTTTGTAGACAAGATCTCACTATGTAGATCAGGTTGGCTCCAAACTCAGATATCCACTTGCTTCAGATTCTTAAATGCTGGGATTAAAGGTGTGTGCCATCATGCGTAGCCCTATCTTTTTTTTTTTCCCCCCTTAAGAATTACGGGGAAAAAAAATTTAGGGCAGGGGCATTGGTGGTGCACACCTTTAATCCCAGCATTTGGGAGGCAGAGGCAGGTGGATCTCTGTGAGTTCCACACCAGCCTGGTCTACAAGAGCTAGTTCCAGGACAGCCCCCAAAGCCACAGAGAAAGTCTGTCTTAAAAAAAAAAAGTAAAGCAAAATAAACAAACAACAACAAAAAACCCATTTAAATTGTGTTTGTGTCTCTGAATGGGTATGTGTGCACGAATCCAAGTGGCTGGTGGAGCCACAGTTACACACTCACAGTTTGGCTGTGAGTACACAAAGTAGGTGCTGGAACTGAACCTGGGTCTCTGCAAGACAGTGCATACTCTTAAAACTACTAAATAACCCCTCCCACCATCTGCCACCAACTCTTACCAAAATAATAATAAAAAATATACATTGGGGATCTTTATAAAATATAAAGAGGAAAGCATGCAGTATTTTCAACTGCTGAGTCATTTCCCCAGCTCCTATTTTGATTTTGTTGTTTTTTGAAAAATATCTGTGTAACCCTGTCTGTCCTGGAACTTGCTCTGTAGACCAGGCTGGTCTCAAACTCAGAGATTCACCTGCCTTTGCCTCCCAAGTGCTAAGATTAAAGGTGTGTACCACCACTGCCTGGCTTACTAGCATGTCTTTAAAAATATGTTAATTAAAAAAATAAGTGGGTACTAAGTACCAAATCTTGGTCTTTTGCAACAAGTACTCTAAGTCACTGATTCATCTCTTCAGCCCCTTTTTGGTTAAATGTGATTTATGCACACTTGTTTTACCCACGGGGGTGGGGGTAGAATCTCTGTAGCCCAGGCTACTCTCAACTCAGGTCTTCCTCAACTCAGCTTCCCAAGTGCTGAAATATCATGCATGTACCACCCTTCCTGATTTGCACCCCTCTTCATAGTCTTTAAAGAACACTGGATCTCCTGCGGCTGGAGTCATGGGTGATTGCTGACTCATTTGTCCAGCCCTTGAGTATTTTATTGTAGTTCTAGGGAATCAACTTAGGCCCTTATGCACACTAGACATGCTTTCTTACATTTTGAACATTAACCAGTGTTAAATTCATTTAGCAGTGCTAGTGGCTGTTTTAGAGATTCTGTAGGATGGGTTCCTTCCTTCCTTTTGCACAGTTACTTTCCTTTGAGTTATTTTTAAGTGTATTTTCTATGTGGTATGCTCCCTGTGAGTTGCAGGTTACCTGTGGAGGTCAGAGTAGGATCCCTCTGGAGTTTCACTTACAAGCTTTTATGATCTGCCTAACATGGGGACTGGGAACTAAACTTGGGTGTTCTGTAAGAGCAGCAAGTGCTCTTAGCTAATGAACCATCTGGATAGCACATTGTTCTGTTCTGTGCACCCCACCCCCAATAGGGTTTCATGATGTAACCCAGGCTGGAATTGAGCTCACTGTCATGCATGGAAGACAGAGAGCTACTTGTGGGAATTGGTTCTCTCCTTCTACCATGTTGATTCTAGGGGACTGAACTCAAGCTGTCAGGCACCCCAGGTTGACAGTCTTGGCCTTAAATTCTTGATCCTTTTGACTTTGCTGCTTGATAGGACTAATGTCATTTTTCTCTCTGGAAAACCCCCTTTAGCATTTTTATAGTTCAGGTTGTCTATGACAAATTGCCTTAATCTCCTTAATCGCACATCTAAAAAAAAAACACTGTTATTATTTGTATCTCATGTATAAGAGTATTCGTGTGCATGTATGTACAATATACACAGAGGCCAGAAGAGGGCATCCTTTGCAAAAACAATCAGGGCTCTTAACTGCTGAGCCACTTCTCCAGCCCCTTGATTTTATTTTTAGTCTTCCATTATTTAATACAGAAATCTGGATTAAAGCTGAATATATAGTGGCACAACCACTTGGGAGGTGGAGGCAAGAAAGGAAGATAAAATATCTCCCTTGGGATATTTTATCTGATGAACCCCCCCCCAAAAAAAGCATTTTACAACAATTCCACAGGGCTATGCTCTTTCATAGTGATAAGATTAAGTGTAGTAGCCAGGGAGGTGGCACCTGCCTTTAATCCCAGTTCTGGGAAGGCAGAGGCAGGTGGATCTCTGTGAGCTGGAGGCCAGCCTAATCTACAAGGTGTGTTTCAGGACAGCCAACAATATTACATGGAAAAACCCATCTCAAAAAACAAAAACAAAAAGATTAAGTGGAGTTTAGTAATATGATTTATGGCAAATGTCTGTTTTGGCCTGGTGGAAAGATGCTGGAATCTGAGTAATTATGTAGGAGTCACATGGGTACCACTTGTCTTCCTGGATACCAAGGACTTAACAAGCATTCTTGGATGGCAACTCTGTGCTTTGTCATCATAGTTGCAGAAGAGTTTAGTACTTCCCTGCATGAGTGCTGACAGCTGAAAGCTTATCTATGGCATCTTCCTCTGTGTGTCCCTCTGCAGCAATCAACTGTCAGCAGTAGAGTTATCAGTTTCCGAACCCTCTGAACCCTAACCAATTACCCTGGGAGTGGTCTTGAGACCTCTGACACCTGTTCCAAGCAAGGTTGCCTTTGGACTTATCCCAATAGGTGACTGCTGAACTGCTATGGCCAATCAATGTATATATTTCACACACTAGGAAGCCTGTGATAAATTTATCTTAAAAGCTCTTCTCTGGTCTGTTGTGGGATTCCTATTGTTCAATCTTTTGATTATTCCACAGATCCCTGAATTTTTGGGGTATTTTTTTTTCCTCCTTTTTTGTCAGGTTGTGTAAATTCCCTATTTATCATCAAATTCACAGATTCCTTCCTCCATCACCTCCATTTTGTTATTAAGGTCACGTAGTGATTTTCAAACTTGAGATGTTCTAGGGTTTCCTGTAGGCTATTTTAAGGCTAAAATTTCCTTTATTTTTATTCAACAGAAATGTTTCCCTTCACTTTGTTGGGAGGCTATAATAACCTCTCCCCCTCTCCAGGGTCTCACTATGTAACTGGCTTCCTGGACCTTACTATATAGACCAGGCTGGCCTTGATTTAATTCTAACATATGAACTTAGTTTATATAGATCCCTATTTTCCAGACTGGATTCTACTTTTCTGGTTTTTAAAAAGTTAATTTAAGTGTCTAGTTCCATTCTAGACACTACAACTAATATGTTTTACAGCTGTTGTACTTATTCTGTTATAGTCCTCTAAAGAATATACATTAAAAAGTTTTTTAGCTGGATACCTTTAATCCCAGCACCCAGAAGGCAGAGGCAGATGGACTTCTATGAGTTCAAGGACATAGAGAGCTCCAGAACAGCCAGGCTACATAGACAGACCCTGCCTCAATACCCCTAACACAAATAAACACATAAATTTTATTTCATGTATGTGTGTCTACTTGTCTATATGTGTATCAAGTGAGCGAAATGCCAAAGGAGGCAAGAAACCAAACCTGAGCCCTCTGCAATAGCAGCAAGTGCTCATAACCACCAAACCCTGGTGAGTATTCATTTTGGGGATTGCTTTAAAGCATGCTATTACATTTCATTAAACTCAGTTTGCAAACTCTTGTCTCTGGTGCAGAAGATAAAGTCACAGCTCTGTTCTTTCGTCTGGTTTACCTGGATTCGCTCATGCACACAGGAGTCAGAGATTAGAAAGAAGCTGACACAGAGATTACAGAAAGAATTTAGACTTTCATCCTCTGGATCTCTCTTTTCCAGATCCTTCTTCCCTTTTAACTTCTAGTCACTGAGAATGACTTAAATTATCTTCTCTCAGTCTTCTTGATCTGTCAGCTCCCAACTTTCAGCCTGTTTTTCTGGTTAAAAGCAGCAGGAATGGATTGAATTTAATTGTTCCAATATATATTCCAATCTTTCTTATAAGTGTTAACCCTTTCAGAATCTGCTTGTTTCTATATGTTCTATATTGCCTTCAGGTCTTCTTCTTTTAATTAAAAAGAAATTTGTTCAGGCTGGAGAGATGGCTCAGAGGTTAAGAGCACCACTGGCTGTTCTTCCAGAGGATCTGAGTTCAATTCCCAGCAACCACATGGTGGATCACAACCATCTATAATGAGATCTGATGCCCTCTTCTGGTGTGCAAGCACACATGAGGATAATTGTATTCATAATAAGTAAATTTTAAAAAATTTGTTCAAAGTATAGTCATGTGCAGAAAGACTGGGTCCAATAGAAGCCTACCTGGCTATAATTTTAAAAAATGTGACTTTAAATTTTTTTTTTAATCTAAAAGATTTTATTTCTAGGGCTGGAGAGATGGCTCAGTGGTTAAGAGCACTGACTGTTCTTCCAGAGACCTTAGTTCAAGTCCCAGGAATCACATGGTGGCTTATAACCATCTGTAATGGGATCCCATTCCTTCTTCTGGCATACAGAAGTACATGAAGATGGAGTACTCATATATATGAAGTACATAAATAAATAAATCCTTAAAGGTTTCCTTTGTAATTATGTGTGTATGTGTATGGGTGTCATGTATACACACCTTGTGAAAACAAGAAGTTGATGCATTTTACCAAAATGGTTTACATCTTTTAAAATATGGTAATGAAATAACTGACAAAGTTTTTAATTTTTAAATTTGTAAAGGACAACCTTTCAGCTTCTAACTAAGTCAATCTGCCTTAACTATTATTTAAAAATATTTATCAATAACAGAGTTTAGTCAGTGAGAAATATCCTTAACTTCCACAGCCCTTTTCATCTCTCATTCTGGGAATTACCAATAATTACTATTTACAAGATTCTTTACTTATAGTTTGTAACACACTATAAAACACAGCAAAATAATTACCATCACCTCATTACTAAAGGAGAATGCTGAACCAGTTAGGCTTGTTGTCTAAGCTCACATTAAAGACTAAAATTGCCAAAATTAGACAGGAAGCTTTATGGCCTAATTTCTGTATGCCTCATCAGTCAAAAGTAACTATCTATGAGAACCAGTACAATCCAGAAGAATCTAAAAAGTACCAATGTATCATTAGAGCAGTAAATCACTTCCACATTTTCAATTGCAGGCTAGCCCTTGAACCTGTGTGTGCTCAGGTCAAATACACACACACACACACACACACACACACACACACACACACACACACACACACACACACACACACAGAGACACACAGAGTGAGCAAGAGAGAGAGAGAGAATAAGAATAGGAAGAGAGAGAGAAAAAAAACCCTAAAATATATAAATTTTTTAAAATACAAACTAATGGGACTAAAGAAGGCTCAGTGGTTGATAACACTTGGTGGCTCTTTTAGAGGACCTGGGTTTGATTCCCAGCACCCACTGTGGCTCACAACCATCTTGCTACTCCAGTACCAAGGGGTCCTCTTCTGGCCTCGTTGAGCAACAGGCATGCATGCGGTGCACAAATACATAAGCAAACAAGCACCCATACACATAAATACATGCACACACACACACACACACACACAAAATTAGGGTTTATTTGGTTTTCTTTTTTTAATTTATTTTTATTTTATGTACAATGGTGTATTGCCTGCATATATGTCTGTGTGAGGGTGTTGGATCCCCTGGAATTGGAGTTTACAGAACTGGAGAGAGCTGCCATGTGGATGCTAGGAATTGAACCTGGGTCCTCTGGAAGAGCAGCCTATGCTCTTAACCACTGAGCCATCTCTCTAGCCCCTGGTTCTTTCTTTTTTTTCTTTTTTGTGATAGGGTTTCTACTGTCCTGGCTGTTCTGAAATCCAGAGATCTGCCTGGTTCTGCCCCTCTAGTGCTGGGATTAATGACATGTGCCACCACTGCCTGGTTGTCCATAGTCTTTAATAAGGAAATACATTCACAGGTAAATTAGACATAAAAGTTTATTTTAAATACAACTCCCTTTCTCCCTGCCTACCCCACATCCAAGACAGTTTCATGCATCCAAGGATGACTGAATGCCTACTTCCACCTCCCAGGTGTGAGGATTATATATGTGCACCATCATGCCTGACCAAAATATTAACTTTTGTTGTAAATACTACCTTTTAAGTATGTCTTCATTTGAAAACAAGTAATCAAGCATCAAAAAAGTTAAAAAACTATGGTGGTCTACAAAGCACCTAATACTATGCAGTAAGGGTAAAAGGCTTGGGTATCAGATATGAGGTCCAGAGCCAATTTTTACAGACAGCTTTGTTTTGTTATCTTTGACTTTGTTTTTGGAAATAGGTTCTTAATGTGTAGCCCAGGCTAACCTTGAATTCAAGGCAATATTCCTGCTTCAGTATTCTGAGTGCTAGGATTACACACATGAACCACAAGGTTGGCTGTGTGCAGAGCTTTAAATATCCTTTTTCCCCCTTAAAACTTTCTGTGGTGGTTTAAATGAGAATGACCCCACAGGCTTATATATTTGAATGCTTGGTCCCTAGTTGGTGGAACTGTTTTGGTAAGCACTAATTATCAAGGTATGACCTTGTTGGCAGAGGTATGTCACTGAGGGTGGGCTTTGAAGTTTCGAAAGCCTGTGCCACCCTGGTTGGCTCTGTGTTTCCTGACTGTGTATCAGCTACTGCTCCAGACCCAGGCCTGCCTGCTTGCCACTGTGCTCTTCACCATGACAGTCATTGATTCATACTTTCTGAAACTATTAAGTGAGCCCTTCTTAAATAACTTTCTTTTGTAAGTTGCCCTGGTCATGATGTCTCCTTATAGCAATAAAAAGTAACTAACACTCTTTGTGAGACAAGCAGCATTCAAAACTATTTTACTAGAAGCCAACTGCTAGAAAAGGGGTCATTTCAAATAAACAGGTAGCAAAGAAAGGTTTCTGGTACTGTCAAATGTTCTATTGTCTGAAGACTATTTAGTAGGTCCAACGTATAAGAATGAACAAGTTTCTCTTAAGTATTATTCTAAAAGAGCACTATAATAATAGTCACCTACTTTTAGAGCATAAACCCTCTGTGGGATACAGTAAATTAATTAAAAGTTACATTTACTGAGTTCCTGCAGGAATTCTTTTATCTTTGATAACTAATTAAAATTTACAAGTTCCCTATTAAGGAAAAAACCAAGTACCCATCAATATTAACCATTATGGATATTTTAAAAAACTAAACTTTGAAAATAAACAGACTAAGCCTGTAATCCCAGTACTTGAGAGGCTGAAGCAGGAGGACTGAAGGAGTTTAATAGCCTGGGCTGCATAGTCAGCTCTAGGCCAGCCTGGGTAACCCTGTCTCAAAACAAAACCACAAAATAAAAAACAATAAATAAATACTAATGTGGTGTTATTTTTAAAGGCAGCAGCCACATTCAGGCCACCTATTAAGAAAGAACCTTGTCACAGAATAGAAACATTAAAAACTCAAATGGTCAGTGTTACTAAGTAGTCTGTGGCTTTGGGGAAATACAAGTATAGAAAAACCAAACTAAGTGATCACTCTGTGTGTGTGTGTGTGTGTGTGTGTGTGTGTGTGTGTGTGTGTGTGTGGTGTGTATACATGCATGCAGGGAAAGCTGCTTTTATGTACAAGGCATAAAGCAGAATAACAATCACAGCAGAATTAACTACATGCAGAATTTCTGGTATAAATGGTTACCTGAGAAGTCAGACAGAAGTCTTGCTAGGACATGCTTGTTAACCGTTTCAGTCTTGCTAAGGTTGGAAATAGGATCTACTCTAGTGTCTTTGATGATAGAGGGCTTTTTGGAAATCCCAAGATCAGATGCAGTCTGGACATCTGTTTGTTCTAGGATGTCAGTTGACCGCTGTGGCCAAGATTGTAGAGCAAAGGCTTGCTCGAGTTTTCCTCCAGGAGATGCTTCTTCAGCTTGCACCCGCTCAGCCTGCCTTTCTCCTAATTCTTTAATGGCTCTGATGGTGAGCTGCTCCTGCTCTAAGTCAGGAGACACTAGGAGGGTACCTTGAGAAGAGAGCGCACTCAGCTCTCCTCCATTTGTTTCTTTGCTATGTTCACTGTATTTGGTTTCAGAACCACCTAGTTCATGTTCATGCAAGAGTTCCACAGGGAAAGCATTTTTAAAGTCTGCTGTCTTCTCTAACACTGCTTCCAAGCTCCCATGATCTTTACCCTCGAGCCCTTTCTCCCTGGCTCCTACGAAGGCAGGCAGCAAGTCCTCTGGGGAGGAACCATCTGTATCTTCAACATATTTTCCAAGCAAAGACTCCAAGTTGGCAGAAGCTGTCACAGTTAGTGGGAACCCTGTCTCACTAAGAACACTTGGAGGTGCTGCTGAAGGAATTTGGGGGTTGTCAGTCATAGCAGGCTTTTCAGGTGCAACGTCATTCAGAGTATTAGGAACTTGTGAACACACCTCACCTTCCAGGCTCCTATGAGTAAGAGTTTTTGGCTGGGCCTGATGCAGCTCAGAGACACTACTTGGCTCTCCTGAGTTTTCACACATTTCACTCCTCACAGTTTCACAACTGGGAGTTTCTTTGATATCCCTTGCACTTGTTTTTGCAGCAGTACCTGGAAGGGAGTCAGGCTTTTCTGGCAGAACTTTGTTGGTCTCAAATGAGGGATTTGCTGTTACATCCTCTATGACTGTGTCATCGGACTCCCCAGAACTATCAACTTCTGTGACTTCTCCCAGCACACAGTTAGGCCAGGCATCCCTCAGGTCAGGTAAAGCTACTTCCACTGTGGTTGCTCCAGAGCTTGAGACCCATTTCTCAGGCACAGAGCCAGGTGACTCTGGAAGTGGCTGGGAACTGCCTGACATACTTCTGTCACTGGCTTTTGTGGAGCTGAGGTGGTAGTCTTTTACAGGTTTTCCAGAAATGTTTTCTGGAGAGAAAGATGCTTCTGCCCAGTCATCTGTGGATTTGGTGATTGGAGTGTTCCCATTAAGAGAACATACAGGCATTTTCTGATGACTGTTTGTTTTAAGATTTATAACTGGTATCTCTGAGTGATATTCACTCCTGTCTAGTCCTGTACTTTTTGTGGTGCAAGATGATTTATCAGCCTGTTGTTTTGTTTGGGGAACTAAGTCCCAAGTCAGTATTTCATTAGTAAAGTTATGCATATCATTCACACATCTAGATACTTCTTCCAGTGCTGCTGTAGTGTGTGAAAACTGTCTACTGAGTAGTGCAGAGGTTGGGTAACGCCCTGTCTCTTTATTTCTCAGGGGAAATACTTTGTCATTCATTTCCAATAAGTCTGCAGGGGATTCTTTATCACTGTGAGCTGCCCATCCACCCAGGTCATCTGTGCTTTCCTTATACAAATCTTTAAATTCTCTGTCAAAAGTTGCTTTGTCAATAATTACTTCAAATGGTGACTCAGGAGAATCTTTTTCGACACTGGCTCCTGAAAGTTCAGATGGGGACAAGGAATAAGTGCAAATGTGTTCTGTCTTAGACTGCCCAAGATCCAGTGCACTTCTGTCCTCTCCACTTGGAACCTTGTTTGGGTTCTTGGGTTCTTGGTCTTTAACTATCCACTCTTCTGCTGAACCAGTTTCCTTTGAGAGAAAAGCAGGCTGCTCTGGGAAACTGTCTGGAATGGAAGGATGGTTGCAGGAACCGCTGGCTGTAAGAAAAACCAGAGTGTCTACTCTGTCCTTATTAGTTCCTTGAGACAAATCCAGCCTTTTCATACCCAGAAGAACCAAGGGATCTTTTCCTTCTTTGGCTAGAATAAGCTGGCTATCTAATGTTTTGCTTTGTTTCTCCAAGCAGTGTTGTAAGGTCAAGGTTATGCCTTTCAGAAGATGAAAGAAAGGAGGAAGCCATAATTTCTAAAAGTTGCTCATCAGAGCAAAGAGAGCTCAATCCCATGATGGTCAGAATTTGAAAGAAAAAGATTGTTTACCAGATGCAAGTACACATTAGCTAGTCAGGCCAAGCAGCATGCTTTTTATTTTTAAACCACACACACACACAACGTATGTATATAAACATATGCATACACACAAGTACATAACAAACATCAATGGTTATCCTACAATGCATGCATTTAATTGCCAACAGTAAAACAAAAGCCATCATGCTACAAATTGTGAATGACAAAACATTCTCAAGACAAACACTTTTGAATTGCCTACACACACACACACACACACACACACACACACACACACACACACACACACACACACACACACAGAGTAATAAGGGGATGACTGTACTGGGAGGTTTGGGGAGTTTTTTCCTCTCCACCTTTTTTTTGTGGAAGAAAGGTCATTTAATAGGAGCAACATAATCTATACAGAACAGCCTGCTGTTATTACAAGCTGCTATATTTTACTTTGTAAGCAGAACAATTCAGAACACATTGATTCTACAGATCCCTATTATAATCCTCATAATCTGAGAAGGGAAAGAAAGTGGCTTGGCTCAGGTTCTTGATCTAGAGAGGAAGCAGAACTTTCCTGAGCTTGAAAATCAGACTAAAAACATTCCATTACATCCTTTAAGAAAAGGATACAAACTGTCTGATGCTCTAAAGAATGTTGAAAAGGTCAGCCTGCTCCCAAATCTCTTGTCAACTGGCCAATTTAATTTAACTAAAACCAAATGGCATCACAGAGTTGCCTTGAGCTTCCAAGGAAGACTCTGGACTTGGACTTTTGAACAATGCTGGAACTGTTTAAGCTATTGGGATTTATGGAAATGGGCATAGTCTTACACCGGGCCAGGTGTGCAATGTAATAGTTATACATTTGGTTGTCAAATTGACAAGGGTGTACTTGTGATGGTTCATCTTCATTCACTGTCACTTCGGCAGAATTCACCTCAACGATGTTTCAGACAGGTTAACTGAGGGGTGAAGATCTGCCCTGAGTGGCACTATCCCCTGCCTAGTCTAGGGGGAAGACAAGAAGTAGCCACCTGAGTACCAACACTCTGTTCTTTGCTTTCTGATCTAGTAAATATTCTAAACTCATGAGCCAAAATAAATCTTTCTTACTTGAAAAGGACTGATTGGTATGATTAAGACAGTGAACAGAATTCTTTTAAAAACAGGAGTGATGTATTAAGTCTTACTAATTATTAACTCCACAGCAACCATTCATTCATTAACCATGATATTCTCTTTCTAATCCAAGGAAAGATGAAAATAACCATACCAAAGGAAGGCACTGTCTTTCTCATATATGAGAGAAGGCACTGTCTTTTTCACACACTGCTACATCTCTAGAGCTAGAACAAAGCAGACCTTAAGATATTCCTAGATAAATAAATCAAAGGCTCAGGACAGCAATGCCTTGAGCATGAATGAGTAATTGGGAAGACATGAAAGAAAAAGTCCTTTGGGATTGACTCTGTATGTAGCTTAAGTTCTAATTATATCAAATAAAAAGAAATATAGTCATCATGCAAATTTATTAAAAACTAATGTCAGAATTAAGTATTTTAGTAATGTAAACAAAATCCCACTATTATAAGAGGTTTCCAAATGCTATATAAAAAGTTGTTTTAGCCCCAGTACTGGTTGGGTATGGGGGGAGGGGTGAGAGCACCAAAGGCATGAGTATTTCTGTGAGTCAGGGGTCAGCTTGGTCTACATAGTGAATTCCAGGACAGCCAGGGCGGTGTAGAGACCCTGCCTTAAAAAAAAAAACAAAAACAAAAAAAACCAGTTACTTTACTTTGGCACATTACTAACATTTTAAGTCACAGGATCTGAGCTTTAGAATAGCAAAGCTGCACCCTAGGTTGTGGGAAACACCTCATAGATGAAAAAAGAAAAAAGGGAGGCTAAGTCTGGTTATAAAACAGAAAAAAAAAATGAGGCTATAAATGTAGCAAACATGGCTTACACCCATCAATCACTACATTCCTGTGACAATCAGCATGAAAAGAGTGTAAGATAAATAAAGCCTAGCAAAGTGGGTTAAAATTCTGAAGCTTTCCTAATAGGAATAGAACTTGAGGCAAACAAAACTGACCACACCCTACAAAGAGAGTCAAGCCTACTTGTTTAATAGACCTGGATTTCAGATGATTCAGAAGACCTATCACAGATGAGCGTGTCAGTGAAGTGAACTGTCATTCAGCAAATACTTATTGTCTATTACATGCCAGACACTGTTTCAGAAAATAGGTTTAATGCAGTAAGTAAAACAGAAAAACCCAGTCCTTTATGGAGCTAATAGAGTAGAAGAAACGAAAACACAAAATCAATAAACAAGTAAAATAATGGTTTGGTTATATTCCATGAAAAGAAAAAAAAGCATTAAAAGAAGAAATAATGATCACAGAATATGTATGTTACTAGAAAAAACAGAACACTGTGCTTTTGGCAGGACACGGACATGCCAGTTTCCTATGCCCTGCTTCTCTCATATCTCCCCTGAACACTGAGCACTCCAATGGTTCTGTACTCTGTAAAGCAAGAGTATGAGATTACAGTAGAAGTCTCGCTGTCAGAATGCTAGGGAGTTTTCTTATGAACATCACCTGACAGACTGTAACTATTTTATTAAATATATACTTTTTTTTTTTTGAGACAAAGTCTTCTGCGTTCTAGGCTGATCTCAAACTTATTTTTTGTATATTGTAACTCAGGATGGCTCTCAACTCTTGATCCTCCTGTTTGTACCTCCCCAAATGCTAGTACTCCAGGAATATAATATATTTTTGGTTTATGGGGTGCTAGGAATTGAATCCAGGGCTTCATATATGCCAGGCAAGTAATCAACTGAGCTATAGTCTAGCTCCTTATTAAAGACTGTTGAAAATGACCAATCTATTATATACACATATACCTTTAGAGCTGTGTGCTTTCCAGAGTTTCCAGCACTGTTTAAGAGTGAAGTAAGAGGATTGAGTGTTCAAGGCCAGCACATAAGCAAGACATACACACACACACACACACACACACACCTTCCTAATAATGATTTCATAACTCATTATATGGGTGGACAGTGTTTTGTGAGGGCAATTTGGAGAATAAGCTGAACAATGTTTTGTTCATTCTCTGGTGATCACAAGATACAGACGCTAGTTCTCATTACTGTTAAGATTTTCCCACGTGTAGCCAAAGAAAGTAACATCTTCATTCGTGTTTTAATTTTAATTCTGGCAGATGAAAAGAAATTTCAGATAACTGTAATCCTAACAAATTTGTAACTTGGGTAGAGCTGATATGTACAACGAAGAAAAAACTGGGCTGGAAGTAAAAAGTCTATAGGATGAAAACATTAAGCAGAATATAACAGGCCTTTTATTATAGCTCGAAACAAGAACTCTCCAATTAGTAGTCAACATGGCACCTTACAACATAGCAGAAAACTTCAAAGTTTTTTTACCTATTAAAATACTACACACTATGTGACTTAACTGTTCAAACAGTTTTGAATTAATTCAGAAAATGTCTACTAGCTTTCTTTTTTTAAACACCTAAGTCCATAGTGTCTTATGCCTTTGACCTCAGCACCCAGGAGGCATGTAGGCAGGTTGCTATGAGTTTCAAGACAGCCAGGGTTACAGTTACCCTGTCTCAAAAAACAAAAAAAAAAAAAAAAAAAAAACCAAAAAACAAAAAACAGAAACAAAAACAAAAAAAACAAACCAAAAAAAAAACAAGATAAATACAAGCAAATAAATACAAATAAATACTTTTCGATGTTTCACATAAACTTAGATCTCCATGAAGAAATCTCATGAGAGCACAGTAAGATTAGGAGTTCAAGGCCAATCTGTGTTATATGATACCTTGTCTCAAAACAAAAGCCAAATAACAACAACAAAGGAGGTGGGGGCTGAAAAGGTGCCTCTGTGGTTAAGAGCAATTTTTTGGCAGAGGATCTCGGTTCTGTTTCTAGCATTCACATGGTAGCCACTTAAAACTCCAATTTCAGGGGATTGAGCCAATGCCCTTTTTTGACTTCTGTGGGCATCAGGTATACATACAAGAAAAATACACACATTAAAGTAAGAAGTGGACATGCCTTTAATTCCAGCACTAGAGAAGTAAAGGTAGATCAATCTCTGAGAGTTCAAGGCCAGTTTAGTCTACATAGTGAGTACCAAGCAAGCTAGGGTGACAGTTGAGACTGTCTCAAATTAAATAAAATATATTAAAAGAAATCATTGCAAGCAGTTTCTAAATTAGTTTTTCCAACACTGAGACTCAATGTTCATATTTATTTTAAGAGTTCAAAACACTCCAAAGTATGGTGTTACTTTATTAAACAAGTAAGTGTAAACATATAGGTTTATTATGTTGACCTTTAGTCACTTTAATTTTCCTACCATTCACAAGCAAAAAACAAACAAACAAACAAAAAAACAAAAACAAAAACAAAAAACACCAATAACAAAAAAAACCCTATTAAAAGATGCTGGGTGGTGGTGGCACATGCCTTTAATCCCAGCACTCAGGAAGCAGGAAGACAGGAAGCAGAAGGCAGGCAGATCTCTGTTTGAGGTCAGTCTGGTCTACAAAGCAAGTTCCAGGGCAGCCAGCGCTGTTACACTGAGAAATCCTGTCTTGAAAAACAAAACAAGGGGCTGGAGAAATGGCTCAGTTATTAAGGGTATTGACTGCTCTTCCAGAGGACCTGGGTTCAATTCCTAGGACCCACACAGCAGCTCACAATTATCTGTAATAGATTTGACACTCTCACACAGACATACATGCTAGCAAAACACAAATGCATATAAAATAAGAATAATATAAATTAAAAAAAAAACATGCTGAAGAGATGGCACAGTGTTAAGAGCACTTACCAGCATGAGAACCTGAATTCAAATCCCTAGCATCCACCTGCATATCTGAGACCCCACCAGCTGTAGAACAGAAACAGGCAGGACCCTAGGACTGGCTATGTCCTCCTCTGGCCTCTATGAACATGTGCACATAGACACATATATGTACACACAGATACATATGCTGTATCAGCTTAGTCTGTAGTGTCTGTCACTCAACATAGGACCCGAGTTTGCTCCCCAGAAACCCCAGTTTTTTTTTAAAAAAAAAAAACCAGACCAGGCACAAGGGTGAACATCTATAATCACAGCACTGAGGATGCAGACAGGCAATCTTTGGGACTCGCTGGCCACTCAGCATAATCAGCAAGTTCCAGGTCAATGAAATCCCAAGGCTCAAAAATCCAAGTTACCCACACACAGACAGACACAAAGTCCTTGTACTACTGTATAAAGGTGGGTAAACTGCTCAATCTCACATAAAAACTTTTCTGACATACACTCCAGACTATGCCTTTTATTAGATGGCAAGATGCAATGCTGAGATGATAGGCATGTACTACCACAGCTGACTTTAAAGAGCTCTCTGTCCTGTTACAAGTTTTGGGTAGTGAAAAACTTCTACATCACTTGGTCTAAGCCAAACAGTATTTCAGCTTGTGTTAGGTGCTATATGAATGAGGATGTCTAAAAATCTATACAACAAAACCTAAGTGAAGGTTGAAAAACAAAGTTTTTCAGATCAAAATGTTTCTGCAAATCATCTTCACCATCAAGGATTAAAAGTGTATCTTAACTCAGTGTATAAGTAGTTGCATGATTTAATAACCTAGTATAAAAATACAGCCTTAGGCTTTTCTTTCCTTTTCCTTTTTTTTTTTTTTCTCCAGACAGGGTTTCTCTATACTGTGGCCTTAACTGTCCTGGAACTCATTCTGTAGATCAGGCTGCCCCTGCCTCTGCCTCCCAAGTGCCACCACTGCTTGGCTACAATTCTTTCCTATTCTTAAGCCAACTACTAGTATTTTATAGGAAGAAACTTTTTTGTTTTGTTTCCTGGAACTTGCTGGGGGATTAAAGGCATGTACCACCACTGCCTAACTATAGCTTTTTCATTAAAACACAAAATTTTTTTTCTTTTCTTTTTTTGGTTTTTCGAAATAGGGTTTCTCTGTATTGCTTTTGGAGCCTGTCCTAGAACTTGCCTCCCGAGTGTTGAGACTAAAGGTGTGCGCCACCAATGCCCGGCTTTAAAAAAAAAAAAAAAAAAACTTTTTAAACCTCTCCTGAGACAAAGTCTCCCTACATAGCCCTGGCTAGCCTGGAACTCATTTTGTAGAGGAGGCTGATCCTAAACGAACAGAGACCCACCTATCTCTGTCTCCTAAGTGCTGGGCTTAAAGTATATACCATCATGTATTTCTGGGGCTGTGGCTTTCGTTCACTAACTCAGAATCTCCAAGGATAGAATTCAGGGTCTGTTCTTTAGATGCCCTGGCCAGAATAATCAGAAATGTACTTAGAGCTCCAGTTCTCTAAGCCACAGGTGGTGGTCACTCTTTATTGTCCAGAAGCACAATGCCACAGTAGAAGAGGAGCAAGGGTGGATATTCTTTTTTACTTTATTCCCTTATAGCTGGGAATGGAGCTCAATGGTAAAGCACTTGCAGAGCATGTGCTCAGGTCTGGGTTCTATTCCCAGAAGCACACACTAAACAAAGTCAATTCTACGTCTTTTAAAAAATACAGTAACACTAAATTTGAATATAATAAGACAAAACTCCACTTGACTAGAAAGTCTGGGATGGGAATTGACTTAGCAGGGTTTTCTGGAATTACAATATTTTATAAGATGAGGATTAAAAAGTAACACAATTTTAAAAAACTTTAAGTAAACTCAACATATATACCAAATGAATATATCTAAACTGTAAAATCCCTTACAGCTTACCATACTCTTTAAAAATATCTTCTCTATTTTTCCCACTTATTTAGTCCACTCAAATGGCTCTTAGAAAGAGTAAAAGTTTACTACTTCTCTATGTAAATGTCCTACTTTAATCACTGAAAACATGGGATCTAAATCCAAGAAGTATCTTAGACTGTTAAGAGTTCTTCCTGAAAAGAATGAATAGCTAAGACTAATGTTATTATTACCACTCAGTTAATCCCCTCTTTCTTGGGAATTCTATTGTTTTAATTAAAGGGGTTCTCTCAGCATAGATAACTACACACATTAGCAAAGGGTGCCACCCTGCAGTAGCCACTAAGTCATTTTTTCACATGACACATGTATATCAATACAGGGAAAGCGTGAAATCTTCAGGGGTAGGTTTTCACAAAACAAGAAGGCAAGACATTACCGTGCATCACAGTACCAGCGACTTTCAGCCACAGCATCCAAATAGGAAGTTAGCCAGCAGACAACTTTGCAGCCAAGCAAGGTCCTAAACAAAAAGTCTCCTTTGTACAAAGAAAAATGTTTCACTTAAATATTTTTTTTTTTTTTTTTTTTTTTTTTAGAAAAAGGCTGTAACTGGAAAATGTTTTCCTCAATGATTGCCCCAAAGTTCAGTGTTGTAACTTCCTACTCCAGACACCCACTGCATCAATCAAACTGAGCACAAATGCCCAAGATGCAGTTCCACTTCCAATCCTCAATAGTGGATGGGTCCCCTCTTTCCAATCTTATTTCCATCTACAAAAAAAAACTTTTCTAAAGAAAATGAAAGTATTTTCCATATCCATTCTCTTCAAAGCTGAACCCAAACTCCAATTAGATTTTATGTTTAATAGAGGACTTCTCCCCCAGATGATAACACATTATATCACTAATAATGGGAATATAGTTAAAATTCTACCTCTTTTGCTCTCATGGTTTTAATATCAGCTTCAATATTAACAGCCTTTAAAACGTTTCTTTTTTATTTTAAGATTTTATTTATTTATTATTTGTACAGTGTTCTACCTGCACACCATAAGAGACACCAGATCTCATTACAGATGATTGTGAGCCACCATGTGGCTGCTGGGAATTAAACTCAGGAGCTCTAGAAGAGCAGCCAGTGTCTTAACCTCTGAACCATCTCTCTAGCCCTAAAAAGTTTCTTAATCCTAAATGCAGCTATTCATTTGATATCACAGGAGCAGCAGTTGTAAGAAGGAGCTCTGGAGTCCTTGGTCTGTTTGACCCTGAGTTAGGCACCTCACCATTCTAAAACTAGATTGTTCCACTGAGCTAGTGCCTTCCCTCTACCACTGGCTTGAGGATTCATGAGCTGCATCAAATACTAGCGTGGTAAACGCTTGTGAAATATTATCCACATGCAGTATGTCTGCCAATGTCTTTGTGTCTTATAATACATAGGAAGATACCATTAAAATTCATTCCTCATTTCTGAAAGGCTTAGAGAGTGCCCAAAGTTTTAGCTCTGCTTGATGGAAAAAGGAGCCCAGAGGTGCAAGACTACAAGGGTCTACTCCAAAACACAAATTAATTAAGAAGGAACTGATTATTACATTGGCATATTAACTATAAATATGTTTATTAGAAAGCTTGATTTCCTAGCATGTCTTTCATAAAAGTAAGTTAATAATTATTTTGGCAAAATGTTTTTACTCAATCCAAATTAATGGTATATCTTTCTTTTCTTTTTTTGGTACATGCAACTCCCTGAAACCTGATAATGGAAAATAGATAATCTGTATTTCAGTATTAAAAATACAAAACAAATTTTTTGTTATGCCGAGGATTGAACCTAGGTCCTTATATATGGTAACCACTGAGCAAGCTACAATCCCAGCCCACAAATCATTCTTATATCTAAAATTGTTCTACTTAATGACTGCTGTGGTTTGGATAGATAGAAAAAATGTTTTTTTTTTTTTTCAAAACTAAAGGGCCAAGCGATGCAGATGATTATTAGGTGGGTTAGTGACATTTATGGACTCAAAGTTCTTGCTAGTGGCTGCATTCAGAATGGCCTCTGTTAGATAGGACTGCTTCTAGTGTTTTAATTGTCAACCAAACATCAACATACCCTCCTTATTTTTAAAAGCAGACTAGAAACTTCCAATATTGGCTACCCTACAGTACTATGTGTTTACATCTACTAAGTGTTTCTTCACAAGATGAACAGGACGGCTTCCAGACTGGTAGGGCTCCCCTGGACTGATTTTTAAATATCATTTTGTTTTTGTTTTACAATAAGAGGCTGGGACACAGCATCATTAACTGCCTTTACAATAAGACTATTCTGAATTTGCAAGATTCAGAATGAAATTCTTTGATAAGCAAAAGTAAACATGTATTTCAAAGGTCATGATTTGGCTTATAAAATAGCAGAATTATGATTCTACTTATCTTAATATCATATAATTAAGGATACTATAAAGGAGTTAGGGGTTCTAATGTTATCAGTCTGAATTAAAACATTTCATAAGATTTTTATTCTTTTTAAATTAAAGAAATGTATTTATTTTATGGGCACAAGTGTTTTATGTGCATATATATATACATTCACTTCATGCCTGCCTGGTGTCTGTGGGGACAGAAGTCACTGGATCCCCCAGAACTGGATTTATGGATGGTTTCGAAGTTGCCTATGGGCTGGGAACTAAACGCTGGTCCTCTACAAGAGCAGATAGCACTCTTAACCACTGAGCCATCTCTCTCCAGACCATAATTTTTTATTTTTGCAGTGCTGGGTGTCTAATTCAAGGTCTCCTGTATACTAGTCAAGGCCTCATGTATACTAAATTGAGCTACATCCCCAGCACTCTTATTATTATTATAAGGTCAAAGCCTTCCTAATGAACCAGCATCCAAGCTGCAGAAAATCCTAGCTAGAATAATGAACACTTCACATAGAACTTTTGAGATCTACCTAGTGACTTTAATTATACATGCCCCCTACTCCCACCCCCAGCACTCAGTCGACATGTGTATGGAAGCCAAGAGTTCTGTCTTCACTGAGCCATAACTCTTTCATCATTTCATCTTTAAAAAACTAAGAGTTTCCCACTGACCTGTATTTGGGTTTAGTATCACACTACAAATGAGTTCACTTTATTAGCAGCATCAATCAACAAGGCACAAGCACACTCAAATTCTTGGCTAACTTAAAACGTCTCCGCCATTGGTAGACAATTTTTTGTTTTGTGACTGGGTGGATCTTATTGTGCAATCCTGGCTGGCTTGGAACTCACAGCCTCTGCCTTCACAATGCTAGGATTATAGGTGTAAACTAGCACACTTGATTTTTTTTTTTTTGAAGTCACAGCTCAATCTTTAGGATAAGGAGCCTTAACTATTACAAGTCAATAGACTTGTTCAATATTCCTAAGGATCTGAAAGCAGCCTTGCTGTTGAGATAAATTTCAGTCAGATTTCATTAAAAATCCTGTAGCAAAGCTGTTATTTTATAGGTCAGTGGAAGTATATTTACATACTGCTTTCTAAAGCCGCAGCCCCTCTATATCAATAAAATAAATTCAAATGACTAGGTTAAGTGCATTCTGGGACTGAGAAGTCCCAAACCCCACATGTAAACTTTAAAACATTTTAAGATTTATTTTATTTTTAATTGTTTGTCTCTGTGGGGGAGTGGTTTGGTATGCTCATGTAGAATGTAGTACCTGTAGAGGCCAGAAGGGGATACTGAATCCCTGAAGCTAGAAATATAGTTAACTCACCCAACATAATTGCTGGTAATCAAACTTAGGGACTCTGAAGAGAAGCAAGATCTCTTAACTGTTGAGCTATTGTTCCCTACATAGTACACTTTTAACAGTGTGTGTGTGTATGTGTGACAATTCCTGCATGGAGATCAGAGGACAACCTATGGAAATTGATTTTTTCCTTCCACCATGTGGTCCTGAATATTAAACTCAGATTATTAGGCCAGGTGGAAGGCATCTTAACCTGCTGAAACATCTCACGGGCTTAAGTTTTAAATTTTTAAAAATGATTTATTTACTTTATATGCATTCGTATCTGCCTGCCTGCATGTCTATGTGAGGGTGTTGGATCCCTTGGAACTGGAACTAGACAGCTGTGAGCTGCATGTGGGTGCTGGGAATTGAAACTGGGTCCTCCAGAAGAGCAGCCAGTGCTCTTAACTGCTGAGCCATCTGTCCAGCCCCAGTTTTTAATTTTTAAGTAATGGTCAAAACTACATTTAAAGCTTATGCTGTATTAAATGGTTCACTCAGCCACATTTGGAATCTACCAGCAACCCTTAAGTAGAAAAAGGATGGGCTAGTAACTACTTCCTATTTTAAGAGATGTGGGGGCAGCAAAAGATTTCCACCTCATCCTCAGTTACAGCCTCTTTCTTAACATTTTTCTTTTGTTAATGTGCACAAAAAAAAAAAAAGTTATGGACTTGCCTTGTGAGGTCGAAAATATAGATACAGGCTGAGAGGAAGAGGAAGAAACAAAGGAATCTGAAAGAAAATATACAGCATAAAAATTGACAACCTTATATAGGAATCTTAATTTCAACTTTCTTTTTCTGGAGGTTTATTGGCCAAGGGAAGACACAAACTTCATTCTGATGACGGTTGTCACTCACCTGCCAGTGACGCCTCATTGCACTTCCAGGTGCACTTCTAGAAGTTTGCCAAGGCAGGCAGTCTCTTTTAGACAAGTCTTATCACCTTCAGGAGAAAAGAGGACGTCCTACCATTTCATAACAGCTACAACCTCAGGAGCAGATGCCCCTCTGCTACTGTTTAACAAAGTTGGTTTCTAAGTACTAACTGCTACTTGCTTTAAATATTTCCAACTACATTTTGAAGCATTTAGTCACTAAAATGACAGGCATAGTGAGGCCAGCATAGTCTACAAAGCAAGTTTCAGGATAGCCAGGACTGTCTCAAAAAAAAAAAAAAAAAAAAAAAGTCACTAACATGAGTACTTAGAAATATTAAACTGGGCTGGGAGGTAGTGGTGCACGCCTTTAAACCCAGCACTTGGGAGGCAGAGGCAGGCAAATCTCTGAGTTCAAGGCCAGCCTGGTCTACAGCCTGAATTCCAGGATAGTCAGGGATATACAAACAACAACAACAAAACAAAACAAAAAACCAAGGCAAAACTTGACCCTCGATATTTTAAAATCAAAAATCACAATTCACTAGAAAGCAGGGCTAACATGAGAAATCTTTCATCTTTGAAAATCACAGTCCTCCAATCTGTCAGCATAAAAAAAACATAACGCACACATAACATCTCCTTTTTATCTGCACCATAAACACACCCTTAAACTAAGCACTTAATGCATGCAGAAATTCATCCTACAGACAAAGTACGTATTTTTTTTTCCCCCAAGACAGGATTTCTCTGTGGCTTTGTAGGCTGTCCTGGAACTAGCTCTTGTAGACCAGGCTGGCCTCAAACTCACAGAGAACCTCCTGCCTCTGCCTCCCAAGTGCTGGGATTAAAGGCATGCACCACCACTGCCTGGCAGACAAGGCATGTTATGTGTACAAGGACAGGTGTGTGAGGATATCCAGTAAGAGTGCTGGTTTTTAGTACTAGAAATGTAAATGTCTGTCAACAGAAGACTAGTTAAAAAACAACACTGCAACTAAAAAGGACTAACAGAAGGGATTAATGGTCTGGGGTGAATTCAAAATGGTAAAGAAGGTCTGTAACCCCAGCATTTGGGAATTAAATTCAAAAGGATCTGTTCAAGGTACCTTGGGATACACGAAAGTCTGGCACCTCTGTCTCTGTCTTCTCTCTCTCACACACACAGAGCCACTCATGGTAGCACACCTTTTAATCCCAGCATTCAAGAAGCAGAGGCAAAGGCAGGCAGATATTTTTGAGTCATTACATAATGAGACCCTATTTCCAAAAAGAGAAGAGGAATAGGAAGAAGAAAAGTTGTCTGGGATAGAAAGAAGATTTTGCTTTTTGGCACTTAAGAAAACATGATCTTTTCAGTAAAGATAAATTAAGAAAAAAAGAAAAAAGACTCCTGAGATAGCAAAATGGGTCAGCAGTAAAGGTGCTTGCCACCAAGCTTGAAAATCTAAGTTCAGTACCGAAGTTCACACATAATAGGAAATAACTGATTCCACCAGGTTGACCTCTGATTTCCATGAGAACACTGTGACATGCATGCACTCATATAAATACAAAGTAAATGTTAAAAGGTCACATGAAAAACAAAACATTCCCCAAAATGTCCTAAATTGTTATGAACTCTTTTTTTTTCTTCTAATTATAAAAATTTTTCACAAATATTAAACTTTTACTTAAAATCAGAAGATTGTTTTAAATAACTAAACAATAGCATTATCTGCTAAGTATTACTTTAGGAGAATTTTTTTATTACAAATACAGAGCACATTAAAATCAAGGCAGAATTTGGTGGGGATCAGATAGTCACTCATTAATTCAAAATCAGAATTTAAAATTCACTTTCAAGTTGCCTTAAGATGAAGTATCACATACATTCTTAAAGATAAGAACCATTCTCAGCCAGGCAGTGGTGGCACACACCTTAATTCCAGCACTCTGGGTAAGTGGATCTCTAAGTTCAAGGCCAGCCTGGTCTACAGAATGAGTTCCAGGCCAGTACCGTTACATAGAAAAATCCTGTCTCAAACAAAACAAAACAAACAAACAAAAAACAAACAAAAAAAAAACCAAAAAAAAAAAAACTATTCTTGGTCTTCTTAAAATAATTTATTATTTTAAATTATTTATATCTACGTGTGGACATGTACACATGAGTTCAGGTGCCTGCATATTCTAGAAGGGGGCATTAGATCCTCTAGTACTGCAGGCACAGGCAGTTGTGACCCACTGTGGGTGCTGGGAACCAACTTCTGCAAGGGCAGAATGTACTCTTAAGCTCACAGCCATCTCTCTAGCCTCTCCCCTCTTTTTAAAGAAAAATCCTTACTATCTCTTGCTCAGTGTTTCCAAATGGGATAATTTCTAAATGCAATTACTGCCAACATTAAACCTATCAACTGATCAGTTTAAATCTAAACAGTCAGGTGTGTTCATTTCTACTTATACCCCCCAGTGGAAAATTCCACCCTGCCAATTTGTATGCATAGCATCTGTTCTGATAGAGAACAGAGATAACCAGCAGTTTACAACAATATTGCATGAGGTTTCTAATTTATAAAACCACATGATATTCCTACTCACACCTATCCTGTAAGGAAGTGAACTCTAGAACAGTGATCTTAATCCTTCAAAATGAGTGGAATAACTTTCTGTAAGCAGCTAGTCTAAGTCTAATATAGTAAGAGCCTTAAAACTTGAGTAGTGAATTGTTGGAATGCAGCATGGACAGCCACTGGGATAAATAAAGATCACCCCAGAAGAGACTTTGCCATCTTAAGTGAACAAGGGCCAGAGGAGGGGGTGGGACAATGGAGGGTGGGGGCAGGTGGAACTGGGCAGATTCCAAATGCCTTTACAAAATGATACACTTTGTACAGTGAGGAATCACTATAGGGTGTGACACTATCATATATAAGTGTTTTTCAGGAGAAGACTGTTTTGTTTGGGGACAGAGTCTCACTATGCATCCTCGAGAGTACTGGGTTCATAACACCCAGCTTTCACCCATGTTTTAAAAAGAACTCAGACCTTGGCTGGGCATGGTGGTGCATACCTTTAATCCTAACACTTAGGAGGCAGAGGCAAGCCAGCTTGGTCTACAAACGAGTTCCAGGACATCCAGGGCTATTCAGAGAAACCCTGCCTTGAAGAAAACAAAATAAAACAGACAAAAAGTACAAAAAGAACTGAGATCTCTACTAAATTGGAAAGTACCTGCATAAAGTCAGACACGATGGGCTAGAAGTTGTCCTCTAAGCTCCACATTTATATGTTAGTGACTTGGATGGGAAGCAGAACTGTCCTGGAGAAACTCTGTAGTCTAAGTTAGCAAATCACATTGTTACTATTCTTTCAAAGGTAATGATGACTCTTTATCTCAGTGGCAATCTTACTCTAAGTCCAACATTCCAGTCTGACATAAAGAAAAATATGGCAAATCCAATTTGGAAGATGTTCTGTAAATTACCTTGATTGGTATTCCTCAAAACTGTCAAGATCAGGGGCTGGGAAGATGACTCAGTGGGTACAAGCCAGGGGCCTGAGTTCAGATCCCCAGCAGTCATATAAAAGCTAGGGGTGATGCATATTTCTGTAACCCTAGCACTGGGGGAGGGAGCTTTAGAGACAAGCAGATCCTGGGGTTCATTGGCCAGCCAGTCTAGTCAAAGTAGCAAGCTCCCATTAAGGCAAAAGACTGCTCTTGCCTGGACTGCTTGACTGTATGCTGTATAAACCAGACATGCAAGTGACTGCTAAACTTGCCAAAACCAGATGGGATGATTCTTCAGGGTTCCTGCTTCACAGAAGAAATTACCTGACATTGTGCAGGACACAGTAGAAAGCAACTGACAAACTGCCATTGCAAGGCAGAACAGATCTTCAAATTTTCTGCTTCATTTAAAAGTCCGCCAAATACTATGGGCTTATAGGCTGAAGATAGATGGCCCTACATTACAGAACTTTGGGACACTGTCCAGGGGCCCAGATACCCCTGTCATTTCTAGAGTTTTTAAAGTTGCTTACAGTGCACTTTCCAGTTTACCTAGGTAATATTATATTCTTCTGGGATCTTTGATGGAGTTAAAGACAGTTATAGTTTTTCTTAGTTATGATAAAAGATAAATTAGATATAAAACTTTAGCTTCACAAAGATAGGATAGATGATATAGTATATTCTTTAATTTTGCCAAATACAAATAGACTAAATATTATAATTGTAATTCTTGCTGAATAACTATTTTGTTACATGTAATTTTACTATGTTAAAGTAAAAACATTTTAAAATTAGACAGAAAGGGAGAGATTATATAGGATGTCCTTCTGTATGCTATAAATATGTGCTTTTATTGGTTGATAAATAAAGCTGTTTTGGCATATGGCTGGGCAGAATATAGCCAGATAGGAAATCCAAACAGATATAGAGAAAGAAGGCAGAGTCAAGGAGAAACCATCTAGCCACCAGGGAAGCAAGATGTAAGATAACAGCCCCAAGCTTTGTGGTAAAATATAGAATAATAGAAATGGGTTAATTTAATTGTGAAAGCTCGTCAGTAAAATGAGCTATTGGCCAAAAAATTATAACTAATATTAAGCTTCTGAGTGCTATTAGGAAACTGACAGACAGGACAAGAAACCTCCAAAAACATTAAGGTATAAGAAATATTAGCCAGCCCTGATTGGCATACATCTATAATCCCAGCTGCTGGAGGAAGAGGCTGAAGGACTGAAGATTTGAGGACAACCTGGGTTACAAGTGAGTTCAGGAACAGTCTGGGCAAACTGGTGAGACCTTGACTAAAAGTAAGGTCTATAAAGAGCTAGAGATGTAGCTCAGTGGCAGCATCCTTGCTTGCCTAGTACTTACTGAGCCCCAGATTTAATTTCCAGTTGGGCAAAGATCCTGTTATTAAGTAATTCTACCTTGAATGCAAACAAAAAAAAAAAAAACCAATGCTCATTGTTGAAACACTTTGACATAACAGGACAAAAAGGGTCCTCATTAATTTTGCTTAAGAAGTTTTCCCGAATACCCTTGTACTTATCCTGAAGGGCAAGCTACCAATGAGGATTATGCCAAGTGCCAACACATACCTATCCTGGTTACGTTACAAAGAAGTGTTTACAGGAAGTAGTAAGTCAATTTAAGAAAAGAGGTTAATTTTAAGAAAAGAGGTAATGATATTCTTTTTTGAAATAATCATAATTATCTACCACAAAATGGTCCACCCACTAATGATTAATCTTCCCTAAGTGAAACACTTATACAGCAGTTAAAGAAGTTCTCTCAGTCAAATGTGGTGGAACCCACCTTTAATGCCAGCATTTGAGAGGTAGGTGGGTATCTATGAGTTCAAAGCCAGCCTGGTCTACATAGAGTTCAAGACATTTAGGGGATACATTGTGAGATCCTGTCTTCAACAACAACAACAACAACAACAACAACAACAACAACAACAGAGGTTCTCTCTGGAGTTGCAATGAGAGTCATATGTCTTCCATAACTCATAGATACACAGTAAAAAGATTCCCATGATGCAATCAGGAACAATGGTGTTATTATAGCTTAAACCGAGAACATATTCATAGCTTTCAAAACATATATAATAACCATAATCTAAAACAATTATAGAGTTATATTCAATAGTAAATGAATTAGAATAAAAGTAAAGCAACACCTTTTCTTTCTTTTCTTGAAGTAAGGTCTCAATATGTAGCCCTGGCTGGTCTGGAACTCACAAAAGTCCATCTATTCTTTCCCTGGAAGTGCTGGGATTAAAGAGTATGGCATTATGCCTGGCCAGAAAGTTATTTTAAAAAATTTTAGGCTGGAGAGGTGGCTCAGCGGTTAAGAGCACTGGCTGCTTACTCTTCCAGAGGTCCTGAGTTCAATTTCCAGCAACCACATGGAGGTTCACAACCATCTATAGTGAGATCTGGTGCCCTCTTCTGGCTGGATGGCAGAACACTGTATACATAATAAATAAATCTTAAAAAAAAAAGTTTTTAAAATTTCTTTTTGCAGTACTGGGAATTGAACCCATAGTTTAGCACATGCCAGGCAAATACTCTATCCTTTGTGTTTTCAAAAAGTCTGTAAAGTTTAGAAGGTTAAAATCATTAACCATAAAGCTAAACACAAAACGCACTAGGTACACATGATTACTACACACATAATCACTAACATAAAACTTATTTGGAGCCAATGAAAGAACTAGGAAGTGGTCAATTCTAAGACTATAGCTACTTTAAAAAGAAGTATCTTTCAACAGAAATAATGCTTGGCCCAAAAAAACCTGATAAACTTAACTTTCTCTTTTCCTTTAATGACGTGTCACTTAATTCCTTCATTATCAAACTTTACTCAACAAGCACTTGCAACACTCACCTGAGGAGAACAGGTGACTGGCATATCATGAGGGACAATTTCCTCACAGAAGAATTGAACAAAGCTAACACTATTTCTGCTACGGTTTTCAGACCATCTCTAAAATACTAAAAAGCAAAAAGGGTTCAATACAAAAGCAGTGCAAAGAATAAATGAACAACAAAAAAATAAAAATAAAAACACTGAAACTCTTACCCTAAACTTTGTAAACAACCACCTGAAGGTTTCAAGTTAGGGTTAAGATACATCCATTAAATTTATGTAGACAAGTACTTTTATATGAGCTAAGTAGCTAAATTACTTATGAACGTGGCTTCAATAGAAAATAGCATCCAAAGAAACCTTTTCTTTCCCAAGAATAGTAAAAATAATAAAGTCAGTTGGGTGTGTGCAGACTATTCTGACATGACCATCCTTGCTATCTTTTACACAGGTCTGCTGTGACAAGCATTTTATAATGTATCCTAACTATATTTACTATAGCCAGAATACTACAGAAAATATTTAAGCATACTGACATTATGCCAAGCCACCTACAAAACAAGTTGTAGCCCTCCTTGTTTTTGTTTTTGTTTGAGATAGGGTCTTTCTATGTAGCTTTGGCAAACTGGGACTTGGTATGTAGATCAAGTTAACCTTGAATACACAGAGAATTGCCTGTCTCTGTCTTCTAAGTGTTGGGATTAAAGACAAACTCAGCCATTACTGTCACAACTTTTTTTTTTTTTTTTTTTTTTTTTTTTTATGCCTTAGGAGAGGACTGGAGAGGTGGCTCAAGTGGCTAAGAGCACATACTGCTTTTGAGGGCTGGAGTTCAGTTCCCAGCAATGACCTGTAATTCTAGTGCTAAGGAGATCTGACACCTCTGGCCTCTATGGGAACTTGTACTTAAATATACATACCTACATACAAACACATAATTAAAATCTAAAAAATACATATATATTTACAAAAGAGGCTGTGTCACTTGGGACTAAGAGGCAGGTGGATCTCTGTGAGCTGGAGGCTAGCCTGGCCTATAGAGAGAGTTCCAGGACAGCTAGGGCTACTACACAGAGAAATTATGACCTGAAAAACAAAAAACAACAAAAGAGGCTAGGAGCATAGCTCATTGGTGGACTATGTGTCTAGCATAGGCCAGCTCCTGCATTTACACATCAGTACTACTGGAAAAATATAATTTTCTTGTATTGTTAAGGAAGATTGAGATTTTTTCACTTATAATTTTACTACTTGTGATATATTATTTATGACTTATTAAAGCTTGCCCAGGGTTTCAGAAAGCAAAGCCAGCCTCAAGCCATAGAGATCAGTCAGTGGTGATATATACCTTTAATCCTAGGACTCAGGATTAAGAGGTAGATGAATCACTGTGAGTCCAAGACCACCCAGATCTACATAAGATTGATTCAGTCCTAAAGAGAAACTGCTCAAACAAAGATGACCTCAGCATCTGGGATCACACACCATTAATCCCAGCACTAGAGGGATATAAAAGATAGGAGCAGGGTCTTCAGTAGTCAGTATCAGGAATTCATTCTCCAGACACATTGAGGATAAGACACTGAAGTCTAAGGATTCTCCAGGCACATTGAGGAGAGCATAGCAGTCTGAGGTTTGGTGGGGGCCAGGATCAGTCCTTTCAGCTGACATAGTGGTAAGATCTAGTGACTTCAATGATTTGCTTTTCTGATCTTTAGCTTGAAGTTTGAACCCCAATATCTGTCCTTGTATCTTTTATTTTTCATGCAATAACTACTATTCTATGTGCAGAAAATTTATAATCTACATATGTATCAAGTATTAGATATTGTTAATAAATATTCAGGTTTGAAGTAGTTTGCTTTTAAAGACACAAAGCAAAAACACCTAGTTCATACTGATGACTTGTATTTTAACCCTTTACATTAATCTAATGTAATTAGTAATTTAAATAATAATAATTTAAATAATTACTATTATTTGCTAACATTCACTATAGGCAAAGCCCTTTCTGTGTGCTTAATTTTCATACCAACTATTATCATTATTTTAATGGTATGAAAACTAAGACACAGGATTTGTACAAGAACAAATTTTAAGAGATAAATCTAAGGGTGGGAGTGGTGCACATCTTTGATCCCAGCACTCTGGAGGCAGAGGCGGGCAGATCTCTGTGACTTTGAGGCCAGCCTAGTCTACAGAGTGAGTTCCAGGATAGCCAAGGGTACACAAAGAAACTCTGTTTTGAATCCCCTGCCCTCCAGAAAAGCATTGGATGCCCTTCCAGAGGGCCTGGGTTGTAGTTCCAGCACCCACATGGTGGTTCATAATTGTTGGTAACTCCAGTTACAGACAGTCCATCAGCCACCCTCTTCTGACCTCTAAGGACAACAGACACACAATTGTACACAGACATATATGCCAAGCAAAATGCCCATAAACATAAAATAAATTCAGACAATATAGGTATTGGCCAATTCTCACTTCAAAAATAGTATTACATATTTTTGTCTCTTTTATATCAACCTCAAACGTCTGCCTCTGAAACGCAGTCTCCATCAAAGGCAGAAATCTGGCCCTTCACTGTCTCTATCCTAAATTGCTGCCACTTTAACACCTGCCACACTGGACCAGAGACTGCTGTTAGTCATTTCTACCTATAATGAGAAAACACTACTTCTAAGCTTCATTACTGAACAGTCAATACAAAACTTTTTTTAGGATATTAAGCCACACTTACTCTTATCTAAAAGCAACTAAAAAACTTAGTAAAGAGCATGAAGCTCAAGACTGACAGCAATGCTTGCATGTTTTTTCTATAACCAAAGCAGAATTTTTAGTGTTAAATTTTAGAACAAACTTCATCTTATTTTCATCTTGCCAAACCTTGAGATGTCAAGAGAGAAACATGGAGAAAGGGGCTATAATAAAATGGTGATTTTGCTGCAGTATCTTTGTTTTTTTCAGACAGGCTTGTGAACCTCCTGCCTCAGTATCAAAACTGCAGATGACGGAGGTACTTCAAAATGACTTTTTGTTTTCTGTTCTTGATTTTTTTGAGAGTGTCTTATTATGAAGCCTTGATTGGCTTGGAATTCTTTCTATATAGACCAGGCTGCCTTCTAATGCACAGGAATCCATCTGCCTCTGCATCCTGAGTCCTGGGACTGAAGATATATGTCACCACACCCAGCTGTTTTGAAAATGATTCCTTAGAACACAAATATATTTCAATATGGCATGGTCATGATTTTTTTTCTAAACATATGAAAAATTATATGAGGGGACAGGAGAAATAGTTCAGTGCTTAAGAGTGGTTAAGGGTGGCTTTTCCAGAGGACCAGGAGTTCGATTCTAACACCTACAAGATGGCTTACAACCATCCCTAGTCCTAGGGATTCATACGCCTCCTTCTGGCCTCCTCCAGGCACTGCATGCAGTGGTGCACAGACTCATGCAGGCAAAAATCACCCACACATAAAATACAAAAATAAAATTAAAGCAGGCGTTCCTTATGGAGGTCAGAACAACTGTGAAAATCAGTTTTCTCCTTCTACCATGTGGGCCAAGGGTTCTAATTCAGGGTGCTAGGCTTAACAGCTTAACGACCTATCCACTGGGCCATTTTGCTAGCCATGTATGATAGACTTTTATATTCAAGAAGTCTCTTGACCACCAAGAATTTTGCATTGGGGCCATTGAAACTATTACTGCTCTCTGGATATCCATAAATTGGCAATGGACAGGAGTTTATGATAGGACATTCATTTAGTGTGTATTTCATGTGTTCCTTTCCAGCTTGTAAACCTGATGATTCATTCAACAGAAACTTATTGAGTACTTTTGTAGTTACAACAGACAAACACTGCTTTACGTGCTGATAGTGGGCTAGGGGTGTGCCTCAATGGTAAAGTGTGTGCTAGCAGCAGCACTGCCCTTGGTTCCATCTATAGCACCACAAAACAGACAAGGGAAGAAAACAAAAACCTCACTAGTGAGGAATGTCAACAGCTGATGTTGCAAATACCAATTCTATAGTAAAATTAAGAAAAGTGGGTAATAATGGGGGATCTATATTAGGAAAGTGCAATGCAAACCCATCTACTCAAAATACCATTTCAATATATAAATTTCACTGTTCACAAAAATGCCTCATTTTAGCATCTTTCCCACTACCATAAAGAGATGTTAAAAGCTGGGTGGTGGTGGCACAGGCCTTTAATCCCAGTACTTAAGGCAGAGTTTTGGGACAGTTAAGGCTACACAGAGAGAGAAATCCTGTCTTGGAAAACCAAAAAGAGGTACGTTAAAACAAAACAAAAACAAAAAGGCAAGATAGCTTTGAAAAGCTGAGATAGAAAAATGGCCACAAGTGCAAGGCCTGCTGGGTTATGCAATGAGTTCCAGAAAAAGACTGTATTTAAAAATGGCAATAATAAAATTGTGACAATATGACATGTGACATGAGCAAATGGTATCAGAAATATAAGCTAAACAGAAATATTGCATGTTAGTATATTTGTATTGCTACTATAAAATTTACTTGGTGGCAGTATATACTTGCATTTTTCTGAAGCACCAAGGGAGCCAATCCATGACAACACATTAAAAGAATAAAAATGTTGATTCTTGTTAGGTGTGGTGGAATGCACCTATAGTTCCAGTGGAGGCTGAGGCAGATTCATCTTTTGTTCAAGGCTAGCCGGAGCTACTTTGTCTTAAAATTTCTTTTTCACCATTTGAAATTTCATAGTCAGGACTAAAATTTTAATTCCCTGGCTGCTAGCTAGAATAATTCCTCAATACTTAACATCTGATCTTGAGCACAAATAGCCAACTTCTAAAACCTACATCTTTATCAGAAATTTGGAAATCAGGAAAATAGGAAGAGGCCAACCAAACAGTAAGTAGTGATGTAATTAAAGCCAAGGAACCAAGTTGCTAAGTTATAGAAAGCCACTGTTCATTTGGAAGTTAGCCCAGAACACAAAAATTTGGAAGAGAAATGCTGGTGGTTGAAACAGAACCAGGGTTCCAAATATGCTGCCTCATTCCTTTATCTACTGAAGCTTCCTCCCATACCGTTTACCCAAATGGCTATAACCACCCTGGAGAATCCGGCAGGACAACAAAGCTCTCAGACAGGTGGAAAACCAGTATTAGGAAACACAAGACAATACATTTGATGCTAAGATCAGGAATATTGTGTTCATTATAGACTGACCAACCCAAGAGTGTGTTGGAGATAACAAAGCATTTTTTAAACCTTTCAAAATTCTTCCTTTGACAGATCGTATTTTTTCACCAAAGACTCAGTTCTTTAAGAACCACCACCTGCCAGCGAGCATATTCTTCCTCAAGAAGACATCTGCACTGCAGATCCCTGCACGAGGAGAGCTTGCTTGTCAGCTCCCACCAGCAGGCAGACATGTATACAATAGAAACTAAGGAGGCTGGCAGCGTCCCTCCTAGTCTTTTCACAGGCATGGGAGAAAGGGGTCCAACCAGCCCAGGCTTTGTCTGAATTTTCTCCTCTTTTCCCTGCAGCAAATGCTCCCTTTCGTTATACTGCTATGGAGACTAGGCCATCGAAAACATGAAATCAAAACATGGTGATGACTTGACATGACTGTATTTATTATCGTCTAGAATATAGCAACTGATTGCGTGTCCCCACCCCCACGATGCGCCCGTGAAGAGCCGGCTGTGTTGCAGATGCAGCCAAGGATCCATCTTGGACTATCGGCAGCTCCCTCCCAAATCTTCCTGTGCTATTCTCATCACGTCTCTTCTACCTCAGAAAAATCTGGCATTCAGTTTAGCCTAAAACAGTAATAGAACTTCCTGATTCGCCTGCCCCCCCAAAAAATGGGGGGAACCTATCACCCATGTAAGATTGTGTCAACACCTGCCTGCAAACCTGCAACGCCACCCCTTCCACCACCACCCTTCTCAAAATCCTAACACCATTTCTCCTACGACCCACCTGTCACAATCCTCTGAAGCTCGCTAATCCTCCACTAAGTCAGCCCCCCTACCCGCCCGCCCCGTTCCACCCTAGGGCTCTCCCGCCTCCTGAACATGATCCATTCGGTTCACCTAGCTCTTCTGTTTTCAACCCACGACTGTGTCCTAACGAGCGGGGAGTCGGCATCGACGGCCATTCTCTAGACCACCTCCCTGCCCCCAACCTGTTTCCCTCACACCCCGTTATTTCCTCACCGCGGCTCGGCCCTTCGCTCCCCTCCCCCCTTTGCCTGTTCCTCAAATGCCCGCCTAGGGGCTGAAGCCGCCCGCGGCCGGGGTAGGACGCCCGCCCCCGCCCCTGCCTGGAAACCCAGTCGCTCGCGCTCCCAGGGACCCGGCTCCCCGCGCGCCTCACCCGCACACGAGGAGCCGCAGCTCTTCGCCCCCAGGGCGGGGCAGGCTCCCGGGCTCCCGCCGCCGCCGAGAGCGGACGGCTCGGCCCCGGAGGACGACGAGACTGACGGGGACTGAGTGGCCGCCGACGACTCCGCCATGGCTGGACGAGCAAGGGCGGGAGAGAGGCGAAGAGAGACGTGGGACCGGAGAGTGGAAGGGGACACCGAATAATCCAGCAGCTGGCTCTCCGAAGTACCGGGCGCGGGCTACTCGGAAGACAGACTCGGACTGACTGACTGACTCAACCGTGCTCCGCGGGGAGAGTCCGAACGCGCAGGCGCAGAAAGAGCCCGAGGACGCGCGGGCGGTGGCCTCGGAGGCGCGCAGCGACGCAATGCGCAGGCGCAAGAACTGTCCCTCAGCGCTCCCGCAGGAAAAGACGCAGCGTGACTGGCCCCGCGGCTGGGGCGAGCCTCTGGAGGGTGTCTGTGTGTGCGAAGGGGGTGCGGGGGCCGGGGTAGGGGGGAGAAAAACCTGACGTAAGGGGCGTGGCTAAGCACCAGAACCCGCACGCCACTGCAGCCCCGACTGCGGATTAATAGTGCCCTGTCTCCCCCTCAACCCCCGGTTCTTTATGTGAATGTTTTCTAGTTGACAGGTTTCTTTGTGCTTCCACTAGCTGCAAATGATTTTTTTAAATCATAAATTCTAGTTGATGTCTTTTGTCTGACCGGTACCTGCCTGTGACTCCAAAGAAAAGTGAAAGCTGTAATATATGTGTTTTTTTGAGTTAGCTGGTTGTGTCGTAATATCGCCTCACCGAGGCAGACATGGCACAGTCCCACGTTTGATAGGTGGAGAGAAATGCTAGGCAGAATGAGAAACCATTACTCATTCCAATCACATTGCAATGCAGTCTCAGAATCAGATTCATATTTTTATCTTATTTTTCTTCCCAAAGAGAGCTTCAGGTTGCCTTTTCTCTGAATAGGTTCTGAGCTAGAGAAGACATGTGCTTTGGAGGGGGGGGGGAACTTCCGAGGAAAGGAAAACCAGGAGATAATATCTTGGTTGTGACTGGGAGGGCATAAAATGAGGTATTAAAAACGAGACAGATACACATTACTGAATTTTATTCATATCATAAGATGAGTCCTTAAAAGAAAACATATTTGAAACTGGACATCAGTTTATATCGAATTTTATTCATTGATCTTCTGGGTTGACTTGCTAAATTCAAAGCCTCTCTGTATCTGATCAAAAATTTTAAAAATACATAATAATGATGATAATCAAAGCTGTCGGATTTGATGTTGCTAAGCAACAATCGATGACCCCGAGTGCAATTGCAGGTTCAGCAAATCCTGTAAAGATGCAAACTCATGGAGGGGGTACCGGGCAAGCAGACTGCAGCAGACAGGGAACGCTCTCTGAGCAGTGAAAATCTAGAACGAACTGTGGACCTGTCTGTCCTAGACAGTTTTTTAAGGCCACATAAAGCCCAGGCAGCATCCTGGTTGTTGCAATGCTCTGAAAAATGCCCACAGTATTTCCCGAAATAACTGGAAAATATTACTCTGGCGCTCAACAGCATCAGTTAATAATGCAGCAAAACTGCTGGGCGGTGGTGGCACATGCCTTTAATACCAGCACTCTGGAGGCAGAAGCAGGCTGATCTCTGAGTTCGACACCAGTCCCTGATCTACAAAGAGAGTTCCAGGATAGCCAGGGATATACAAGAAAACCCGGACTCAACAGACCAAAAATTAAAAAGAAACTGCCTCTATAAAACCCTGCTGCAGGCAAGCCTGTAAAGCATTTTCTTAATTAGTGATTGATGGGGGAAAGTCCATCCCATATCTGGCCTGGCGATCTTGAGTTCTATAAGAAAGCAAGCTGAGCAAGCCACAGGGAGGAAGCCAGTGAGCAGCACCTGCCTCCAGGTTTTTGCCCTGACTTCCTTCAATGGTGAACACTGATATGGAAGTGTAAGCAGAATAAATAAACCCTTTTCTACCCAACTTGCTTTTTGGTTATGGTGTTTTATCGCAGTGATAAAAACCCTAACTAAGACAAGTTGGTGCCATCTTGCCCTGACCATATTTTTTGGGAGGATTGTCAAAGGACTTTGGAACTTTGGGCTAGAAAAGCCATCAAGTGTTGAGATCTTAGAAGCTTGGGAGATAAGAATGTTGAGAGCAGTGCAGAGGATCGAGGCCTGGCTTGTGAAGTTTCAGAGGGAAGCAAAGACTTGACTGGGCCTTTTGTATGAAGAATCTGTGGTATCTGGTCAGCTGGAGCTGAATTTTCTGTGTTTAACAAGAGACTAGAATCACTAAAGTAAAACCTTTGCTTTGCTGGAACAATGGGTCAAAATAATCAGGTATGATTAAGAAAAGACGAGATCCATAAAAAACAGACAAGAGGTCCAACGGAATCAAATTGAAGACTCTGACATCAATCCACGCACCTGTGAATACTTGATTTTTGCCAAAAAAGATAAAATTATAAAATAGGAAAAAAAAATCTTCAAAAAATGGTGCTGGCATAACTGAATGTCCACATGTAGATCTGTCATCATGCACAAAACTCAAGTCCAAATGGATCAAAGACCTCAACATAAAACCAACCATACTGAACCTCATAGAAGAGAAAGTGAGAAGTAGCCTTGAACACATTGGCACATAAGACTGATTTCTAAATATAACACCAGTAGCACAGACACTGAGAGCAACAATTAATAAATGGGACCTCCTGAAACTGAGAAGCTTCTGTAAAGCAAAGGACATGGTCAACAAGACAAAACAGCAGCCCCCAGAATGGGAAAAGATCTTCACCAACCCCACATCTGACAGAGGGCTAACCTCCAAAATCTAAAAGAACTCAATAAATTAGACATCAAAAGACCAAATAATCCAATAAAAAATGGGGTACAAATCTAAAAAGAGAACTCTCAACAGAGGAGTCTCAAAAGACACTTAAGGAAATGCTCAGCATCCTTAGTCATCAGAAGAATGCAAATCAAAACAACTACCAAGATACCATCTTATACCTGAGAGAATGGCCAAGATCAAAAACCCTGATGACAGTTTATGCTGGAACGGATGGATGTGAAGTAAGGGGAACACTTCTCCATTGCTGGTGGGAGTGCAAGCTTGTACAGGCCATTTTGGAAATCAGTATGGTGGTTTCTCAGAAAATTGGGAATCTACCTCAGGACCCAGCAATACCACATTTGGGCATATAGCCAAAGGATGCACACTCACACCATCAGGATATTTGCTTAACTATGTTCATAGCAGCATTATTTGTAATAACCAGAACCTGGAATCAACCTTGATGCCCCTCAGCTGAAGAATGGATTAGGAAAATATGGTACATTTACACAATGGAGTACTACTCAGCCATAAAAACAATGACATCTTGAAATTTGCAGGCAAATGGATGGAACTAGAAAAAGCCATCCTGAGTGAGGTAATCCAAACCCAGAAAGACAAATATAGGATGTTCTCACTCATAAGTGAGTACAGGCCACAACCCTAGAGAACCTAGGTAGCAAAGAGGACCCTAAGAGAGACATACATGGATCTGCCTAGGAAGAGGAAAAAGACCAGATTTCCAGAGTAAATTGGGAGCATGAGATGCGGTGAGGGGGGCGGGGTAGGGGGTATGGAAGAGGAAAGAGGAGGAGGGAAGGGGAGTAGGGAAAAGTGTAAAAACAAAAAAGGAAAAAATATAATAAAATCTAATTTAGAAAGAAAAGACCAGATTGCTGAGGTGAAGTCTTCTGGGAAGTGTTTCCTCAGGGTCAGCACACAGAAAACTCCATTCCAGTAATCCAGTAATGGCCAAGGTGCATGCTGGCAGCTGAACTTGGTAATATGAGTCACCCAGATGGTACTGGTTTTGAAGGCATGGAGAGGTCCTGGAGAGTAGCTTTCTTGGCACTATGTGGCAAGGCTGGAGTCCCTAAAGAGAGCCCAGGAGGGTTATTGGTGAAAGGGTAGCCTAGTTGCGGCAGAAGATCCCAGCATTTTGGAAATGCCAGTACCATGGGATAGCCCCTAAGAATAGGAGCGGGTATGGAATGGAGCCCAGAAGACAAGTTGTGTGTGCTGCAGAGGTCAGGGCTGGAGAAGTGACCCAAGCCCAGAAGATTGTGAGTGTATCCCAGACTTCAGAAGTTGAGTTATTCACACTGTTGGAGTTTGGTTTTGCTTTAGATTGTAACTTTGCCCTAGTTCTTTCCCTGTTGAAGAGTGGAAGTACTTATTTTTGATGTTACAGGAGCTCACAATTGACTTTAAATTTTAAAAAAGATTTTGGGTAGAGCACACTTTTAATCCCAGCACTTGAGAGGCAGAAGCAATCGGATCTCTGTGAGTTCGAGGCCAAGCTGGTCTACAGAGCAAGTTTCAGGACAGGCTCCAAAACAATACAGAGAAGTTCTGTCTCGAAAAACCAAAAATACATAAATAACTAATAAAAATAAATAAAAATGAAAGATTTTGGATTTTCTCAGAGAATTTGGATTTCAAAAGAGACTTTTTCTTTTGAGGACTGAGTTTTTGAAGTGTTTGAATTTGTAAGGCTGTGAGGCTTTTTAAGTTAATAAAATGTTTTATACTGATGTTTGTATTGATGTGTGAACTTGGGGATGAACAAGAAAAGAAAGGTTGTGTCTTTACAGTGATTTGCTTATGTATCAGGCTGACAAGGAGTCAGTTGTGCTGAAGAGTTTATGTCCTAAAATACCAGGCATGGTGGCACATGCCTGTAATCCCAGCATTCTGGAGGGTAAAGTAGAAGGAAGGGACTTGAGTCTTATCTTAGGGCTAATACTAAGTCAGTAAAAAGCTTTTAGGTGGGGAATGACTCAGGAGAAATTATTTCTTATTATATTATATTACTATTATTACACACTCACATACTGGTTTTCCAAGATAAGGTTTCTCTATGTAGTCTTGACTGTTCTGAAACTCCTTCTGTAGAACTCCCTCTGTAGAGGGATCCACCTTGCCTCTACCTCCCAAGAGGGAATAAAGGTGTGCACCACCACCACGTGCCAGAAATTATCATTTTGAGATAGGGTCTTACTGTGTGGCCTTGGCTGGCCTAGCTCTCACTATGTATACAAAACTGGCTTGGAACTCAAGGAGAGCCACCTGTTTCTGCCTTTTTGGTGTTGGAATTAAAGTTCCATGCTATCACACCTGTTCTTTACTATCTTATTGTTGCTATAGTGGGCATTGAACCAAGGACCGCATGCATGCTGGCAAATGTTCTACCACCAAGCCATGTTTCAGCTTTGTTATGAGATAGGGCCTTGCTATGACACTCAGTCTGGGTTTGAATGCTCCATCCTACTACCTGTCTCTAACTCTCAGCTTAGAAATTTTAAAAAATATATTCCCATGTGTGTGTGTATACTTTTTTTGTGTGTGAGTTCACGGGTAGTACCACATGCATGCAGCAGCTTGTGGAGACCAGAAGAAGGCATTGGATTCCCTGAAAATGGAGTAGTGGGTTGTTTTGAGTTGCTGTGTGTGTGTGTGAGAGAGAGAGAGAGAATGGAAAATGGGTCCTTTGCAAGAGTAAATGTACTCTTATCCAGTGAGCCATCCCTGAAGCCAAATAAAAAAAAAATTAATGTGAGCATATGGTATTTGTCTTTTTTGTAACTGAATTATTTTACTCAACATAATATCTGTCACTTCCTGAACATTGCTGCAGATCACAGGATTTCCTTTTTTTATTCTAGAATTATATTTTATTGTGTTTATATACATTTTCCTTCTCCATTCATTCATTGATAGACATTGTGGCTGAATCTGTATTCTAGCAATTGTGCATAATGCTGAAAGAAACATGGAAAGCCAGGAGTGATGGCATACTTCTACAGTCCCAGCACTCAAGAGGCTGAGATAGGAGAATAGGGAATTTGAGGCCAGCCTGAACAATACAGTGAGACCCTGTTCCAGTCAATCAGAACAAATCAAACCATGGGCATCTTTTCCCATCAGATGTGTAACTTTCCATCAGATGTTTATTCAGCATTGGGGGTTGCAGGGTCATACTGTAGCTCTGCTTGAAGTATTTTGACGTGCTTTGTATTGTTTTTCATATGGCTGTACAAAGTTGCGCCTCTACTAAGAGTATACAAGTTCCCCTTCTCCACATCTCCACTTTTTTTTCCTTTCTGGTACTGGGGATTGACACCAGGGCCCCTTACATGCTAGATTGGTCCTCTGTTGCTATACTATTTCCATCCCCTCCCCCTTTTTTCGGAGACAGGGTTTCTCTGTGTAGTCCTGGCTGTCCTGGAATTCATTCTGTGGACCCAACTGGCCTTGAACTCAGAGATCTGCCTGCCTCTGCCTCTCAAGTGAGTATCACCATTGCTCAGATCCACAGCCCTTTTTTAATTTCATTGTGTGTGTGTGTGTTGAAACAAAGTCTTATTATGTTATTTAAGCTTGCCTCAAATCCTCTGTTTTCCTGCCTCAGCCTCCTGAATAGCAGGAATTTACAGGTCTGTGCCACCAGATGTGTTATAAACATCCACCTGATACACACACACACACACACACACACACACACACACACACACACACACTCACACCATATACTAGCTATATACAATTGCATATACAATCTCTTTGTGTGACTGACAGTCCAGTAGGTTTGCCCCAGCATTAGCATAATCACATGAATGAGAGGATATATACCACAATGCCCACATCACTATGATAGTTTTTATGCTGTCACTGACCAAAATGTCATTATGTGGTACATGACTATATTGTAAAGTTTCCTTTATTACTAACCTCTTCCACATTGCTACACACAGATAAGTAACCTTGGTTAAAATCTTCTATAAGCAACAATAAGTATGGCAAATCTATACCTACATCTACCTTTTTTTTTCTTTTGGTTTCTGCAAGACAGGGTCTCATTATATAGTTCTAGCTGTTCTGGAATTCACTATGTAGACCAGGATGGCCTCAAACTCACAGAGATCTGACTGCCTCTGCCTCCCAAGTGCTGGAATTAAAAATATGCATCACCACACCCATCTTATAAAGTATTTTCATTATCTTTGATTATATGTGTGTATGTGGGAGAGGTATGGGCATATGTTTGCAGGTGTTCTCAAGAGACCAGAGGCATTATATCCTATGGAGCTGGAGGTATATGAGTGGTGCTGGAAACCAAACTTGGGGCCTCGAGAAGACCTGTAAGTGCTCTTAACCATTGAGCCTTCTCTTATGTCTTACACACCCTTTTTTTTTTTTTTTTGTCTGAGATAGGTTCTGTCTACACAGAGAGTTCTGGTTCTCACTTTGGAGATTAGGCTGGCCTCAAACTCAGAGATCTACCTGCTTCTGCCTCCCTAGGGCTGGGATTAAAGGCATGTGCCACCACCGTCTGGTTGAGGCAGGATTACTCTTAACATCCCTGACACTTTGCCAGCTCCCAGCTACTCCTGGCTAGTTCTGTGAGCTTCTCCTATCTCTATCTCTATCTCCCATCAGTCCATATGAATGCTGAGATTACAAAAATGCAACTTTTTTTATGTGGTTGCCTGGGTTTCTTTTGAACTTGGGTCATCAGACTTTCAAAGCAAGTACTTTTGCTAGCTGAGCTATACCCCCACCCCCTTTAATAGATAAAGTCTCTGTTGACTGGCCTCAAATCACCTTCCTCAGTATTTGGGGCTACAGTTTTTCTTTTTCTTTTTTTTCTTTTTCTTTTTCTCTTTGTTGATGGGACTAATTCAGCTTTATAACACACCATGCAGTGAAGTTTACTATTTTAACCAAATCATCACCCTATTTTATTCATTTAGTTTTTAAGTCAGGGTCTCATTCTGAAGCCCTCACTGTCTCCTGGAACCCAGATCCACTTACCTCTGCCTCCTGAGTTCTGGATTAAAAGGCACATGCTACAATGCCCAACGCTATCGTCCTATTTTATATACAAGAAAATTAAGGTGCAAATATCTAATTTTGTGATACTTGGGAATCAAACCCAGGGTCTGCTGCATATTAAACATGTGCTCTACCATAAAGCTATCTCTTGAGCCCAGAAAGGCATTTTATTTTTGTGTTGATGGGCTCCAAACCAGGGCTTTGAGCATGCTAGGCATGTGTTTTAACTACCGAGTTCCACCCCAACCCAAGGTGGGTATTTAAATGATTTCCATGTAGGTAGTAGTCTATCCTTTTGAAGCTGCTTAGCCATTGGTCCTGTAAGTAGGTGGTAAGTGCCAAATGGAGCATCAATAAGGAATAATACTTAGCTGTTTACACCACAAATATGTGAGTCTGTGGAAGACAGGAATGTATCTTATGCAGCATTACTGACTCTCTCTATGCCTGAAACATAACAAATGTCCTATTTTGGGAAGGCGTTGTAATCTTGAGTCATAGTGGATGTCACTTTGGATAACAATTTTGCTATTTTTATGCTTCATAAAATAAGTGCCTTGAATATTTATGACTTTGCTTGGCTTTTCCAGAGTGAATATAATCACCAGTTCTGGACTAACCATATAGCAGTCATCATGGACAAACACATCTCATTTAATCTAGAACTCAGTGGTTATTACAATTAGTTTGTAGATGATGAAACACATTCAGAGAGATTAATTCACTTGAGTTTGCACAGCTAGTGAGTATTAGTGCTAAAATTTAATGTCAGTCACTATGGCCCCATTCAAAAGTACCTACATGTCACCTGTCACCTTTTTCTAGAAAACCACAAGAAAAGATCAACTTCTAGTCATGTCAGGTGATTCAGTTCTAAGTGAGAAGACAGGCTGCTATGGCAGTCAATATTTGGAATTTTGAACTTCAGCTGTGGGTTTTTTTTGTTTTGTTTTGTTCTTGTCTTTGTCTCTCTATGTATTTCTGGCTGTTCTTGAACTCTTATACATCTACCTGCCTCTGTCTCCTAAGTGCTGAGATTAAAGGTACAACACTAGGCTTGGTAATGTTTCATTTTTTGTCTTCCTATTATAATGTAAATTCCCAATGGAGAGTCGATGCCTGAAACAGGTAGTAAGTAAACTGAAAAGGTTGTATTCATCCATGAAGAAGGTATGTTATACCAATTGCTCATGAACTTTGTTTCTTTTAATATTACATACCTAACTCTGCTATGGAACAAGATGCTCTGTTTGATTTTAACAGCTTCCGATGAAAATGCACTGAAATCATCCTGTTGGGAAGTGAACAGCAAGTGCTAGCATTAGGTCTGCCCAAACATGACTTCGCTGAGGCCACTGTAAGTACATCAGCCTTCCTCACACTTGGAAGAAGGTTTGATTTTTGAAACATGGAACAAATTACAGATAGATTTCTGGATTGATCACAGCTTAGAAACCAACCTCTACCAAAGGAAAGCATTGTTGATTGTGGTTTTCCAGAACAGCTAGGGCTACACAGAGAAACCCTGTTCCAAAAAATATAAAACTCAAATCTGATAGCAAGAAGGCACTGGGAGAAATGTAGTGCAAGAGCCAGCAAGATGGCTTGGCAGTTAAAAGCACTTACTCTGAATGACAACCAAGTTTGATCCCTACACCCACAAATATATATATATATATATATATGTATGTATGTATGTATGTATGTAAGTATGTATATATATATATATATATACATACACACATATACGTATAGTGACTTTCTCAGCATTTCTAAGCAAGATGGGAGTTAGAGACAGGACAATCTTTGGGAAGCTTTCAGAGGCAGTGAGTGCCAGAAACTAGAGGTCCTGCCTCAAAAGCCTGGTGGAGAGGTTAGAAAGATTTTTCAGCAGTTAAAGAGAGCTTGCTGCTCTTGCAGAGGACCAAAGTTTAGTTCCCAGCACCCGTGTTTAGGTGGCTTACAAATACCTATATCTCTAGCTCCAAGGGATCCAGTATCTCGTGTGCACATACTCACAGGCATATAATTAAATTTTTTTTTTAGTTTTTTTTCAAGACAGGCTTTTTCTGTGGCTTTTGGAGCCTGTCTTGGAACTAGCTCTTGTAGATCAGGCTGGTCTTGAACTCACAGAGATCTGCCTGCCTCTGCCTCCCAAGTGCTGGGATTAAAGGCATACACTACCATCTCCTGGCTAAAAATAAATCTTAAAAAAGGAGAGAATCAACCTCTGAAAAGTTGTTCTCTGACTTCTACATGTGGACTGTGGCATATGTGTACCTGCATTCACACACACACACACACACAAAATCATTAAAAGAAAAATATAGTTTAGGAAAGGGAAATGGAGAATGATAGAATGTGTGGATGATTTTAAATTCTTTCACAATAATGTTTGCAATTGTGACCAGTCATTGACCTTTGGCTCTCCTATTCGAGCATGTAACATAATAGATTGTGTCATGTCCTGTAGGTCCTGTCTTCTGAATTAATTTCTTCCCCTGATGTTTACTTCTAGTTGGATCAGGTTGGCCTATGCTGTGTGACTTTTTGTTGGGAGACAGAAAGAAAGGCCTATTCATCCTTCAGGGAAGGGCACTGACAGACCAAGGAAAGAATTCCATCCAAGTCCAGCTTAGTGAACCATTGAGTTTATTAGGACTACTTATAGGTGCATGGGTGACTCAAAGGCAGTTACATCACCAGGAAGTCCCTTGGGCAATTTATTGGCAACTATACAAATTAAAGAGTCTCACCTGTAGCATTGAGGAGTTCTTTGGGCCACTTATGGGCAGCTGTGGTAATGAAAGAGTCCCACTTTCTGGTCAATTTTATACCTCTATATATCCTCAGGAGCAGTGGGTCTCTAAGGAGCTCATGAAGGCTCCTCTGAATATGTACCTCCCCCTCATGAGGAGATATTTATAGGCCTGGTCCTGTAGGTGATCACAGCTGCTGATTCAAGTCAGCAATGGTCATACTCATCTTAAAAGAAACAACACACAACAACCTAGAAGATCTAATCTAGGTTTAAATCTAAAAGCCAGAAGTATCTCAACAGTCTTGAGAGTTGGGGCTGTGGCGGGGTGGGGGTGGGGTGGGGGGTGGGGATGTGTGTACTCCACACACATCAGAAAGGGGCAGGGCTTAAGAAATGCAGACAGGACTTCTTTAGGTAGGCTAAAGTAGAATTATCTTCATCACCTCTGGTTTAATCACTTAGGAGCATATAGCTGAAAGGCTTGGCAGAGTCTTGAGGTAGTTGGAGGGAAGCTGTGAGTAGGCAGAAGGAACAAAGTAGAAGAAATGTTTGCTGAACGAGAGACCATAGTGAGGCCAGGTGGTGGTGACGGGGAGAAGTTGAACTACCTCCATCTGTTAGGATTTGTTAGAACTCAGAAACAGTATTTTTCAGTTGAGGCAAATTGTACTTTCCTCAATCATATGTCAAGTATGAATAAAAGCATTTTCCAACAACTTCGTTTTATAAAGCAACTTTTAAACAAGGTTCTATAAGCCTAAAATCCATAAAAGGTGGGTTATGGCTTAGAATAGATAAACTCTAGTAGCGGTCATGCTAAAGGTGTGTGTGTGTGTGTGTGTGTTTTGGACACGAACTCATTTTGTAGTCCAGGCAAGTACCTGATCCTTTTCTCCTGGTCTCCTGAGTACTGAGAGTACCACACGGAGCCTAACTTAGTAAGGTCTTAACTATTGGTGATGATTCACTTAAGACTTAGTCAAGGATATTAACTGGGGGTGATGATGATACTGGTACTAATGAAGTCACGATGGTCTGTCCTTGTGAAGTCAAAGTCATCAAAGCGTCACGTCATCCCAGGTTGTGGCCTTTCAGCTCACCACCTGTAGTCCTAGACAGAGAGGAACACCAGAGCCCATCAGACGGGCCGGGTGGGGGCTCCCGGCAGGAACCGGGTAGCCGAAGCCCGGCCCTGGTCTTCGCGTTAGGCGCCAGCCAGGGTCTCCCTAGAGCCCTCCTCATCCTCCCCCTTTTACAAGGCCTGCTGGGAGTTGTAGTTCAGCGGTAAGAAGACCCGCTCGGCCCCGCCCCCTCCGTTTCCTCTTCGCCCCGGATGAGGGCGAAGACTTGGGCCAGCGGGGCAGGGCCCAGAGAGCACAGGACTACAATTCCCGATGGACCCGAGTTTCCAGTACCCTTTCACAGGTACCGCGTCGTGATACACGCTCCGGCGCACGCGCACCGAAACAGTGGCGGGGCCGGCCGCGTGCGCTTTCCCGCCCTCGCCACGCCCTGCGCTGTCGGTCGGGCTTTCCCCCAAGCTGTAGGCTCTGGGTCCGCGCGCTCCTCCTCCTCTGTTTCTCTCGGAGTCCAGGCCCCGCCTGCTTCCCTCCCCTAGGGCCTCCTCATCCTGCTCCTGTCTTCTGCGCCTCTGCTACTTCTGCCGAAGGCGGAGGATCCATGTTGTCCCCTCAGCGAACGGCAGCGGTGGCTTCGAGAGGAGCAGGTGAGGCGTCCAGTTTTCCCTGGACCCGGACGTGGTCGCGCACGCCGCCTCCCAGTGCTTCGGCTCCGAGGTGACAACCCGTCCCTGCCGCCGCCCTCCCTCGTGCGGCGACCGGGGCTGCACCGCGGGGTGCCTCCGCTCCGAGTTCGGGGTCGGGGGCTCCTGCAGCGGGCAGCGTCCTCGGTCTCAGTCGGGAGCCCACGGCGTCGTGCGGGCGGCCGGTGGTCTGGCCGGGCCAGCTCCTCCCTGTGCCTGGCAGGGCGTGCCGGGCGGTGGCGCGCTCCGGACTCGGGAAGCCGAGGCGAGAGACTCAGCCTTAACGGGCCGGGATCGGCGGGAAGGTGGATGTTTTATTGTTCAGTTTTAAAGTTTTGGAATGCTGCGGTGCGGCCTTGGAGTCGAAAGATTTTATTTAATCGGAACAACCTTGAGGCACTGACAAGTATTAGTAAAGTTCGTTTCCACCCGCGCTTATCACCATGTTAGGAGATAAAAGAACTGGCCTACTTCGGTTGTTTGCAAGTTTTTTTTGAGTAAGTTTGGGTTCTTTGGCTTTTCCGAAGACACAAAACGAGGTAGTACTAGATGGAAGCCAAATAGTCCCACCATGAATTCATGGATGCGATTTCGCCTGTCATTTTACCTGTCACTACTATTCTAGTTTAATGGGTATGCGCCTGAAGTGATTGAAAGTTTCAATTGAGAAATCTAAAGGGGCGGGTGTGGGGGGGGGAGAGTCAATAATAGTGTTTGAAGAATCTTAGCAAATCTCAGTCTTCAAATTTGAACAGGAAGTGGAATGTTTTGTGAAAGGTGAAGAAAAAAAAAAAACTAATGGACTAAAACGGTGTGCTTTGAAGTTTTGCTTTGGAGAAGTGGACTTAGAACTCATGGACTTGTTACCTGTGTCAGGTTACTGTGTGTCAGGTATTTAGCATCTAAGCAAAGTGGAAAGTCAATTTCTGTGCGGCTTTCACATGCGTGAAGGAACGTTTGGTTGAAAAAAATTTTCCACATAGTGATTAGGCCAGTACCAACATATTGTTTTATTTGCAATAGTTTACCGTCTCCTGTGATAGTCATAACAATAAGAAAAACAGAGGTAGGTGTGATTGTGTGCCAGAATAATTTTCTTAGTAATAAATTTTTTGTGATACTAGGGATTGAACTCAGGTCCTTGCATTTTTGTGCTTTTTGTGAGTTTAATCCTAGTTCTTAGGACTGTTCAAATGTTTTCTTTTTCTTTTTCTTTTTCTTTCTTTTCTTTTCTTTTTTTTTTTTTTTTTTTGGTTTTTCGAGACAAGGTTTCTCTGTGGCTTTGGAGCCAGTCCTGGAACTAGCTCTGTAGACCAGGCTGGCCTCGAACTCATAAAGATCCACCTGCCTCTGCCTCCGGAGTGTGAGTGCTGGGACTAAAGGTGTGCACCACCAATGCCCGGCTCAAAATGGGGTTTTAAGAATTGTTTTTTTTTTTTTTTTTTTTTTTTTTGAGTTGACAAGATAATAGTCATTTAGAGATGATGGCAAAACTTGAGGAGTTAGGATCATGCTTGGCTGCTTTGTGAACTGAATGTGAAGGTCATTCTGGGTTACATGAAACCTTTCTCAAACTTCCACCCCCCAAAAATAAAAATTTAAAAATGTTTTTCTAAATAAAAATTATAACTGCTAAAACAAAATACTGGAGCTAGGCTTGATGGTACATACCTATGATCTAGCACTCGAGTCAAATGGAGGCAGGAGGATTTGAGTTGGAGGTTTTGTCCCAGTCAAACAAAAATCCTAAAATGAATAATAATCATATGACAGAAATATGAAGTTCACCCCTGCCTGTTCCTATGAGTAGCTTAGATGGATGTGAACTTGTTTGAAAGTTGATTTAGAACTTATCCATGATGGGCCAGCCTAATGGCTCAGCATATAAAGGCATTTTTTTAACCATCCAAACCTGTAACAACCAGAGTTTGATTCCTGGGACCCATACCACTTATGCAAGGAGATAAGTAATTCCTGCAAGTTGTTCTCTGACCTCCACATGTGCACTGTACAAGTGAACACTCATTAACTAAAATGTAATTTCAAAAAGAATTTAGCCATAATGACTAGCGTGCCTGTATGTATATATATATTATATTATATTATATTATACACACACATATATATGTATGTGTATATTGTATATTTTTGTTTTCTCTATGAAGCCCTGGCTGTCCTGGAACTCACTCTGTAGACCAGGCTGGCCTTGAACTCACAGAGGTCCTCCTGCCTCTGCCTCCCGAGTGCTGGGATTGAAGATGTACACCACCATTGCCTGGCTGCCTGTTAATATTTTGTGTGATTTTGAGACAGGATTTCATGTGGCCAAGGCTGGTCTTCAGTTGAGGCCAACTTTAAACTCCTGATCTGCTTTTACCTCATCTAATTTCAGACATGCACCATTGCACCAGATGCTGTTAGAAGTCCCTCATGGTGTTAAAGTAACTAACACAACTGCATTTTAAAATTTGGATTTTAAAACATTTTCCCTGGCTATTTTACAGTCTCTAGGAGCATATTTAATGTTTAGAGGAAATAGTGAAGGGGAGTAATGTAATTTAAAACAATTCCCAATTGTTTTAGAACTATAGGTCTCTATTATCTAAGGACTTAAAGCCTGCATATCCTTGGCTGAATGAGTAGATTAAAAATAAACAAAAACAAACAAACAAACAAACAAAAAACCCTGGGTCTCACTGTGTAGCTGTAGTTGGCTTGGAATGTGCTTTGTAAAATGAGACTGGCCTTTAACTCACAGAAATCTGCCTCCCCTTTCCCAGTTTTCAAATCACCACCACAATAAGCACAACTCCTAGATTCTTATTTTATCTATTCAGGGACTAGGAAACAGTGAAAGAGAAAATCCCCACTAATTTCATTTTGCATACTTATAAATAATCAAATTTCCCTGTTGATAGTTGTATACATTTACTTGATAGGAGTTAAACATTTGTTAGCAATTAGTTTAAGTGATAGACTTTATTCATATCTAACAAGTAAACAAAGGATTGGAATAAGAGCAGGGATAACCTGAAATGGTTTAGTCTAAGCCAAATAAATTTGCCAATTAAGATGTTCTTGTTTTTAGCACCCTCCCTCTGAAAAAGCCTCATTTTAAGATGGAAATGGTGGCTTACACTTGCAATCCCAATATTTGGGAGGTGAGGCAGAATTGCCATGGATTTGATGTCAGGCTGGACTACATAGTTCCGACAGCCTGAGCTAGAGCAGGACTCTCTTTCTCAAAAAAAGCCAAAAAACTGTTACTAGCACATTTTTCCCTGCCGGTCAGGTCCCGCCACCATGCCAGCCCCCAATAACATGCAGAGACTCTGTATTTGACACGATTCTGTTGGCCAGTCACTAATTCCTTACTGGCTAGCTCTGTCTTAATTATTAACCCATTTCTACTCATCTAAGTATTTCCACGTGGTCATTTTATGTGGGGCATCTGCTCTCTCCAGGTTCTACATGCTGACTCCTCCTTCCTACTTCCTCTTTCCTCCTCCTAGTCTCCTAGCCCCGCTTATCTTGCTTTCCTATTGGTCAACAGAGCTTTATTCATTAACCAGTAAGAGAAACATATTTACAGAATAACATCTCCCATCAAACCCCCCCCCCCACACACACACAAAACCATGATAAACTGGGTGGTGGTGCATGCCTGTAATCCCAGCACTGAGTTCAAGGCCAGCATGGTTTACAGAGGGAGTTCCAGGACAGTCAGGGCTACAATAAGAAATCCTGTCTTGAAAAAACTAAAACAAAAGACAAATGAAAACAATAAGTCCAAACCAGACTAAAACAAAGCAAGAAAGGTTATTTAACTATTAGATTTCCTATGTTTAGGAAAGAGGCAAGTACAATCACTATTGAATTTATCCTGTTAGAAAGTTGTTTTTTCCCCTTGGGGCTAGAGAGACGGTGGCTCAGTGGTTAAGAGGAATTAGTTTTTGCAGAGGACAGGTTTGGTTCCCAGCACCACATCTAGTAAGTACCTTCACAACTCCATTTTGCTTCAGGGGATCAGTTACCACCTTCTGGTCTCCCTGGGTTCCTGCATGAATGTGCTGCTCATAAACTTGGGAAAGCACACACACATACATATAAAACATTTTAGCTATGGGTTTTTTGAGACAAGGTTTCTCTGTGTAATAGCCCTAACTATCCTGGAACTCACTTTATAGACCAGGCTGGCCTTGGACTGAGAGATCTGCCTGCCTTTGCCTCCCAAGTGCTGGGATTAAAGGTGTGAGCTTTCATCACCAGGCCTGAATCTTTTTTTTTTTTTTTTTAAGTTAAAAGTTATCATCATTATTATTGAGTGTGAATGCATGAAGGATATGTTTTGGTGATTATGTCATGGCCTGTGTGTGGAGGTCAAAGGACAGTTTTGTGCATTCAGTTCTCTGCTTCTGGGTTCAGCAGATTTTTGAAGCAAGCACCTTTACCTGCTGAATCCTCTTCTCTGCTTAGTTTCTGAATCCTAATATTATTTAGTCATACTTGGTTATTATTAACCCATGAAACATTGACTTTCCTGTCAACACATAAAATGGTTTTGTTTAGCATCTTGTGCTAAAGCACAAACATTATCTATAGTAAATGAGTTGGAAAAAATTTTCTTCTTAAACCATTTAATTAAAATATACAATTCACCCAATATTCTGGCTGGTTGGTGTCTTAGGGTTTCTGTTGCTTTGACGAAGAGCCATGACCACAAACCAAGTTGGGGAGGAAAGGGTTTATTTGCCCTTACACTTTTCAGCATTGCTGTTCATTGCTGAAGGAAGTTAGAACAGGAACTCAAACAGGGCAGGATCCTGGAGGCAGGAGCTGATACAGAGGTCTTGGAGAGGTGTTGTTTACTGGCTTACTTCCCCTGGCTTGCTCATCTTGTTTTCTTATAGAACCCAGGACCACCAGCCAGGGATGGAAGCACTCACCATGGGCTGGTCCTTCCCACACTGATCACTAAATGAGAAAATACTTTACAGCTGGGTCTCATAGAGGCATTTGCTCAACTGAGGGTCCTTCCTCTCTGATGACTTCCGCTTATGTTAAGTTGACACACAAAACCAGCCAGTACAGTTGGGTTTGAGTAGTTTCACACAATCTTTTCTGTGTATACACTGGCACATTTACTGCCAAAGTGCGACATAGAAGCATTGGAAAGAACTGTATCCAGTAGTTGTGCAGTTAGCAGAGAGGGCTTTAAACTTATCATATTTTAAGCTTAGCATACTTGCCTTGTCTGTGATGTTTTCTCTGGCTTTGTGAGTTGGGAACTTTAAGGGCTGCCAGTAAAGGCAAGGCATGGAAATGGTATGCCTCTTTTTGTGTGTTGTTTTTGCTCTTTAGAGAATGTTATTTCAAAGGAGGACTGGAAAACTCAGGTCATAACTCCACCATGACTCATATAATCTGCTCAGTAAAATGTGTCTGTAACTTTAGTTTCTTTCAGAATTCTCTGGACAGTGAGGATGAGTACTGAGGGTGGTTCTAGCCCAGTAGTTCTTTTTTATTTGTATTTGTTTATTTTTCTTTTTAAGTTTTTTTTTATTTTAGATTTTGCTTGCATGTATGTATGTGTACCATGTGCATATCTGGTGCCTGCAGAGGTCAGAAGGCATCAGTTACCCTGGAAATGGAGTTATGGACAGTTGTGAGCTTCTGGGAGCCAAACCAGTGTCTTCTCCAAGATCAACAAATAAATGTCTTAACTGCTGAGCCATCTTTCCAGCTCTTCAGTGGTTCTTAACAGATTTTTTTTTTGTCTGTAGAAATTTTTGAATGTCAACCTTATGGTACTACTGATGCCACTAGTATGTAGTGGGTACAGACCAGGGATGCTGTTAAATACCACAGAGTGTAATTTGGTTATTAATGTCAGTAGTGACATAGTTACCAAATTTTGATCTATATTAATTAATCCACTAAATTAAAAAATTTTGAAGCAGCAATGGTAACTGCTATCAGTTAACCAGTTTCATTGACTATGTCATTATTCAGATGGTATTCTTAAATATTTGAGAACCACTTAAACTTACTATGGGGCTGGGCATGTACCACAGTTGGTAGAATACTTTACCTAGCATGAATGGAGCCCTGATTTGGATCCCAGAATCCCATAAAATTGGGCCAGTGATCCTAGCATTCAGGAGGTTGATGCAGTGGGTTTAGATGTTCAAGCCTGGGCTGCATGATACTCTATTTCAGACAGACCAAAACCTTACTGATTGTATGTGTGTATCTTCTGTGTATTTGTGGTGTTTGGGATCAAATCCAGTACATGTTAGACAAGCACTCTACCACTGAGCCTGGTCCTCCCATTAATATTATAGTTGAGCTTACTAGGTTTTATGTATTGTTTTGTAAGATTGAAATGGCTAACCTTGGTCAGTAGCTAACCTGTGCTGTGCTTTTAAAACTGTCATTTTTTTTTTTTTTTTTTTTTTTTTAAAGAGACACTGTCTTTATTATGTATCACTGGTTATCCTGGGACTCACTTTGTAGATCAGGCTGGCTTCGAACTCACAGATCCTCCTGGGTTCAAAGGTGTGAACCACTAGGCCCAGTGCCATATTATTTTTGGTGGTTAAGGTATTGAATCCAGGACCTTGTTCATCCTAAGCATGTGCTGTAGCTGCAACCCCAGGCTCCCAGTCCCTTCTACTTCATTTGAAACAGGGTCTTAACAGTACTAGGATTAAAGTTGAGAACCATCACTCCTATAATTCTAGGTGTTAGTACTGTAATATCCATATCTGAAAGTTTTCTAATAGTTTTACCTGTTAATCACTTAACTTCATTTTTCATTCAGTGTGAGTGATTGTCATTTTAGTGCAGAGAATATATGGGATGTGGTTTACTGGAGAGATTGTTTGAGTAGGCCTATTAAACCTCTTGGTTAGTGTGAATTAGATGGATTGTGCTAAAAGTAAAGAATAAGTCAGTAGTTCATAAGTAATTAGGAAAAAGGTTGTAGTGTCCACATAAGCTGTTAAACAGCTTTCTCATTACTCAAGATTTTCAGCATGCTGAAATGATGACTGATAGTTATCATTTATAATGAGCAATTTGCAGCAGTAATCAGATGACATTGATAATAGTATTTCTATTTTCTTAAGCATAGCTTAAGTTTACTTCTGTGGGTATGGATATAACTATAGCTAGGCCAATTTTTTACATATTTTCAGTCTCACATCTGTTGTCTACTTTTGTGTGCTTATAATCTATTGCATTATCTATTGTCTCACTGTGTAGATGTGTACTTTGGAAATAACTGCTTCTGTAAAGGGAGAGGGGGATATTATCCCTGAAATTAAATGACATCAACAAGAATTTGATATTCTTGAGAGGTATGCCAGGTGTGGTGGCTCATGCTTGTAATCTCAACATGTGGGAGGCTAAGGCAGGAGGATTTCCATGAGTTCTAGGCTAGCTTGAGCTAAAGTATGAGATCCTGTATAAAAATAACAAAAAACCAAAACCAAAAAATAACCCCCTCCAACACTAACCCAAAAAAGCAGTGATTGGATTTTAGAGCTAAACAGTTTCTTCCTGACTTTGTAGTATAAATAGAGGAATGGAAATGAAATGGTTTATTCAGTGCAGAACCAGGGACAAAACTCTAGTGCTTCCTTATTGCTGTGGTAGGCTTTCTTCTTTGCACACTGCCTCGTTCAAGTGACAACCTTTGCCTTTAATCCCAGTACTGTATGTAATTCCAGCACTTTGGAGGCAGAAGCAGAAAGATAGAGTTTGAGATGAGCCTGGGAAAGACCCTGTAAAAACAGAAAGCTCAAATAAAAATACCCTATGCTAAAGCAGAAGCTTCAGTTTTAGAAGGAAGAATTGGTAAGACTTGATAATATATTGCATATAGGGAGATAAGCAGGGAAAATGCAGAGGACTTGGGAGAGATGGAGTAATTGAGAGGAACCATTTTGAAATACCAAGTGTAGACTTGAAAAATTACCACAGGGAAGTTTTGAAAGGAGACTGAAGGCAAACTGGCCAGATCACTCAGGCTGAGTGGCAGAACTGGAATAAGGACTTGTCTCCTGACTTTTCAGGCCAGTGTGTTTCCACATATCCCTTTTGCTAGTATGTGTGGACCATCTAGTGACTCTTGTACTTAGGTTTTTGTACATGTTGCCTCAGTGTAGGTTAGAGAGTAGGGGCATTATATCACCAAAGTACAGGGCAGAGAAAGAGAAAAAATTTAAAAATTGAGCATAGAGTTGAAATTATAGAATAAAGAGGCCATGGTGGTTGTGCCTATAAACCTAGCACTTGGGAGGTGGAGGTACATTCTGACTTTGAGACCCTCTGCCTCTCCCAGAAAATTCATTGAGAGAGTAAGAGCTACAAGTGATTACAGAAGAGTAAGTATCACTGTAAATCCAGCCAGTGAGGGTGAGGAAAGAAAAGAACTAGTGCCAAGACAGGGCCAGGGGTGGTGGTGGTGGAGGGTGGTAGCGGTGCTGGTGGTATACACCTTTAACCCCAGTACTCAGGAGGCAGAAGCATAGGATCTCTGTGAGTTCGAGGCCAACCTGTTCTACAGAGCGAGTGCCAGGACAGGCTCCAAAGTTACACAGAAAACCTGTCTTGAAAAAACAAAATGAAACAAAAATAAAAACAAAAAATAAAATAAAAAAGGAGATTCCAGAGGGCCTGAAAGGATGCTAGAATGTGTCTTGAATAAAGGTTTTTAAAATTTCCTTCCTTCCCCTGCAAGAGAGGAGGGTGAGATAGGCTCTTTTTATGTAGTCTAGGTTTGCCTCAAACTTTCAATCCTCCCTAGTTCTAGTATTACCAGGTTATAACTCCCAATCTATTTGAGAGGCTTTATTTTTTTTTTGAGATAGTTTCATGTTGTCCAGGGTACCTTTTGTCTTCCAGATGTTTCTGAAGCTAGCCGAAAATGTTTGATTCTCTTGCCTCTGCCTTTTGAGTGTTGGGATTTGCAGGCATGTGCCACCACCCCTTGCCTGATAATTTTAGTATGATAACATTGTAATGTCTGGAGTAATAATATGTACACATCTCAGTGGAAACAGGAATGTGGGAAGAGAAACTGTTTATTGAGCACCTTATATTGTCAAGGTGCTGTGTTTTAGCTTTTAGATTTTTCCCTCCCCTAAGGGTTTCTATGTGTCCTGGCTGTCCTGAACTCTGTAGAGCAGGCTGGCATAGAATTTAGAATCCACCTGTCTCTGCTTCTGAGTACTGGGATTAAGGTGTGCATGACCATGCCCAGCAGATTTTTTTTCTTCTTTGAGACAATATTACACTATATAGGCTATCCTAGACTTGAACTATACTGTATTCTGGTTTGGGTTTGAATCAACAGTTCTTGCAGCTAGGTCAGATTTATAAATGGAGACTGAAGTAGCCATATATTTTCTAGAGTTGTATTGAGACAAAATCATAGGCTTTGTTTATGCCATACCCCCCCCTCCCCCGAGACAGGGTTTCTCTGTGTTAACAGCCCTAGCTATCCTGGTGCTTGCTTTGTAGACCAGGATGGCTTCTGATTCAAAGAGATCCATCTGCTTTTGCCTCCCAAGTGCTAGGATTAAAGGCATAAACTACCACCGCCTGGCTATGCCACATTTTTTTGTTGGCTGATGTTTGTGGGCAGTGTTCTGGAACTTGAAGAACATAGCTTTGAACAAAATACAAAAATTCCTGCCCTCTTAGAGCTTATGTTTTGGGGCTGGAGAGATGGCTTAATGGTTAAGAGCATTCGCTGCTCTTCTAAAGGTTCTGAGTAATTCCCAGCAACCACATGTCTCACAACCATCTAGAATGAGATCTGGCGTTCTCTTCTGGCATGAGGGCATACATGCAGGAGCAACACTATACATGCCTTGCCTTGTCTTGATGTTAAAGCCTATTTTTATTAATTTTATCATACTGTATAAAATCATGGAGAACAGGTGAGATAGCTCCCAGGTAAAAGTGCTTGCTGTAAGCCTGTTATCCTGAGAACAGTCCTTGGGACCTACATGGTGGAGAGAACTAAGCCTTATAAGTTCTCCTCTCAAGTCTATACATGAACCCAGGCACCAATGTAAGCAAATGTACACCCACACATACACACACACACACACAAATAATAAATGAAATGAAACGAAAAATTAAAACCAAGTACTCAGAGGGTGGGTGATCTAGACAAGGGGAGTTAAGTATTGAACTCTGAGCAAGAAGAGTTTCAGACCATGGAATAAGTGGTTGCATAGGTCATCTGCTTGAAGTTGTGGAATTAGGGCAGGACAAGATAGGACTTGAGCCTGAGCTTTCTCCCTGTAGAAATACCAGTGAGAATGAATTTCCTAAGCAGGATAGAATGGAAAATAGTGAAAGGTTTTGACTTACAGGATGAAAACTTAGTTTTGAGCTGTCAGTCTCTAAATGCTTATTTTGTATTTTTGTGTTGCAAGGGGCGGAACACAGGGCTTTGTGCATACTAGGCAGGCCTCTACCACTGAGTTACATCCCTATACTTTGTAATTTTGGTAGCATTTAATGTGGTTGCCTTCATGATGAATTTGTTTGGCTTTTCTTTTAGTTTTTGTTTTTTTCAGGACAGGGTTTCTTTGTGTAGCCAGGGTTTCTTTGTTTAGCCTTGGCTGTCCTACTAGAATTAGCTCTCTAGATCAGGCTGGCCTCTAACTCACAGAGATCCACCTGCCTCTGCCTCTCAAGTGCTGGAACTAAAGGCTTGCACTACCACTGCCTGGCTAGTTTTTTGGGGTTTTTTTTGTTTTTGTTTTTTTGTTTTTTGTTTTTTTCTTTTTCTAGAAAGGTTTTCTCTGTGTGTAGCTTTGGAACCTGTTCTGGAACTTACTTGCTCTGTAGACCAGGTTGACCTTGAACTCACAAAGATTCACTTGCCTCTGCTTCCCAAGTGCTTGGATTAACGGCATACACCACCATTGCTCAGTGTTTTTGGTTTTTCAAGACAGAGTTTCTCTTTGTATCTCTGACTGTCCTGGAACTCACTATGTAGGCCAGGCTGGTCTTGAATTTAGAGATCTGAGTGCCTCTGCCACCTGAGTGCTGGGATTAAAGGTGTATGCCACTACTTTGTGGCTATATGATGTACTTAATTAGTAAAGAAGTATAGAAGTTGAGGCCTAAGGGATGAGGTAGTGATGTAGTCAAAGGAACAGTCAGGAGATAATGACTAGGCTAGAAAGGGAAAAAGGCCTGCTGGCAAGGGACAGGACCTTAAGGTTTCATGTTTTATTTTTTTCCCCAATGTCCTCTATGAGAGCAGTATTTTTTTTGTTTCTCTGTTCAGTACTATGTACCCTAAGTTCCCTAAACAAGTACATACACCACTACTGAGATAGACCCAAGCCCCTAAGGTTTTGATTAAGGAATCTCAATGATTATGGAGTCCAGGATAAATCAATCAGCAAAGACCCTTTATCTGATATCTGTAAAGGGATGAGTGGAAATGAAGTTTTTGCTTGGGAAATAAGTAATAATGCCTGTTGACTTTAGGAAGCTGATGATGATGGTGCAGTAAAATGGGGTGCTCAATGTGTATACATTTGTTGGTGATGCATACATTTTAAAATGTTGTTTTCCTTTTTCATGGCTCAAATTAAAGAAACACTGTTAGTGAACAAGGCCTCTTATAGCCAAGTGAATGTTAATAACTGCTTATATTCCAGATGAAGGGACATGCTGGATCACCCCAGCTTTCACACTAATATACTTTACAGGTTCCTTGCAGGAATCAAAAAAGGAATAGATAATGACTAACAACTTCCTTTTTCTTCCTTCATATTTTTCAGTGTCCAACTTTGAAGTGCAGTTCATTATAACTGCATACCTTTTTGTCATTGGATTATTCCATCTTGCCTGTAGCCTGTACTTATCTTTTATTCTTTTTGGCTGATAGTGCCACTAGTATCCTTAAGTTCATAGCTTTAGACTGTTATACTGCACATCACCCACTCATTTGAGAATTACTGTGTGTTTGCTATGTGTCCTTTTCATTGTTCAATCAAGCTATAATATAGATGAAATTGGAAGTTCCCATGCATAAACTTAGTAATAAAGTCTTGGGAGACTCTTGTATTGGTCACTTGCTTTGGTTGTATTTAAAAGTTGCTATTTTTTTTTTTACTGATTTAAACAAGATAGACATCTGTTTCTTTCCCATAAAAGTGAACCAACTGGTAGGGTATTTCTGCATGAGGCGCAGGCCCTGCCTCTCTTGTTGTGTCAGTGTTCTAGGGTGTTGCCCTCCTGTGCCTGACCCTCAGTGACTCACTTCCATTTCTCTATCTAGTCAGAAGGGGGAAAATGCTTAATCTGGAAGTTGCTTGTATTTTTTTTTTAGTCACAGTCTACTGATCAAAACTTTCACATGATCACAAAGTTGGTCTGGAACTGTGATTCTTTTGGGTACTTAGTGCCATGGTAAAAACTTACATAAGGGAGGTGTAAGGATTCAGGCATTATACTGGCCTGCCCCTGTCACCTGGCAGAATGCACTTAGGTAGTACCCTGGTCAGCCCATGGTTCCATGATTGTGTAGTTAGTCTGCATGTAGGTGCAAAGGACCCCTTTAAAAGACAGAACCCTGCCCACTTACACTCTCTTTTCCAGCTCTCTTCCCCAAGGTTCCCCTGGGGCAGACAGGACTTTTCCTGTCTCCCTCTTTTCTGTCCTCTCTCTGTGTCTCTTTACCTCTTTTCTCTTTCCTTCTCCCTCCCTCCCCTTAATAATAAAACTTCTCACTTAAGCTCTGTCTACCTGGTGTGTTTGTCTCCCACCTTAGTCACCCTTGCCTGCCATGGAATCTGCCATGGTCCCCCACGAAAGGTTCCCTCAAGCTTTACCCTAGCAGGAGGGGCATGAATTAGACAATAATACCATGTTGTTAAAATTTCATCCCTTAGCAACCTGTCTACCTCTTCTCCTAATGACCCAAGCACAAACCAAGGTCCAATTCTGTCAGAGTACACCCTGGGTAACCAATGAGTTTATTGGGCTTCCCTACAGAACATAGGTAAGGGATTTCCTACAGGGGTGTGAGTGCTCCTCCTCCCAATGTCACAATTGGAAAGCCTTCACTGTTACAGCAGGTCTCCCCGCCGGCCTCCCGGTCCTGCCGCCACGTGGGCCCTCTGCCGCGCCAGCCCCAAATAACACTCAGAGACTCTGCATTTGATACAATCCTGTTGGCCAGTTACCATTACTGTTTATGGGCTAGCTCTGTCTTAATTATTAACCCATTTCTACTTATCTAAGTATTTCCACGTGGTCGTCTTATCGGGGAGCCGTGCGGTGGGCGTCCTGCTTCTTCCCTGGGCTACATCTCGACTCCTACCTACTACTTCCTCTTTCCTCCTCCTGGTCTCCTAGCTCCGCCTATCTTGTTTCCTATTGGCCACAGGGCTTTATTAACCAGTATGAGAAACATATATACAGAATAATATCTCCCATCATCTCCTCTTTTCTGTCTAAAGTAAAAGAAGGGGTTTAACCTTAACAAAGCAAAATATAACATACAATAGTTATCAAATAAGAATCACAGTTAACAATATTTAGTCCATTAACATTTTGTAAGACTTACAGAAAATATCACCTATCCTATCTTTGTGAGTCTAAAGTTCTATATGTAACTTATCTTTAATCCTAACTAAGGAAAACTATAATCATAACTACCTGTCTTCAACTCCATCAAAGACCACAGAAGGATAATATATAAACTCTAGAAATGACAGAGACAATGCATTGCCTGGTCAGTCACCCGAAGTTCTTCTGTAATGTTCCATCTTCAGCCCATAGGCCATAGTGTGTGTCCAGACTCCTCAACAAAGCAGGAAACTTTAAACTGTCCACTTGTATTGATAGTTTGTCAGTCATTTTCCTCAGTGTCCTGTAGACTATCTGGCTGTCTGGCCGCCTCTTCCATGAAGCAGGAATCCTGTAGCAATGTCCATCTTGCATCTGCAGTCACCTTTTGGTGGGTCCTGCTTGTCCAGTTCCTATAACATAAAGTCAAACAGTCCAGACAAGAACAGTATCTTGTCCATATGGCTAGTCTTGCCATGATAGAAGCAAACTCCATAATACGTTTCTTCGATGTCCATCTTCCTTTTTGATGCAGGTGGTGTTACCAGGAGCAGTTGTGCCTCCCTGTCAAGAAAAACCCTAATCCATTTTAAATGCCATATTCTGTAGGTCTTTGAAAGGTTTGAAGAATGCCTATTCATCTCAAATACATCTCTGCATATCTAGAAATCCTAACTAACTTAACTCCAAGTTTTGACTATCATAGGTAACTCTCTAATCTGCATTAAATTATACATTACATTTTCCAATGAGCTATATAAACACAATACCTAAACAAGAGGAGAAATATACATATTACAAAATTGACCTTAAATTGTATCAATAAAAGAAAATCCATTCCAAAGCAAAGTATTCATATCTATACCATAATTCCCTTTTTACCTTTAAAAAGATTGCTTGTGGCTATAGCCATTTATAACCAAGTCCATTTAAATGAAAACAAACATTTATAAACAATATTTGGGAATTTCGGCGTCGTTCTTTCCAAACTACTTCCTGCTGGTAAAGGGCGCTGTCATGGGGGTCCAAAGAAGATGCAGAAATCTTGGCTGTAGTCTGCAAGGCTTTGTCTCAACTGCTTTGAATGTTGGATCATCTGGGGCATTGTTTCAGGGGGTCTGGCTTGATCAAACCATGTCAGTCTGGAAAGAATCCATAGCTTTTCATTTTCTGTGGAAACAAAAATAGAAATCCTTTTCCCCAGTAGCTTGTCCTTAGGCTTAAATTTTGGAGTCAAAGCATTCTTAAAATATATAAATTGAATTAATTTAGCAGCATTTCTTTTATTAGTAGTTGTTATTTTCTCAGCAATCAAATAATTTAAAGACAACAGAATCGCGTATAGTATCCAAAATTTCTCTGTGCTTTCCACTTTTACGTGGCTTTTTTATTACTCTATTTATTCTACTTCTATTTTTACATATTTTGAGACAGGGTTTCTCTGTGTAACTTTTATCTGTCCTGGAATTCAGTGCATACCAGGTTTGCTTTGAAATCACAGATCTGCTTGCCTCTGTCTGCCCAGTGCTGGGATTAATGGCATGCGCCACCATAGCCATCCATTTAATTCCTTTTTTCTTTTTTAAAACATTGTATCCTGTTTCTTTTTCTCTCCCAAGCCAGCGTATTTTTTAAAACACAGTGTAAACCTTCATTGCAGCTCTCGTACACACCAATGAATTGTTAGCAGAGCTCTTTAAAAGCAAGGCGGCTTTTTGCCGCTTATGCTAATTTTGGAAACCTCCCTTAAAGGAGCCGTGCAACTGTCTGTCTACAGCAAAACAAATCCAACCGAGAAAATGCTGCTACTAAGAAGTCTTGCTAGTCTCTGTTCCTTTGTTTCTAAAACATTTCTTAAGCTCTTATTAGTTTTAAATGAAAGTTCTTATAGCCACGTTGGGCGCCATCTGTAGCGTGTATGTTTCCGCCAGCCCGCCAGTCTGGGCCCACAGCCGCGCCAGCTCCAAATAACACTCAGAGACTCTGTATTTGATACAATCCTGTTGGCCAATTACCATTATTGTTTATGGGCTAGCTCTGCCTTAGTTATTAACCCATTTCTACTTATCTAAGTATTTCCACGTGGTTGTCTTATTGGGAAGCCGTGGCAGGCGTCCTGCTTCTTCCACGGGCTACATCTCGACCCCTCCTTCCCACTTCCTCTTTCCTTCTTGTCTCCTAGCCCCGCCTATCTTGCTATCTCATTGGCCACAAGTCTTTATTAACCAGTATGAGAAACATATATACAGAATAACATCTCCCAACACTTTACCTAGAGTGTTAGTGCAAATAAGGCAGAATTACATACATAGATGTCTTAGGGTTCTATTTTTGTTTTTTAAAATAATTTATTATTTTGTATGTATGTGTGAGGGTGTAGGACCCTCCTGGAACAGGAGTTATAGACAGCTGTGAGTTTTATAAACAGTTGTGTGATGGGAGATGTTATTCTGTATATATGTTTCTCATACTGGTTAATAAAGCACTGTGGCCAATGAGATAACAAGATAGGCGGGGCTAGGAGACCAGGAGGAGGAGAGAGGAAGTAGTAGGGTCAAGATGTAGCCCGGGGAAGGAGCAGGAAGCCTGCCGCGCGGCTCCCCGATAAGACGACCACGTGGAAATACTTAGATAAGTAGAAATGGGTTAATAATTAAGACAGAGCTAGCCCATAAACAGTAATGGTAATTGGCCAACAGGATTGTATCAAATACAGAGTCTCTGAGTGTTATTTGGGGCTGGCGCGGCTGTGGGCCCACGTGGCGGTGGGACCGGGAGGCCGGCGGGGAGACCTGCTGGCGGGCTGGCTGAAATATACATGCTACAGTTGTGAGTTGTCATGTGAGTGCTGGGAATTGAATCCAGGTCCTCTGGAAGAGCATCCAGTGCACTTAACCACTGAGCCATCTCTAGCCCCAGGTTACTGTTTCTGAAATGAAACACCATGACCAAAGCAACTTGGGAGGAAAACGTTTATTTGGCTTAAGTTTAGACATCAAAGTTCATCATTAAAGGAAATCAGGACAGGAACTCAGGCAGGGCAAGAACCTGGAGGCAGAGTTGATGCAGTAGTCATGGAGGAGTACCCTATGCTTTCTTACAGAAACTTGCTGTTGGTGCTTTCTTATAGAAGACAGAACTACCAGCCCAGCAGTGTCTCCACAGTGGGCTGGGCCCTCTCCCATGAATCACTAATTAAGAAAATACCCTACAGCCTGATCTAGGGAGACATTTTCTCAATTAAGGCTCCTTCCTCTTTGATGACTCTAGCTTGTGTGGACTTGACACAAAACTTGCCCGCACAGTAGGTGGTAGGTGGAGGCTAGATGCTACTCAGCTAAGGGTCTTGTGACTCTCCTCACACCTCCACCCACAAAGCTGTGTTAACTGTCAACGAGCCACCTGGGGTAATCATTTTGCAAGAGGCCAACACTGAACACCCCATGTTTGGTTACATAAGTACATAAATATGCAAATACCACAATGAAACCCATTACTTTGTATGACAAAAAAAGTCAAAACAAACATGAACACCACACACATACACACAAGCACACAAAACACTTGCATAGCAAAAGGGAAAATCAGAGAGTTTTAAGGTATTGTCACAAAATCTCAGTTTTCACCTCAAAGGGAAGTAAGAGATAGTTTGTTCTGGAGCCATATTTGAGTGACCATGACCTGGGAATATAGATTTAGGCTATCCTAAATCTTAAGAACATGAAAGCAGTTTTATGAAGTTTTGTAGTTTACATAACAAATAAAAAGTCAAGACAAGTTTGAAACATGTTGGTGGATACAACAGTAAGGTGGTAGCAAGATAGGGGAAGCTTTTCTGTAGGCCTCAGGTGCTGTCTTCATGACATTCTTTAGCTTTTTGAAATAAATTTCAAAAGGTTTTTATCTGTTAGTCACAGAGTATTAATTGACAGAGATATATGCAAGAAATGGCTGTTCTGGGAGTTAAAGCTAGCTCAGATAAGGTGATAAGCCTCTGAATCTGCAACATTCCAACCTCTCCACATCACTAAAAGTTTTTTTTTTTTTTTTATTTATCTTTATTTTATGTGTATTGGTGTTTTGCCTGCATGTATGTCTGTGTGAAGGTAACAGATTTTAGAATTACAGTTGTGAGCTGCCATGTGGGTTCTGGGTCCTCTAGAAGAGCAGTCTGCTTTTAACCACTGAGTTGTCTCTCCAGGCCCATCACTGGAGTCTAATTAGTTAATCGGTCTCCACAGACACAGCTTCTTTCCAGAAATTCTTGTTGGTTGAGGGAATGCCATCTCTACCACAGTTGGACTTTGTTTTGTATTCTTCTTTGAGTCCTATACATTACTTTAACCCTGGCTTTTCCTTAAGAATAAACTTCCCAGGTTTTTTATTTTTATTTTTTATTAAAATGCTGGGAAAGGAATAGAGGGACTTGCATGCAGTGGGAAAATGCTTTGCTACTGAGCTGCATCCTCAGCCCAGATTTTTCTCATTAGTTCTTTCACATGAGAGACTAAAGACCTTTGGGTCTTAGAGTTATCTGCTGCAGTGTTGAAATTAATTAATTCAAGATAGAAGTAATGGTACATGCCTCAGCAAAGCTGAGGCAGGAGAATCTTGAGTTTTAGGCCAACTTGAGGTACATAATGGACTCCAGGCTTTAAAAAATTACCTTTCCCATTTGTGCGCACGTACGCCTGTGTGGAGCCCAGGGTTGACATCAGGAATCCTCCTTAATTAAACTCTTCCACCATATTTGTTAAGCCAGGGTCACTATGTTTTTTTGTTTTGTTTTTGGTTTTTTGAGACAGGGTTTCTCTGTATTGCTTTGGAGGTTGTTTTGGAACTCTCTTTGTAGACCAGGCTGGCACAAACTCACAGAGATCTGCCTGCCTCTGCCTCTCAGTACTGGGATTAAAGGTATGTACCACCGACCCGACGCCCGAGCCACAGTCCTTTAATCAAACCCAAAGCACAACAACATAGCTGTTCTAGCTAGCGAGCTTGCTCTGGGGAAATCTGCCTTCTGATGGTGGACCTTGGTTCTGGGATCTGAACCCCTAAGCCATCTCCTCAGCCTGTTTTTCTTTCTTTCTTTTTTTTTTTTTTAAGCTTTATTTTTAAAAATGATTTGTTTATTTTATGTGTATGGGTATTTTGCCTGCATGTATGTATGTACTCTATGTGCATGTATGACACCCACAGAAATCAAAACAGAGTGCTAAATCCCTTGCAACAAGAGTCACAGATAGTTATGAGATGCCATGTGGGTGCTGCAAATTGAATCTGGGTCCTGTGGAAGACCAACAAGGGCTCTTAAACAGCTGAGCCATAACTCCAGCTCCTGTATTTTACTGGTTTTTGGGTCTTTTTATTTGTTTGTTTTTTGAGACAGGGTTTCTCTGTGTAACAGTCCTGGTTGTCCTGGAACTCACTGTGTAGACCTGGCTGGCCTTGAACTCACAGAGATCCTCCTGCCTCTGCCTCCTGAGTGCTGGGATTAAAGGTATGCTCCACTACCCCTGGGTTGACAGATTCAGTCTTGTCCAGCTCTTGTGCTAGTAATCATAACTGCTGTGAGATGGATTGCAGGTGTGATGCCGTGTTCTGAGAAGACAGTTCCATCTCACACTGCTGGTCCTCTGGCTCTTAACATTCTTTCTCCCTTGTCTTCCATGATGATCGCTTTGTCTTAGCAGAGGAGGTGATACAGATTCTCCTATGTCTGAATGTTCAATAGCTCTTTATTTTCAACTCTCTGATCAGTTATGAGTCTCTGCCGTTTCTGCTGTTACTGGGACTTTTTTATGGAGGAAATTTGTTTATTGGGGGAAGGGACGGGAGTAAGAGAAGGAAAGAGAGGGGAGAGAGAAGAGAGATAGATAAAGAGAGAGGCAGAGACAGAGAAACCTGTCTTAGAGAAATGGCAGAAAGAGAGCTTCTGGGACCTTTTAATTAAAAAAAAAAAATACTATATTCATGTCCTGAATGTGGGAATCAGGACAATTTTGGACGTTGATTCTTTTCTTTAAGCATGTGGATTTTGGGGATTGAACTCAGGTTGTGTGGCTTGGCACCAGGTACCTTTACCAGCTGAGTCATCTTGCAGGCTCTTGGGATCTTTTAGTTAATAAATATTCTTAGTGTTAATGGAGTTCTATTAGTACCCTCACAAACTCTCTCTTTTATGGTTATCACATATGTGCCTTGTTAAAGCTTTCATTCTCTTCATGGTGTGTGTGTAAAACTTAATTTTTTTGGTTTCTTAATGAGCATAGGTGATGCCATGGAGAATGGAAAACCTGGTCCAGTGCAGGTTGTTTTGGTTCACAAAGAGCAACATTCCTTTGAGCTAGAAGAGAGAGCGTTGGCCAGCATCCTCCTGCAGGATCACATCCGAGATCTTGATGTAGTAGTAGTATCAGTGGCTGGTGCCTTTCGAAAGGGCAAATCCTTCATTCTGGACTTTATGCTACGATACTTATATTCTCAGGTAAGGAAAAATTAGTTTATTTCAGAGTAGAAAGTGAGCAGAATAAGCTCATGAATTAAAATTACTTAATATTTGGTGAGAGGTTGGGGTGTGTAGAATAATAGTAAAATGCTTGCCTAACGTGTGTAAAGCCCTGTATTTTATCCCCAGCGCCTCAGAATGCAAAACCAAAGATGTAAAAAGAACATCTTATTTCTGTTGTAGAAAGAAGGTGGTCATTCAAATTGGTTAGGTGACCCAGAAGAACCACTGACAGGATTTTCATGGCGAGGAGGCTCTGACCCAGAAACCACTGGAATTCAGATTTGGAATGAAGTTTTCACTGTGGAGAAGCCAGGTGGAAAAAAGGTAAGGATGTTAAAAATAAAGAAAAAGAATAACCAAATGAGAATTTATATTTATTTTTTCTTGAGACAGGATTTTTCTTGATATGTTTGTCAGGTGGGTCTGGACTCACTAGTTACCACAGGCTGGTCTGGAATCTAGAGAACCCTGTCTCAGCCACATATGTGCTGGGATCATAGGTGCATACTCCCATGTTTGGCTCTAGATGAGAACTTGAAGATATTCTATGTTAATTCAATCAAAAAATAATTTTGACTTTTATGTCCATGGTAACTTCTATGTTCTAATGTCCTAATTGCTTTTCTGTTGAGTTTTTTTGCAATAAATCCTATAATGTACTATCTAGCTCCTTTACTAAGTAGAAATGTTGATTCAGGGAGGTGTCAGTATATATTTTATAATAAAAATGTTTGCTTTGTAAAACTGATTACTTATTCATACTTCCCTTCCATCTCTTCCATCTTTGAATTCCTTTTAATTAAAAACCACTCTGCTGTTTAAAAAAAAAAAAGAGTTAAAAACAAAACCATCTTTGAATTCCTTTTAATTAAAAACCACTCTGCTGTTTAAAAAAAAAAAAAAAAGAGTTAAAAACAAAAGAAAGCAACTTAGGCAGAATGTGCTGATTGTCCCTATAGCACTGGGGGCTGAGGTAGGAGGGCCACCACTTGGAGGCCAGCCTGGGCTTTTTCTTTTCTTTTTTTTCAGTTTTTTTGAGACAGGGTTTCTCTGTGTAGCTTTGGAGCCTATCCTGGCACTTGCTCTATAGAACAGGCTGGCTTCGAACTCACAGAGATCCACCTACCTCTGCCTCCCGAGTGCTCCATTACTGCCTGGCCAGCCTGGGCTTCTTAAAATGTATATAAAGGAACTTGGCATGGTGACTTGTACCTGTAGTCCCTATACTCAAGAGGCTGAAAAAGGAAGATTGGCATGCATTTGAGGTCAACATGGGCTGTAAAGTGTGGGCCACTCACAAACAACAAAAAAAGTGGTTTGGAAGTTTTACTGTGCTAGTGTGTGCTGTGAGACCATTTCTCTCAATGTTGATTACACATGTAGCTTCTGCTCTTTAGAGAGCTTCCAGCATATCCCCTTGTTTCCTCTATAGTTTAATTTTTCTAATTAGCAGGTATGTGTGACAGTGAACTTTTGTGAAATTGGGATATTATGTTGATTGAGAATTCATCCAGATCCAGTGGTTTTTAACATATGCATACAGCTGAATAGGTATCATCACCATCTTACTCCAGAACATTTCATTTCCTCAGAAGAAGCCTCCCGTATCATTAGCAGTCACTCTCCATTTCCACCTTCTTCCAGCCCCTTGTCTCTCCTAATTTACTGTTGACTGAACTGTTAGGAAGTATGACTAGATGGAGAACTAGGTGTGCTTGTATTTCACTTTCCTTTCTCTCCCTTTCTGTCTGTCTTCTCTCTTTCCCTGATTTCCTGTCTTTTCTGGTATCGGGAATTGAACCTAGTGCTATGTGGATGCCAGGCAAAAATGTTGTAGCTCTCGGTTACATCTCTAACATCTCCATGGAGCTATCTATTGTGAACATATGGTACAAGTGAAATTATATGTTTTTTGGGTCTGTCCTCTCCATTCATCCTAAGTCTCTTACAACATTCAATAGCTCTTTACTCCCTCTCATGGCTGAACAGTTTTACATTGTATGGAGATACCATACTTTTTTTATTCATCAGTTGTGAATGTTTGGACTGCTTGTATCTTTTGTATATTACAAATAATGCTGCCTGTACATGCCTGTAATATTAGTACTTGGGAGGCTGAGGCATGAGTTTCAGGGTAGGTAGCTTGGGCTGTAATGTGAGGTCTTGTCTAAACTAACCTCTCCCCTCAAAATAAACAAAAACCCAGAGCTGGAGAGTTGGCTCAGTGGCTCAAGAGCATTTGTTGCTGCTCTTTTAGAGGAGCTGGGATTGATTGCCAGCCCCCTAATAGTGTCTCACAACCATCTGTAATTCCAGGCCCAGGATATCCAGTAACCTCTTGCAACCTCAGTGGGCATCACACATGTGGTGCACAGACATATACATGCAAACAAAGCAGTCATATACATAAATAGTAAAATAAATGCATCCAAAAAAATTGTATAAAAATACTACCTGTCTTAAACATCTATGTACAAGTTTTTCTAAGATTGAAGCTCTCTTGTATATATCCATGTGTTTGTTTTTTTTGTCTGTGACAAATACCTGAGATATACAACTTAAGGGAGGAAAGATTTGCCAGGCGGTGGTCGTGCACACCTTTAATCCCAGCACTCAGGAGGTAGAGGCAGGCGGCAAGCAGATCTCTGTGAGTTTGAGACCAGCCTGGTCTATAAGAGCTAGTTCCAGGACAACCTCCAAAACCACAGAGAAACCCAGTCTCAGGAGTTGGGGGTTGGGGGATTGGGAGGTTGGGAGGAAGGGTGAAGGGGTTGGGGGAGGAGGGAGGAAAGATTTATTTCTGTCACAGGTTCAGAAATTTCTGTCCTCAGCTGTTCATTGCTGTGGACCTGAGTCTAATCTGAACATGACAGGAAGCATGTGATGAGGCAGGGTTGAATATCATGGTGGGAAGCAAGTGGAGGAGCAAAGCAGCTCACTTTGTGTAGTGGACAGGAAGCTGGAAACAAACAGGAGGGGCCAGGGCAAACATACCTCAGAGTTGTGTCCTGAGTCCCTACACCTCTTAATATGAGATTCAGCAGCTGAGGGCTAAGTTCTCATCAAAAGAGCTTGGGGAAAATGCTGTGTGTGTTTCTGTGTCACATGACAATTCTGTAACTAACTTTCTTCTTATTATTATTCTTTATTATTATTATTTTTTAATTTATTTATTATGCATGTATGTTTGCAGGCCAGAAGAGAGGGCAATAGATCTCATTATAAATGGTTGTGAGCCACCATGAGGGTGCTAGGAATTGAACTCAGGACCTCTGGAAGAGCAGCCAGTGTTCCTAACCATTGAATTACTCCAACCTGTGACTAACTTTTAAAGACAGCTCTACTAACCTATGTGCATAACTAGTAATGCAGGAGGCTCTAGTTTCTACATATTTCCAGTCCCTGATATTGTTTTTTTTTATTTATTTTGAGTGAGATCAGATTTAAAATCAAAGCTGCCCTCCAATTTGATACCTTACCCTCCTGAGTCCTGGGATTACAGGTGTGCACCAATGTACTTGGCTTATTTGCTCTTTTATGTATATTAACTTACTCGATGGCCTTGTATACGCCTCTGAATAGCCCCCAAAGCCTTTGTTTTAAGACCCCCCCTCTCTCTCTCTGTATGTATGTATATATGTACACACTATGAAGTGCAGGATTTTCATACAGGTTCTCAGGAATACAAACTCATTTTCTAAAGTCAGTGCCTTCCTGACAGAGCCATCTCCTCTCCAGCTCCGTGTGTGTGTGTGTGTGTGTGTGTGTGTGTGTGTGTGTGTGTGTGTAAAATAGCCAGCCAGGTTTTGTATTTTATATGTATGTATGTATGTATGTATGTATGTATGTATGTATGTATGTATGTATGTATATGTATTATAATTCATCATTTGTATTTTACTAGTGACCAATGGCATTGAACATTTTTCAGCTATTCTTTGGAGTAATATCTATTCAAATCAAATCCAGAGTGCACAAAATATTTTATGTGTATGGGTATTTTGCCTTTGTGTATGTCTGTACCACATATATAACCTTGTATCTGTAAAGGCCAGAAGAGGGCATTGGATCCTCTGGAACTGTAGTTACAAACGGTTGTGAGCTGCCATGTGGGTCCTGGGAAGCAAATTTTCTTAACCACTGAACCATCTCTCTAGTCCTGAGCTTATCTTTGTAAATTAGCTTAAAAGTATGAGTTTGCTTATGATTTTTTTCATACATACCTAGTTTTGGTTGACCCTTTCTCTTACCCTGTTTTGTTCCCATTCCCATTTAAATATTTTCAGCCCCAGTATTCCCCCTCCCATCATGTGTCTTTTACTAACCCCATCTTTGTCTTTTCTGGTTTTTTTTTCTTTTTGAGATGGGTTTCTTTGTGTAACAGCCTTTGGCTGTCCTGGAACTCTGTAGACTAGACTGGCCTCACATTTACTGAGATCTGTCTGCCTCTACCTTTGGAGTGCTGAGATTAAAGGTGTTCGCCACCAACTCTAAGTCTCCCTTTTCTCTCTCTCTCTCTCTTTTTTTTTTTTTTTTTTTGGCCTCTACACATTTGCTCACATAAATAAGGCATATAAAAAAATTAGAAGCTGGGATCTTCATATGAAAGAAACTGTGTTTGTCTTTCTGAGCCTGAGTCACTTTGCGTAGTATACTATTTTTTATGCTTATCTGCTTTTCTTTCTTTCTTCCTTACTTTCTTGGGAATTGCATTTTCCTTTATGGCTGAATGAAATTCTTTTGTTTACATGTACCACATTTTTATTCATTCATCATTTAAGGTGATTTCATTTTCTTACCGTGAATAGACAGGCAATGGACATGGGTGAGCATACATCTCTGTGGCAGCATATAGTCTTTTGGTATGCCTATGAGTGGTATAGCCAGATCATATATAAGTTTTATTTTTAATTTTCAAGCCACTGATTTCCATAGTGCCTCTTCCAATTTATATTACCAATAACTTTTAGAATTTAAAAAAGACATTAAAGCATGAAATGCCTGGTGAATAGTAAGGCTGGTTATGACGTTGGCATTTCCCTTTGGTGGGATAATTTTATTTTTTTTCATGTTGCTGCACATGCCTGTGTTTTGTATCATTTCACAAGGTCAGAACAGATACTGCCCAGTGAAGTACTCTTACCAAAGGAAGGCACCTAATTGCATTTTTCTGGTAGAACCTACAAGTAGGTATTGGGTGGCTCATGTAAATGTTACATTAAATTTTTTTCTTTTTCTTTTTCTTTTTTTTGAGAAAGGGTCTCATTCTATAGCCCATGCTAGCCTTGAACTCCTTATGTAGTCCAGACTATTCTTGAACATATGGATGGCTATCTTCTTCCCTTATCTTTTCAAGTGCTGGGATTATAGAATACCAGGTCCAACTGTTTACTTTTAATTTATTCTTTGTATTCTTCCTCTCTTTATCTTAACCTTTTTTGTTTTTCCTTTCTTTTTTAGGTTGCAGTTGTTCTGATGGATACCCAGGGGGCATTTGACAGCCAATCAACTGTGAAAGATTGTGCTACCATCTTTGCTCTAAGCACCATGACTAGTTCTGTTCAGGTAAGATATCTGACCCTTCCCCCCCTTCCCCTTTCCCATCTTCTCTTTTCCCTTCCTTCCCCCTTTCTTCTTGGTATTGAATCTAGGATCTTGACAGTGGCTGGGCAACTATTCTACACAGAGCTCTCTAGCCTGGCAGTAATTTTCTGTTAACAAAATACTTGTGGTTGTATATGAGTGTTCTTTTTAAATTCTAATTTGCTCTTCTGTGGCTGTGATAAACCACTGATTAAAAACAACTTGGAGAAAATAAGGTTTATTTGGCTTATACTTTTAGGTCATGGTCCATCATTGAGGGAAGTCAGGGCAGGAACTCAAGGCAGGAATCTGGAGATCTGGAGACAGGAGCCATAGAAGAATGCTGCTTACTGGCTTTTTCCTGCTCATGCTTAGCTTTATAATATAACATAAAATTTCAGACGCACGTGTCTAGCGATGGTTCCACCTACTGTGAGCCGGACCCTCTCACATCAGTTATAAGAAAATCTTTTCCTGGCTCAATAGTTAAGAGCACTGGCTAGCTAGTTGTTGGTGGCACAGGTCTTTAATCTCAGTACTTGGGAGGCAGAGGCAGGCGAATCTCTGTGAGTTCGAGGCCAGCCTGGTCTACAGAGCTAGTTCTAGGACAGGCTCCAAAACAATACAGAGGAACCCTATCCTTGGGGGGGGGGGGGAAAGAGCCCAGGCTACTCCTTTAGAGCCATAGGTTCAATTCACAGCACTTGCTAGGCAGCTCACAACTATCTGTGACTCCAGTTCCGGGGGATCTATGGCACCAGGCATGCATGTGGTGCATATACCTGTACATACAGGCAAAATATCATACAAATAAAAAAAGATAAATCTCAAAAGACAATCTCTTCTAATCAGTCTGAGTGAGGAAATTATTCAGTTGAGATTTCTAATTTCTCAGGTGACTTCAGGGTTGTGTCAAGTTGTTAAAAATTTAACCAGCACAAGCTACATGCATATTTAAACTGTTAAGCTCAAAATGAGTATTTTTCTATTTATATAATTATATACAAAATATTCCAAGAAAAGTCCTCTTAAACTGTTTTAAACTATAAAGAAGAACTTTTTGGATTTTAGCCCTATATTCTTATTTTTCCCAAAAGACTGCTAATATTGTACTTTCTCTTTCTCTCTCCATATATATCTATACACACACACACACACACACACCTTCCTCATATGCTTAAATTCAAATCTTCAGTTGTTCCATCCTGTGTTCTAAGCCTATTTGGGACTTGTTTGATGTAAGCCAGAGTGCTGTCAATCTGGATTTTGTTTTCTAGATTTACAATTTGTCCCAGAATATTCAAGAAGATGATCTTCAACAGCTACAGGTAATAAAAAAGGGTAATGGGAATAGTGGCTGAAAGCTAAAATATCAAGTGTTTTTTATCCTATGTGGAATCTAAACATGCAAGTAGAAGGAGGAATTGTCTGAGAAAAGGAAGGAGACCAGAGAGGAGGAGGGATGTGAGAAAACGGCGGTGGGCAGTGGGTGGGTAGGTGATGCTAGAAAGAGAGGCTCGGTCATTGATGTTCCTGCTGTGTAAGCATGAGAACCTGAGTTTGAATCCCCAGCACTCACATAAAATGAACAGCTAGGAGTGGTGGCACATGCCTTTTTATCACAGCATTCAAGAGTAGAGACAGGTTGGATTTCTAGGCTTGAGGTCAGGTTAGTCTACACAGCATGAGTTCTAGCATGGTAGCATGCTAATCCCAGTGTTAGAGAGGTAGGGATAGGACAATATCTAGAGCTCACTGGCCAGGCAACTGTTTAGCTCCAGGTTCAGTGAGAGACCCTGTCTCAAACTAAGGTTAAAAGGTATAGAAGAAATCTGATTATCCTTTGGTCTCACACACACATGCCACAACATGTGTACACACCTCATATCCACATGTAGTATGCACGAGCATGTACATATGCATATACCACACACACAGCATAAACATACACATAAAAAACAAAAGAAATAAAACAAGCAGCTGTTAAGTATGTATTCCTCATAATTTTGTTTTGTTTTTTGAGACAGGGTCTCTGTGTATCCCTGGCTGATCTGGAATTCACAGAGATCCACCTGCCTAAGCCTCCAAAGTGCTGGGTTTAAAGCCATGTGCAACTACAGCTGGCCTTATAAACATTTTAATATCATAAAACATCATTTTAAAGAATTCAAGAATAAGATGGGCAGTGGTGGCAAACGCCTTTAATTCCAGCACTCAGGAGACATAGGTGAATCTCTGTGGGTTTGAGGCCAGCCTAGTCTACAGAGAGAGTTCCAGGACAGCCAGGGCTGTACAGAGAAACTCTCTCAAAAAACAAAGGATCTGGTGAGATGACTCAGTAGAAGGGTTAGATTCCTAGAACCCACATGGTGGTAATAGAAAACTAACTCCTTAAAGTTGTCCTCTAGCCTCTACATGTGCACTGGTGTGTGTGTGTGTGTGTGTGTGTGTGTGTGTGTGTGTGTGTGTGTGTGTGTGTGTGGGTGTGTGTGTGTTATAAAAAATATAATAAAAATTAATATAAATATAAAAAAATTAAGCAAAACTCTTTAATGGATGAAAACCCTTGAAGAAACTGAATGAAACATTTAAAACAGAAATTTTAGAGCTATAAGAGCAGTTGTAGTAATCCTCCACTCTGTGTACCTGTTTGTCTTTCTCTGTTTCCTTCCTTGAGACAGGCTGTTTGTTCTTGGACTTCTGATTTTCCTGCTCTATCACAACAGGCTGTATCTGTTGCTGAGGTGGAATAGAGGTGCTTGTGAGCCACCTGACTTGGCTGCAGGGAACTAAACTGGGAGAGCACTGTAAGGACAGTTGAGCCATCTCTCCAGCTCCTTGATGTCTTTTTGATTCCTCTTTCACAGTTTTTCAAAAGTCTTATCTTGTATGAAAAGGGGCCACATGCTACAGATATATCAATGGTTGTGATAGACATAATTTTTTTTTTCCCTTCAGGGTGTCTATGTAGTCCTGGCTGACCTCAAGAACTCAGAAATCCTCCTGCCTCTGCCTATGCTGGGATTAAAGGCATGCACCACCACAGCCAGTGAGATAGACAATTCTTACCTTCACAGGTTGAGCCAGGATTTCTGTGTGTATTCATGGCTGTCCTGGAACTCATTCTGTAGATCAGGCTGGCCTCCAACTCAGAGAGATCCACCTACCTCTGCCTCCCAAATTCTGGGATTAAAGGCATGTACCATCTACGGCCTGGCTGCCTTCACATGTTTTATAGTCCCGTCTATGAGTGAGACATGAATGAACAGGTATAGTGGTCAAAGACTGTTGTCACAAATACTCTGCAAACTGGATGGTATATTCTTTTGCAGAGTTGCTGAAAATAAAATGTAGGGGATGGATCAGCGAGATGGTTCACTGGGTAGATATGCTTGCATGCAGGCCTGATGACCCAAGTTCCCTGGGATCCCACAGGGTGTCAGTGGAGAACCTATTCTACAAAGTTGTCCTTTGACCCAAAGTTGTCCTTTGACCTGTGTGAAAAGTTACAAAATGAATGTTTTAAATGTGGGAAGCTAGAGAGGTATCTAAGAGATAAAGCAACTGCTTATCATGTGTATAACCTTAGGTTCAGTGTCCAATACTCCATTACAAAGTTGGTATTAAAGGCTAGATTTTTTTTTTTTAAGATTTATTTATTTATTATGTATACAATGTTCTGCCTGCACGTACACCTGCAGCCTGAAGAGGGCACCAGATCTCATTGCAGATGGTTGTGAGCTACCATGTGGTTGCTGGGAATTGAACTCATGATCTTTGGAAGAGTAGATAGTGCTCTTTACCAATGAGCCATCTTTCCAGCCCAAAGGCTAGGTTTTTTAAAAAGTATGTATGTGTGTACGTGTTATGAGTAGGTTTTTCCCTGCCAGCTGGTCTGGACCTACCGCGCCAGCCACAAATAACACACAGAGACTCTGTATTTGATATAATTCTGTTGGCCAGTTACTAGTTTCTTATCGGCTAGCTCTCTCTTAAATATTAACCCATTTCTATTAATCTAAGTACTTTCTCCTGGTCTTATCTTACCAGAGAGGGGCTGGCGTTCTGCTCTCTCCAGTCTCTCCATGTTGACTCTCCCTTTCTTCCTCTTTCCTCCTTGTCTCCTAGTCCCTCCTTTCTTCCTTTCCTATTGGCCAACAGTGCTTTATTCATTAACAAGAGAAACATATTTACAGAATGACATCTCCCATCATCTCCTCTTTTCTGTCTAAAATAAAAAGGGTTTTAACCTTAGCATAGAAAAATACATCATACACAGTTAACAATATTTAGTCCATTAACATTTAGTAAGATTTAAAGAAAATATTCTATCATCTATCTTTGTGAGTCTAAAGTCTTATATGTAATTTATCTTTAATCCTAACTAAGGGAAACTATAACCATAACTATCTGTCTTCAACTCCATCAAAGACCACAGAAGAATAATATATAAACTCTAGAAATGACAGAGACAACTCACTGCCTGGTCAGTCACCCGAAGTTCTTCTGTAATGTTCCATCTTCAGCCTATAGGCCTTAGTACTAGCACACTCCTCAGCAAAGGAAGAAACTAAACTGTCCATCTGTATTGGCAGTTTGCCAGTCACTTTTCCCTATGTCCAGCAGACTGTCTGGCAGACTCTTCCATGAAGTAGGAACCCTGTAGCAATGTTCATCTTGTTTCAGCAGTCATTTTCCTGTGGGTCCTGCATGTCCAGTTTATATAGCATAAAGTTAAAGAGTCTAGACAAGAGCAGTATCTTGCCCAAATAGCTAGTCTTGCTATATTGAAAGCAAACTTCATCATGTGTTTCTTCTATGTCCATATTCCTTTCTGATGCAGGTAGTATTGCCAGGAGCAGTTATGTTTCACTATCAAGAAAATCCCTAAACCATTTTAAATGCCATATTCTGTAGGTCTTTGGAAGGTTTGAAGAATGCCTATTTATCTCAAATACATCTCTGTATATCTAAAAATCCTAACTAACTTAACTCTGTTTTCACTATCATAGGTAACTCTATAATCTGTATTGAATTATACATTACATTTCTAAATGAGCTATATAAACACAATAACAATACCCAAACAAGAGGAGAAATAATACATATCACAAAATTGACCTTAAATTTGTATCAATAAATGAAAATCCATTTTAAAAGTGTTTATATTTAGACAATAATCCCCTTTTTACCTTTAAAGAGATTGGTTGTGATCATTAACCATTTAAACCAACTCCATATAAATGAAAACAAATATTTATAAACAGTATTTGGGAATTTGGGCGTTGTTCTTTCCAAACTGCTTCCTGCTGGTAGGGGTAGCTGTCATGGGGATCCTAAGAAGACGCAGAAATCCTGGCTGTAGTCTGCAAGGCTGCTTTGTCCCAACTGCTTTGATTGTTGGATCACCTGTAATGCTGTTCCAGGGGGTCTGGCTTGATCAAACCACATTAGTCTGTAAGGAATCCACAGTTTTTCATTTTCTGTGGAAACAAAAATAGAAATCCTTTTTCCCCCAGTAATCTGTCCTTAGACTTAAATTTTGGAGTCAAAGCATTTTTAAAATATATAAATTGAATTAATCTAGCAGCATTTCTTTTATCAGTTGTTATTTCCTCAGCAATCAAACAATTTAAAGACAACATTCTATTTTTTCATATTTTGAGATAAGGTTTCTCTGTGTAACTTTTATCTGTCCTGGAATTCACTCTGCATACCAGGTTTACTTTGAAATCACAGAGATCTGCTTGCCTCTGCCTAGATGTGTGCCATCACACTCTACTTTCTTTTTTCTTTTTTTTAAAACCTTTGTATCCTGTTTCTTTTTCTCTCCCAAGCCTACGTATATTTTAAAACACACTGTAGACCTTTAGCGGTTTTTTCTTCATGTGAATCTGGCTTTACTATATCTTTTTCTGGCCACGAGTCTTTTATCTGGTAAACAACATTGCTAAAATGAAAGCCACAGTTGTTTCAGCCAAAGACGCAGGTGATTTACTGCCAGAACTGAGAGCTGTGCTCACTGCCTTGGTCTACGCTTGGAGATGTGGTCACTGCCATTGCTAGCTCTCATACACACCAATAAATTGTTAACAGTGCTTCTTAAAAGCCTTGTAGTTTTTTGCAGCTTATGCTGAGTCAGGAAACCTCTCTTAAAGGAGCCGCACAAATCTCTGCTTGAATCTAGCAAAACAGAGTCCAACCAAGAAAAATGCTGCTACCAAGAAGCCTTGCTTGTCTCTGTGATTTTGTTTATAAGAGCCATTTTTTAAGCTTTTGTTAAGTTTTAAGTGGAAGTTCTTATTAGCCACGCTGTGGCGCAGACCAGCTGGCAGGAAAAAACCTCATAACATGTACGTGTATGTATATTTGCATGCTATGCTATACATGTGGAGCTTAATTTGGGAGTTAATACTCACTTTTCACTTTGTTGGGGCAGAACCTGTCTTGTTCTTTTTGCTGCTATGTGTTTTAGGCTAGCTGGCCTCCTAGCTTTGGGTGTTTGTCCCGACTCTCCATCCCATGTTGCTGTAGGAGTTCTGGGATTATGGATACAAGCTACTGAATCTGGCTTTTTGTGTGAGTTCTGGGGATTGAATTTGGGTTGGGGTCCTCAAGCTTGCATACCTAAAGCTTTTACCCACTGAATGACTTTTCTCAGCCCCAAGGCTAGATTTTTGTTATTTAGAATATATACACTGCTTTTGTAATTCTCTGGTAGAGGGTAGGGACCTAGAGGCAGACTTCCAAACTTTTTTTTTAGTTGTCATTGCCATTCCCTTGCTCCTCTTGCAAGAAACACAGCTATTTATTTCTTAGCATTAAGGATTCTGCTGAGAGAAAATGTTTCACTTCTTGGGTCTTTTTGCTTCTTTCCATTTGTTAGCGTGGTATAAAATGCCAGTACTGGACAGTTACTCTGAGTGTTTCGTTTTGTCCATAGTGTTTGTGACAAGTTCTTTGTACTATCATATTATGTTCTCTTTGTCCTGTGAATTTGATATTTAAGCTTCATTTTATTATACTTAACTGTTGCTTCATGAAGAAGCAGGTAAATGCATGTGATAATCTTAATATGAGTGGGTTCATTCAGTCATTTGAATGGTATAGATATTTACTATACCACCAGGATTTTTGTTGTTGGAGATAACAGTGCACAAAATGGGAATGTCCCTCTACACTGGTCTGAGTGCATATGGTTATTTAAAGGCCAGGCAAATGAATATTTAAATTTTTAAAATTTATTTTATGTGTATGAGTGTTTTGCCTGCATGTATGAATGTGCCTAGTGCCCATGAAGGCCAGAAGAGTGTTATATCTCCTGGAACTGGAGTTACAGATGGTTGTGAGCCTCCATGTGGGCACTAGGAATCAAACCCAGGTCCTCTGGAAGAAAAAGTACCCTTTAACCACAAAGCCATCTTAGCAGCTCTCAAATAATTTTGCAAAACAGTATCATGAAACTATCTTAAAGTAGTTTCAAGCCACTGACTCTTCTTTTTTAAAGCTCTTCACAGAATATGGACGTCTGGCAATGGATGAAATTTTCCAAAAACCCTTCCAGGTAAAGCACTATGAATGTCATTTATATCTTTGTTTAGTTCACAGTTCAGTAGATCTGACTGTTTTTAATATGATCTGTGAGCTACAGTGTTTGTTTTTGTTTTGGTTTTGTTTTTTTTTTTTTTATTTTGAGCTTAACTCATTATATAGCTCAGGCTGGTCTCCTTCAGCTTACCTTTGCCCCCTTTGAAAAGATTAGCAGAAAGTATTTTAATTAATCTTATTTATTTATTATGTGTACTGCATATGTCTGTATGCTGCCGGAATACAGGGTGCAAGATCTCATTACAGATGGTTGTGAGCAACCATGTGGTTGCTGGGAATTGAACTCAGGACCACTGGAAGAACAGCCAGTGCTCTTAACCACTGAGCCATCTCTTCAGCCCCGACTATAATTACTCTTGAATGGGCACTTATATAGTGTTATAGTTCTGTTCTGCTCTGTCACAATAGACACTGATGTTTTTGATCCGAGACTGGAGTTTCCCTTACGAATACAGCTATGGACTGCAAGGAGGAATGGCATTTTTGGATAAGCGATTACAGGTAATTTTTCTGAGTAATTATCTAAAAGTAGTAACTTTCTCATTTGCTTTTTACTATTGTGTTTAAAGCATATTATTGAAAATGATACTCTGTAAAATGTTTATAAATATTAACATAAGCCAGTATACTTTTTTGTTTAAAAATTACGTGTATATATTTGTATGTATGATAGAGAGGAAAGCACTACAGTACTCATGTGGAGGTCAGGACAATTTGTGGGAGTTCTCTTTTTACCAGGTCAGCAGATTTGGTGGCAAGTACCCTTACCTGCTGAGCTATCTTTTAGCCCCATTATTTTTTTTTTTTAATGGTAAAATTGAAGAGCCTGGGTATATAATATATAAGCACTGTAGAGGAACTCTGAGCAAAAGGCCATTATAATTACAATTTCCAGTTCTTATTTTGAATAAAGTTCTATTTGTGCCTTTAGAATATCATGTTTGAAATTGTTCTTATTCATTATTATTTGCTTTGACATATATATAAACAAGCCTAGCCTGTTCCCTGAAACCAAAGTACAGGAGACCTTTGTCAGTCACTGCTAGCTTATTGGATCCTCCTGGCCAACAAGCCTTCTGTTCTTAAATGTGCAATAACCTTTAAATCCAAGTCTTTATTACCTGCTCTCTGTTAGCTATGAGAGTCAAGTGCACATTCATGTACTTACTACTTCTTGGGGTTCTGGCTTTTCCCACTGGTCACTCTGATCTGTCAGTCAGGAAGTCTTTCTTTTGTCCTTATGCTAGTGGATGCTTAATGAAGGATACCAAACTGTTTTTGGCTGGTAAACTGTAGGTTTTCCTTGGCAGGTGAAGGAACATCAACATGAAGAAATTCAGAATGTTCGAAATCATATTCACTCTTGTTTCTCGGATGTTACCTGTTTTCTTTTACCACATCCAGGGCTCCAGGTGGCCACAAGCCCTGACTTTGATGGGAAATTGAAAGGTGTGTTATAGATACTGTTATTGTATATATGATTTGATCTTAGGAATTCCATAATGAGCAGTAAGTGTCAACTATGAGTCAAATAGATGCTTGTGAAAATGAATGGTCTCATAGAAAAATAGTATTAGTCTAGTTTAGATTTTGTTCTGACTTACTGTGACTATCACAAGTATTTTGCTTGTTTCACCAACTGAAAATGAGATAATTGTTCTTCAGGGTTCTTTCTAAAAGACTTATTAGAATTCTCACTTTACAAGAGATCAAAGTGCTAAATAAAGGAAGACTGAAAGCTAAGACATCCAATATTTTGCAAGTAAAATTATCTCCCTCAGAAAAAGTACCATGATACATGGTCAAGTTACTGTTTAAACTTATTTGTGCCTATAGCAAATGTGATGCTGGGTCATGTGCTAAGGTCAGGAAGTGCTGAGTAATTTGTGGGTTAGAGAATCAGAGTCGGGATGCTTGGGTACCATTATCTTACTTTGTTTCTTATTCCTGGAGATCTTGAGTCACCTAATGGCTAGCCCACAGTTTATAGTTGTTAAGCAGTTTGTTTACAGGCCTCCTAATTTTCCCTAAAAAACTGCTGATAGTGACTGCCAGCTTTGCAGTCCAGTTGGATTCCCAGTGTTGTGCAAAACCCTTTCAAACTAAGTTCAAAGTAATTCCTTGAAGTTACATCATTTCTTTTATCTCAATATGAGGAAACCAGCGAAAACAAGGAAAGTTAAGCAACTCACTCAGTGTTTTCAACTAAAAGCAATGGGGCAGAGGTTCACATTGGGTTTTGGTACCTTAAAGCCCATACAAGGGAAATAGAAGTTCATTGTTGTTTGGATGAAATCTTTAGAGAATATGTACTTCTTGAGTTACCAGGCAACTTGCCTTTTAAAAATAGTCTTAGTAAATAAAAATACAGTTTTAATTTTTTTATTTAGTTAATTTAAGAAGAGTAATATATTTTTCTAAGTCAAGATGTACAGATATAAGGCTAAAGAGATAACTCAATAGTTTATAGAGTGTTCTTGGGTTCTGTTCCTAGTACCCTCATTAAATAGTTAACAACTGTCAGTGACTGCAGTTTCAGGGTATCTGCTGCCTTCTTCTGGCTTCCTTGGTTACTGGCATGAAAGTACACATATGTTCATGTAGCCACACACATACACATGAACTAAAAATGGATACTGAACATTTTTTAAAAGATTTATTCTATATGAGTGTTTTGTCTGCTTATATGTTTGTGCACCATGTGTGTACCTGGTACCTTGCAGAGCTCAGAAGAGTGTGCTGGATCCCCTTGGAACTGGAGTTACTGGTTGTTGTGAGCTCCATGTGGATGCTGAGAACTGAACCTAGGTCCTTTGCAAGGGCAACAAGTATGCCTAACTGCTGAGCCTTCTCCATCTTTTTTCCTCAGATTTAGTTACTCATTTATTTTTTATTTAATGTGTATGGGTGTTTTTCCAACATATATTTCTGTGCACCATGTATGTACATTGCCTGCAGAGGCCAAAAGAGGGTGTCTGATCCTCTGGAACTGGAGTTATAGATGAGATGATTTTGAGCCATCATGTAGGTGCTGGAAATCGAACTAGAATCCTGGAAGAACAGTGTTCTTCTGCTGGGCCATTGCTCTTACCCATACCCTCCCCCCATTAATCTCTTAAAAAGATTTACAGGCCAGCTGGTCAAAATGCTGTGAAACAAACTGAATTTGAGAGGCATATTTTTGCCTTCTGTTTGACACTTGCATGATATGACATGGTAAGCAGTTGGCAGCTTTCATGAAGGGGATACTCTGAGAACTTGTCTCTCAGTGGTTGAGAGATTCAAGAGCAAAGCCTGGGTTTGATAGAGATATCTACTTAAGCAAACAGTGTAGCTATAACCTGTTACCTAAAGAGGTAGGAGAGAATTTTTCAGAGCTAAGTAGGGAGAGAAAGTTAAGTGCATTGTGTGTGTGTGTGTGTGTGTGTGTGTGTATGTGGTGAGAATGTATATATTTTTTCTTTTTTTGGAGGGGTGGGATCTCATGTAACCCAGGCTGGCCTCAAGCTTCATTGGTAGCCAAGGGTAACTTTGAATTTACCTTCCTGCCTTTACCTCCTGACTGCTGGGGTTAAGATATACATCACTGTGCCCAGCTGGTAATTTCTTTCAGGGTTATGGTACTTTATGATTAGTTGTAGTTTTACAAAATCTAGACTGTGGCTTGAAGGTGTATTCTTAACTGGGATACACATTTATATTAACTGGGATGCTGGTTGTCTTTAACAAGTTACTACAAGCTGGGCAGCTAAGACAAAGATTTATTCTTTTACAGTTCAGGAAGCTAGAAGTGTAAAGTAGTGGCTAGCTCCCTCTGGGGCTCTGAGAAGAGCCTTTCCCATGCCCCTCTCTTGGGAGGTGATAGCAGTCCTTGGCACTTTTTGGCTGTGGTTGTGCCACTCTAATTTCGTTGTTGTCATATAGCTGTCTTCTTTGCATGATGTTCTTTCTACTAGCCCATCAGATCCATTTTAAGTCCTCATTTTAGTGAATCACATTGGCCAGGACACCTTCCAAGTAAGGTCACATTCAGAGATTACAGATGGGTTTATGTTTGGGCAGGCAGCACTATTTACTTAATTTTCCACACATAAAGTTTGCAAATGGTTTAGTCACTAAACAGGGAGTATGTTGTTTCTTGTTGTTTATGCTTATGAGATAGGGAGCAAATTTAGTGTAAGCAATCTCCAGTCTTATGATTAGGAACCATTTGGTTCTTACATTCAAGATAGAACTATATATATATATTTTAGTTATTTTTTGAGATAGGGTCTCACTATATATAGTCTTAGCTGGCTCTGGAATTTACTATGTAGACCAGGCTGTCCATGAACTCAGAGGTATGCCTGTCTCTGTTTCTGGAATGCTGGGATTAAAGGTTTGTACCACCATGACTAGCCTCAAGATAGTACTATAAAATAAAAAAGGGTTTAAGTCATTTTTTCTTTTTTTAATAAGAGAAGGCAAGTTCATAAAGGGCCAGAGGTATATAGCTCGGTTATAGAGAGGCTTCCCTGGTAAGTATGAAGCCCTGAATGTGATCCTAAGCATTGAACAAAAAGCAACCAAACACAAAACTGAGCCCAAACTCACACTCAGACCCTAATCTCCAAACTCCCAAACCCAAATTATCAAAAATATGTGAGCCATTACAACAATCAGAAAAACAAAAATATGTTATTATGTTACAATTTTTTCTTTCTTTCTCCAAGACGGTTTTTCTGTAGACCAGACTGGCCTTGAACTCACAGAGGTCTGCTTACCTCCAGACCTCTGTCTCCTGAGTGCTGGGATTAAAGGTGTGCACCATTGCTGCCTGTTACAGTTTTTATGCACATTTTGGCAGTAGCAAAATTTTAAGTGTTTTTTTTTAATTATTATTATTTTTGATATAGTGTTATATTTTTAAGAGTTTATTTTAAGGAATTGTCCAAATAAATGGGTAAAAGTTGTGTTTAAGGATGTAGCACTGCCAGGTGTTGGTGGTACACACCTTTAGTCCCAGCACTGGGAAGGCAGAGATAGGAATATCAACTTTAGGCCAGCCTGGGCTACATAGGGAGAGACCTTGCCTCAAAAATAAAGCAATTATTAAAAATAATTAGGCAGATATTTGATCTCTGTATATGTACATAGAGAGGGAGACCTTGCCTCAAAATAAAGCAATTATTAAAAATAATTAGGTAGCTATTTGGATCTCTGTATATATACATAAAAGAGAGGAGTCAGGAATAAATTATTAAATGTAAGAAGATTGAAGAATAGCATATGAAATCTGATCCAAAAAAGTAAGTTGTACTGTATTGTCCGGGATAGGGTTTTGTTTGTATTGTAGACTTTGCTAGCTTCAAAGTAGCCTGCTCTTCTGTTGTGTTCATCCCAGTGCTAGGATTACAGATTAGTTCACCATGCCTAGTTTACAAGTACTTTTAAAAATGAAAACACCTAAAAGTATAATTTCCCTTTTTACCTCAATGTTAAAATCTGTTTAAGGAGCTACAGAGTATAGTCAGGTGCTATGTGACTTTTCACTCAACAATGGCCTTTGTACAAAATGGCCTCAGATTATAGAGCCCATGTGTGTTATAATCTGCCCCATGTAGATTTATATATATATAGATTTATATATATATATACATTAGATGGTATTAGCACAGTAAGGAACTTACCTGATGACAGTTGTTATTCCCATTGCTAAGTGATACTAAGATTAAGTGACTATACTTTCAGAATTATAGATATTTTACAATTTTAGAGAAACTTTTTAAGGTTTTGTTTTTTTAAAATTATTGTTTGTAGGCATGCTACCACTTGTTTGTTGAGGCTGGAGGATAGCTTTGTGGAAGTGATTCTCTGCCACACTTAAGTGGAATCCAGAGATTAAACTCAGGTCCTTAGATGTGCATAGCCAAGAGCATTTTATCCACTGAGGCATATTATACCTGCTTTCTTTTGGAGACATTGGCTTCTTGTGTCCTAGGATGGCCTAGAACTCATACAGCCTATGCTGACCTTGAACTCATTCTCCTACCTCAGCATCCAAAGTGCTGGGGTTTCCAACATGTACCTCTAGGCTTGGCTTTATTGAATTTCAGTGAAGAATAAATGCTAAGTTGATGCCCGGTGGTGGTGGCGCATGCCTTTAGTTCTATTACTCAGGAGGCAGAAGCAGGTGGATCTCTGTGAGTTTGAGACCAGCCTGGTCTACAAGAGCTAGTTCCAGGACAACCTCCAAAACCATAGAGAAACCCTGTCTTGAAAAACCTAAATAAATAAACAAACAAATTAGATAGATAGATAGATAGATAGATAGATAGATAGATAGATAGCAGATGACTTGTAAATATTTGTCTAGGACTGACTTGAGAGTCACACAGTCTTTAAAAAATTTTTGAAGACACAAAGCCCAAGCTTGCCTCTAACTTTCTAGGTAGCCAGGGATAACCTCAGCCTCCCAAGTCCTGGTATTGTAGGTATGTGCCTCCCTATCTGGTACCACATGTGATAGACTTTGTTTCTTTTTTGATTTTTTTGAGACGGGGTTTCTCTGTGTAGCCCTGGTTGTTCTGGGACTCGATTTGTAGATCAGGCTGACCTCGAACTCATTCAAATCTGCCTGCCTCTACCTCCCAAGTGCTGGGATTAGAGGCATGTGCTACCATCTCCTGTCGATAGACATATTTGTGATAGACTTGTAAGTAGAAATGATGCGGAGGTGGCTCAGAGGGTAAAGGCATCTGCTGCCAAGTCTGATCGCAGGAATCTCTGGTCAGACATGAACTTAGTTTGGTGTTTTTTTGAGCATTGTTTCATCAGATGTAGGGTGACAGTGTCATTGTCAAAAAGAAAACTATTCACTGGAGCAGGGAGATTGTTACAGAAGCTATTTGAATTTCCTTAACCAAACACTAGGGCTTACTCTTTGACATCATGAGCAACTGGGTTTGACTGTCTTGAGACAGTTCTTTCATGATTTAAAAGCTGTTATTTTGGAATAACCTTAGTAAGGACATAAGTAGTCTGAGATCTTTAAACATTCGTGTCTGCATCTTTCTTGAAACGTGTTTTTGAATAGTCGTTCAGTAAAATGAAAGTTGAAACCATAAAAATTTTAAAAATAGATAATATATTCTCCTACTTAAAAAGAGGACCAGAGAGATGACTCAATGAATAAAGACAGTTGCCATGAAGCCTAGACTCACTTGGTAGAAAGATAATGACTACCACAAGTTGTCCCCTCTCTCTCTCTCTCTCTCTCTCTCTCTCTCTCTCTCTAAGGTTCTATAGTTTATCACATGTAGTTTAGCATATGTAGAACAGTATAGTGTGTCCACTACTTATACTTTTTTTAGTATGTGGTTTAAAATAGTTTTTTTTAAAGATTTTATTTTTAAATTTTACATGTATGCATGTTTTGCTGGAACATATGTCTATGTATTATATGAGTGCAATTCCTGCAGAGGCTGAAGAGGATGTTAGATCCTTTGGAACTGGAATTACAAACAGTTGTGAGCTACTGTGTGGGTTCTGGGTATCAAATCCCTCTCTTCTGGAAGAGGGCTGAGCCCTCTCCATCCTATGAGATTAATAATTTGTCCCACCTTTTTATTCCTTAGAACTTAGTGGGTTCATTTTTTATATTATAATTACATTTATGGAGTGCTGAAGACCTTATCTATTTTGATAGGGAACCTCATAATGACATTAGAAGATTTATATAAATCATATTTCTGATAATTTAATTATTCTAAATCCTCATAGTTGGATCTGTGTGTGTGTGTGTGTGTGTGTGTGTGTGTGTGTGTGTGTGTGTTTGTTTGTTTTGTTTTTGTTTTTTTTTGTAGCCCTGGCTGTCCTGGAACTAGGCTGGCCTTGAACTGAGAGATAGTGCTGGGGTTAAAAGTGTGTGCTACTCACCATCTGGCTTTTTTTTTTTTTTTTGCAGCAGTTTATGCACGTTGTAAATTATTTAAAAATGGTGTGAAGAAAAGTCATGCTATGCAATAAGGCTCACATGAGAGAAGGGGCAGAGACTGATTCTTGGGGACAAAAGTAGTAGGAGAGAGAGGGAGGGAGGGAGGGAGGGAGGGAGGGAGGGAGGGAGGGAGGGATGGATGGATGGATGGATGGATGGGCAGGGCCAACCTTTTAAAAGGGTACCAAATGAATGTGCACAGGCAGTGTTCTTAGTGGCTGCTGGGGAGGATGTATCCTGTCAGGACCCCAAGGGAAGGCCAGTACAGATGCCTGAATACTAACAATGCAGCCCATTTTAGTCTCAGATTTACCATGTAGATCAATCTGGCCTTAGACATCTGATCTCCTTCCATGTCCTCCTGCTGGGATTACAGGTGGGAGTCACAGTGCCAGGGAGGAGCTTCATCTTTTAAGATGAAATCTTGGCAAAAATGAGGCAAATGAGTGAATAGTGGCTTCCTGTTCATTTTAAGGGATAGGAGGGGTGCAGGAAGGGCACAGGGCAAATGAAGTAGTTACTTTGTTTTTTAAATACCTTAGTTAATTCTTTGCTTTGTTTTTCCAGACAGGGTTTCTCTGTATCCCTGACTGTCCTGGAACCCCAACTGTAGATCAGGTTGGCCTTGAACTCATAGAGATCTGCCTGTTTCTGCCCCCCAAGCGTTGGTATAAAAGATGTGTGTTACCACCACCTATTCTGTTCTGAACTGGAAAGGACTTAAATGTGACAGGAAGGAAGGGTATAAATGCAAGTGCATTAGGACAGCAGTCTGTCAGTAGCCGGCCACAGCCAGAGGATAGGAAGTGTACCATCTTCATTTCATTCCCTTTCTGAAAGGGTTTTGCTTTGTGCTCATTTTGACTTCTTGTTTCTTTCTTTATTGTCCTGTATAATAGATATTGCTAGTGAATTCAAAGAACAGTTGCAGGCATTGATACCATATGTACTAAACCCATCTAAGTTAATGGAAAAGGAAATCAATGGCTCAAAAGTCACCTGCCGGGGACTGTTGGAATATTTTAAGGTAAATATGGGTTACAGTTCTAAGCTTATTTTTTATTTTTTAATTGATTTTAATGTTAGTAGTTTTCTGGGCGGAGATGGACAGAGGCACTGAGGACAATCTTAGTGATCTTCCAGGAGTGGGCCACTGGGCGGCAGTATGGGCATAAGAACCAAATGATGTTCTTTGCACTCTCTTAGAGTAGCTATTACTGTGTCTTCAAGGAAGATGGTGTGGACAGGAGGTGGTTAGGAGGTTGCTGTGAGTAGGAGACGAACGTAAATGGGACACAACTATCTCCAGGTGGATGGTTTCTGCCCAAGGTCGTGGTGAGACCATTATGCATGGGGACTTGATTTAAATCCTGGCCTTGGTAGGCTTGTGCTGCTTTGAGGGTACTTTTAGATAACTAAAAATGCTAACATGTACTCAGAAGTGTGTTGTGCTTCTGCTAATTCTTGATCTAGGATTTTAGGAAAATGAAGTTGTGTGGCTTCACTATTTAAAAATGAGTAAAATATTTTGTAATTGTATTTTTGTGATTGCGTCTATGTTTATATTTTAAGGCATATATTAAAATTTACCAAGGAGAAGATCTGCCTCACCCAAAATCCATGCTTCAGGTAATAAAGTCTTTGGTATCCTAAATGACATGCTTTAATTGCTAGAATTGATCCAGATAGGACACAAGTGAGTCCTGGAGAGGAGAGCAAGACCGCTCTCCTTTTATAGACTTACCTTGATTTTTAAGAGTACATTTTGTAACAAGTGTGGGTTGTAGCGTAAATTCTAATAGGTCTTAATATTTAAAAAGCCAGAGTCAGATATTGATGCTGAGGAACAGAGAAGCAAAATGGACAGAATTAGAGTTCTTACCTCTACCAATGCTCAGATCAAAGGGGGGGACGATCGCGTCTTCAGACTGCTGCCTCAGATTGCCATGAGCTCCTGTCTGCCCTCACCTTATAGTCCTCTCTCCGCCCAGCCATATCATTCCTATCTCCACCTCCTTAGTGCAGGGTTTAAAGATGGATTATTCCAAGTGCTGGGATCACCTTTGTGTGAGCTCTGTTTCTTCTTTAGACATATTCAATCTTGTGTAGCCCATGGTGGCCTTGAACTTGTAGATCTCTGTCTGCCTCTGTCTCCTGAGTGCTGGGATTAAAGGTCTGTGCTACCACTGCCTGGCCTCTATGGCTAATTAGTGTGGCTAGCTTTGTACTCTGATCTTCAGGCAGATCTTCTTTGTTAGATCGCAAGTATCATAGTGGCTGCCCTCTGTTTTGTTTGTGTTCTCTATCAGGTAGTTAATGCAGTTGGGGCTGCTCCTCTTCTATGGCGTGCTTGGAAAAACTGTTTTGTTATATCCAGCTGAAGCATAGTCGCTGTGTTAGACAAGCCACTTCTCGTCATTGGTTACTTTGGTAGAACTTCTGGCTCTTGTCCTGGAACTAGCTCTGTAGACTAGGCTGGCCTCAAACTCATAGAGATCTGCCTGTCTCTCTGGATCTTGTCCTTAGGATTCACTGGTCATTTGGTTAAAACAGCTTCTCACTTTCATATGCTAAACATGTGGGTATTTATTGCTAAATACTGGTTTCTTCAGTAGCAAAATATTTTCACAAAATTGCTGGACCTTGTGATTGATAGTATAATGAAAATTTTCCCTCTTTTTTTTTTTTTTTTGAGGTACTGGGATTAAACCCAGGTGCTTTACACCTTATAGATTAGGTAATGCTTTACCACTGAGCTTTATCTCTAGTCTGAAGTGTGTAACTGTTAGGGTTGAAATTGAAATAAAGCAAATTATATTTTATTGAGTTTTGGGGGTTTGGTTTATGCTACAGATTCTAAATTGTCATAATAGATGTTTTGGCACAAAAATTGGCAAAATATGTATTTTATAAGTTGAGTTATGGAATTGTAAATAATAATAGAATAATACTAAAAGGAAGAATGACAATAGGAAGAGTGATATTTTTGCTTAGTTTCTGGGAAGATGTTTTAAGAATTATTTATAGTTCATACTTTCTTTCTTAAAAGGCCACTGCTGAAGCCAACAATTTGGCAGCTGCAGCCTCTGCCAAAGATATTTATTATGCCAACATGGAGGAGGTATGTCTATATAACACCTTTTTTTCCTGGGGTATCTATTTCCTGAGCGTGACTGTTGACTGCAGAGGCCCAAACTTTATTTTACTCAATGTGTACTTTTTTATTTGAGACAGAATTTTATGGAATAGGCTTTGTAGCGGGGCCGGCTTTAAATGTCTGATTGTACTGCCTTTATCTCACTAAGGCTGTGGCACAAGAATATGCTTTAAAGTTTTGTTTTCATTTATGAATCTTGTGAATGTGTGAGTATTCACAGAGGCCAGAAGAGGGTATTGGATCCTCTGAAGCTAATGTTTAGGTGGTTGTGAATGGCTTAGAATGAGTGTTGGAAATGTGACCTGGTTATCTGGGAAAGCTAAAAGCCCTCCTTTAACTACTGAGCTGTCTCTCCAGTCCCTGTTCAATGTGTCTTAAGATGATGAGACACAAAGCTGTTTTTCAGGTCATCCTGGTAATTGGGTTGTTCTAATTACTGCTTTTTTAAATTTATTTTTTTCTTTTCTTTTGAAACAGAGTCTTCCTCTGTAATTGGGACCTTCTAGTTATTTTTGTTTTTTTCTGAGACAGGGTGTTGATATGTAGTCCAGGTTGGTCTCAAACTCGCAACAATCCCTTATGACAAGCCTCTTGAGTCTTGGATTGCAAATGTATGCTATCATGTCTGTTTTTTCTTCTAAGTTTATTTATTCATGTGTATATTCATGTATATTTATTCATGTTTATTTATTCATGTACCCGTAGGTACCTGAATAGGCCAGAGTTTCCTGATGTGAGTGCTGGGAACTGAACTCTGATCATCTGTAAGAACAGCAAGTGTTCTTAACTGCTGAGCCATCTCTCTAGCCTCCCAGTATCTGGTTATTAACTATTTCTAACCAAGCTTTCGTAAGAGTGTCCTTTTTGATTAGTGTTAACTTGTTTTTTTTTTTTTTTTTTTTTAAACTTTAAAATTAGTTATGTTTTTATGTAAGGACTTGCTAGGTAGCCCTGATAGACCTGGAATTTGTTATAGACTATCTCCACCTTGAACTTCATGGATCTTTTGCCTCTGCCTCCTCAGTGCTAGAATTATAGATATATACTAGTATGTCTGGTTTTGGCCTTGGGTATTTATCTTTTCTGAATATTTAAAAAATTTTTATATGCATTGGTATTTTTGCCTGCATTTATGTCTATGTGAGAGTGTTGGGTCTCCTGAAACTGGAGTCACAGAGAGTTGTGAGCTGCCATGTGGGTGCTGGGAATTGAACCCAAGTCTTCTGGAAGAGCAGTCAATTCTCTTAACTGCCAAGCCATCTCTCCAGCCTAACCCCTCCACTCTTTTTTTTTTTTTTTTTGAGTCAGGGTTTCTCTGTGTAACCCTGGCTGTCCTGGAACTCACGTTGTAGACTAGGCTGGCTGGCCTCGAACTCACAAAGATACACCTGCCTCTTTCTCCTGAGTGCTGGGTTTAAAGGTGTGTACCACCACTGCGTGGCCTTTTCTGACTTCTTTTTGAAGTAGAATCTCATGTAGCCTAGGTAAGTGGGCCCTCAAACTCTAGGTAGCCAAAGATGACACTGAACTTTCTGATCCTCTTGTAACCACCTCTGGAGTGTTGAATTATACATGTGCAACACCATACTGATTTATATGGTACTGAGATTGAACACAGGGCTCTGTACTTAGTAGGCAAATACTCTACCTTATGTATTATACCCTCGCTCTTCCTTGAATATTTTCTGAAGTTCTAAACTTTTTCCCTAAACTCTTAAGAGCATTCTAGTCTCTACTGTGTCTTTTTACTTCTTTAATTTGGCATGTACAAGAATTTTCATCATGTGTGTTTGTCATTTTTAGGTTTGTGGGGGAGAGAAACCTTATTTGTCTCCAGACATTTTAGAAGAGAAGCACCACGAATTCAAACAGCTTGCTCTAGATCACTTTAAGAAGACCAAAAAGATGGGTGGGAAGGATTTCAGCTTCCGTTACCAGCAAGAGCTGGAGGAGGAAATCAAGGAACTGTATGAGAACTTCTGCAAGCACAATGGCAGCAAGAATGTCTTCAGCACCTTCCGAACCCCTGCAGTTCTCTTCACAGGCATAGCAGCATTGTACATAGCTTCCGGCTTCACTGGCTTCATTGGCCTTGAGGTTGTAGCCCAGCTGTTCAACTGTATGGTTGGACTGCTGTTAATAGCACTCCTTACCTGGGGCTACATCAGGTATTCCGGTCAGTATCGTGAGCTAGGTGGAGCTATTGACTCTGGTGCAGCATATGTATTAGAGCAGGTGAGTGGTGCTGGCTGAGGCTAAGGGTCTATGGGGTTGTACTTACGTTTTGAAATTTGGAAGAATTTTATAGTGAAGAAAGGGTAAGCCCATTTTCTAATGGGCTTTATATTTTATTCTTTTTTTAGTATATTAATACTTAATTCTGATACTTTGCCTTTAATACAAAAAAAGGTCTTTGATCTAATGTGTTCTTCTTGGGGTAGTTTTATTTTTAATTAGTTGTTTTGGTTAACATATAAAACTGGGGTTCTTTATAGCATCTTCATATATTCTATCATTTATGTCTTTAAAATGGCAAATTGTTTTTGAGTTTGACATTTTTTTGTTTTGTTTTGTTTTGTTTTTTGGGGTGGGGGGAGGTTTCTCTAGACAGGGTTTCCCTATATTGCTTTGGAGCCTGTCCTGGAACTAGCTCTGTAGACCAGGCTGGACTCACAGATCCACCTTCCTTTGCCTCCCGAGATCTCTAGGGTTTTTTATTTTTAAAGTTTGTTACTCTTGTGTGTGTTGTGTTGTACCCAGAGCACAGGATATAGAGGCCAGAGAACACCTTTGTGAAGTCAGTTTTTGCCATTCACCTTTATGTGGGTTCTGGGAAATTGAATTCAGGTTGTTAGGATTGAGCAGCAATTTTTTTTTACCTGATGAGCCATCTTGCTAGTCCATTTTTTTGTTTGTTTGTTTGTTTGTTTGATTGTTTGTTTGAGATAGTCTCATGTTGCCTAGGCTGGTTTCAGACTATATAATGTGGAAGAGGATCTTGAACTCTCAAACTCCTGATTGTGCTGCCTCTAAAGAGCTCTTATGTGATACAAGTGCTGAGGGTATAATCATATCCTATATGCTACACCTGGCTGAGCTCTAGTTTTCATAAATTACTTTTTGAGACAGAGACTTTCCATAGTCTAGGCTGGCCTGGGACTCACTGTGTAATGTAGGACGCCTGAATCACATATAATCCTCTACCTCAGCCTCCTGAGTGCTGAGATTGTAGGCGGGCACCATGACAACCAGTCATTTTGTATGTTTTTAGGACGAGTTTGTTTCTTTTTCTGTGGCATAGAAGATCAGTTAGGTCAACGGTGTGAAGCCAGGAGAGTCTCCACTGACTCCTAGGAGTCAGCATTGGCCATTGTTTCCTCTCAATACTGTGGAAAGATATTTAGAAGTTCATCACCTAGGACTTAGTTTTTTTATGCTGTATTGTAGTTTATTAACTAATACATTAACTAAATGGACTTTTGCAGGCTTCTTCTCATATTGGTAATTCTACTCAGGCTGCAGTGAGGGATGCCATCGTTGGGAGACCATCTACAGATAAAAAAGCTCAATAACATCTTAATGGCAAGATCCAACAAGAGCTCAGTCAGCCCCTGGATTTCTGTTAATGGATCCAGTTCCAGAGGAATGGCAGATCCGAGACCATCTGGGAATCGCTGAGACGGAGTGCTGTAATAAATGAACTGACCTCTCCTATGGTTTCCAGTTCCTCTTGTGCTGGAAGCAGTTCTTTTTGTTGCTGTTACAAACCCAAGGCTACTCTCTTTTCTCTTCTCTGCTTTGTGCACTTTAAGGGGTGGGGGGTGGGGGCTAAAAGGAGAACATAGAAATGCAGCTTATAAGTCTTTGATGTGCCACATAGTGCCTTTTAAGATAAGCCCATGCCTGTGTAGCTGTGAATGCTGAGGAATGGAGGACAGCTTCATGAAATGCAGTTTTGGATCAAGTTTTCTTTTGGATTTTGGATTTTAGTTCTTTTGTATCTTTGAAAATTTGTTTTTCAAAAGTTATGCAACTTGAAAAAGGCTCAGAGCTAAAGGCCGACTGACATGATACACTTACATTTCCCCCCCTACTATTGCTGATTGAACCTAGCACCTGACATGCTAGGCAGTTGCTCTGCCCTGAAGCTGTCCCTTACTTAGCCTGCTTGCCTGCAGTCTCAGGGTTTGAAATTACCCTGTCTCCAGGTTGGTTGTGAACTTTCCATCTTCTTCCTTCCTCCCTAGCCTCTGGAGTAGCTTGAATACAGACCTGTGCTACCATCCTTGCTTCAAAAATCTTATTTATATGAATTATCTTTGCTATGCAGCATGGAAAAAATTAAATCATTTAGTACTTTGTGTTGGAGAATATAGGGTCTTTTACACAGTAGGCTGTCAGTTTTGTTGGAAATTGCTTTTTTATTTTTTTTCTTGTAGCTTCTTTCTAGAAAAGAGGCAGATGGTCATTAAAAGGCCAGGGCTTCATAATAAAAGGAATGAGCTAGACACTTCATGGTAAATTGTAGTTTGGGTGAACTTCTGATTAAGTCACTTGAACTTTTGCCTTGATCAGATTCACTATACGTTTATGTATGTATATGTCACTCTCAGAAGTAGTCACTTTTAATAGAGAAAGACATTACCAAATATTACTCCTTTTAATTATATTGCTTAGTGATAATATAAAATAATCTGATCTAGTCTTTACTCACACTTTTCTTGGGTTGGGGGTGGTGGTGGCGGTGATGTCTCACTGTTGCCCTGGCTAGCCTGGAACCTTTGATACAGACCAGGCTAGCCTTGAACTCATAGAGATCCTTGTGCTTCTGTGTGCCACTGTGCCTGGCCACAAACTGCTTTTTATTCTATGTACTATCTAATGTTCATAAGATCAAAGCTTAACTATCAGTTTTATCTAGTTAACTTTCCTTTTGTTCCCCTTGAAGAAGGAAGCGCATTCAGTCTAGCTAAACTGTTTAAAATTCCCTCTTGAGTTTCCTTTTGGTTAGACTAGCAATTTTAAACTAACTGACTTAGGAAGGACAGTTGCTCAGACTCTAAAATTTTCTTATTTACATTTACCTTGATTATATGATCAAGTTATATATTAGTTTTTTACTCCTTTGACTTTATAATGGTAAATTATTGTGAATTTAAACCTTAAAGCATGCCTGCAGGTATAGAGGCCTTAATTTTTTTTAGGTAATTTGAAATTTTGTTGTGGGAAGAAGATAGAATGGTTTTGGTAAAACCTAGTGTAAATTTTAAGTACATGAAGTATGAATGGAAGGCAGAAAAAAAAAGTCTTGTATTTAATTTCCTTATGAGAATTTTCTTCTAAGTTTTTCAATCAAGCATTTAACAAATCCCTAATTAATATTAAGCATTTTACATGTTTTCATACATCTTGTCCTGAAACTCATAGTAATTTTTTCTTTTGCTCTGCTATCTGGGAACAATTCCAGCTTGTTTTAAAACTGTTCACTGCTTGTGAGTGATGGCTGACCATGTAAGGGGTTGGAATCTCAGTCCTGAAGTTGAGCAGAGTTTTCACGTACTGTCCCTTGTCTGTAAACTTGTACTGAGTGATGAGCTCCTGATACTGAGAAACAGTCAGAGATGGTGTGTCCCCATGCCCATCTCTGGTTCTGTTCTTTTTGCTTGCTTGTTTTGAGACAGGCTTTCTCTGTGTTGCTTTGTAGACTGGGCCGGCCCAAACTTCAGAGATCCGTTTGCCTCTGCCTCCCGAGCACTAGCCGGGTGTGCTACCACCACCCGGCTCTGGCTCTACTCTTAATGGTGAGAAAAGATGATATGGGGAAGATTTGCTGTAATACTTTAGTATTACATTTGTGTATGTGTCTAAAGTGAATGCTTTATTAACTTACTCTGCTTCTGGAACATGTTTATGAAGTTTTCTTTGAGGGTTCTTGGGGGGGTTTTCTTGGCTTTTTTTCTAACTTTGTTGATTTTTCTATCACAAATGTTTAATGATTGACTAGAAATAGTTCTAAGAAGATTTATAACTGGTTGAAAGAATCTATCAGCACCTCCAGCCTTTTCTTTGTGGGCTAGGAACATGATGTCGGAGCCAGACCAGTGTCTCCACAGGTTTTCTGTGTAGGCGATGCTAATTTGCACACTCCTGTCAATGTGTGGAGCACATTCCTATGAACATAATAGAGATTTCCAAAACATTCCATTGAGAATAACTCACTTCAGGAGAAGCAAAATGTTGCCAAAGTATTCTTGGTTTTGTTTTGGGTGCTGAGGATGGAACCCCAGGGCTGAGTGTGTGGCAGGCCCTATGTACCAAGTTAAACACTTCAGTTTGCCTCATTTACCATCAAATGCATAGAATCACAGCTTTGATTCTTTTGTTGCTGAGAAGTCATTTTACACATTCCTTTTGAAGAGTACCAAAAATCTCTTTCATGGGTGCTTGTGACTTTTCTTTATTTTTTCCTTCTTCCCTCCCCCACCCCCCCCCCTTTTCTCATTGTTTCTGTGCAGCTCCAGCCAGAGGTTTATGTTTGATACCTGTTTATACTAGGTCAAGTTGCTGTGTTTGTGTTTGATTTGGATTTGCTTTCTTTCTCACAAGCACTGTGTTTTCTTCTTCCTTCCTTCCTTCCTTCCTTCCTTCCTTCCTTCCTTCCTTCCTTCTTTTCTTTTCTTTTCTTTTCTTTTTTTCTTTTCTTTTCTTTCTTGAGACAAGGTTTCTCTGTGGCTTTGGAGCCTGTCCTGGAACTCACTCTGTAGACCAGGCTGGTCTTGAACTCAGAGATCCCTCTGCCTCTGTCTCCCCAGTGCTGGGATTGAAGTCGTGTGCCACCACCGCTCAGCAGAAAAGCCTTATTCTTTTCCATTTCTTTAGGAGGTCACATACAATAGTGCCTGGGTATGTGAATGATACAGAAATTCAATAGATTAATTTCAGCCCAAGCCAAAAAAAAAAAAAGAAAAAGAAAAGCAAAATTCCAGAAAGTGACATGAAAGTATCAAAAGATCTGTTTTTTTAATGTAATTGAATATGATTTGATTTTTTTTTTTTTTTAATCAAGTGACCAACATCTCTGCATCCTTGTACCTAGCATGTGGAATCAATACAATTTCTGTCAGGAATGAGGCTGCAAGCAAGCCTCATTTAGCAGAGAATTTTCCCTGTTCCATGTGGCCTGTTGTGGGTTGGTTGTTTTCCTCAGGGCTATACTGTACTGTAGCTCTGTCTTGGACACTGGTTCTCGTCTGCCTTTTCGTGCTTTAGACTAATCTGTGGGGTGTGTTGAAAGAAAATCAGGCTCTGCTTTGTATCTAGAGATTGCTGCAGCGGTTTTGCGATGGGGCTCTGAGATCATTTCTTACAGACTTCAATAGTGATTGGTGGGTGGGAATGGGGATGAATGAGTGAGAATGAACTGATCCACAAAAGGGGGGAACCCAGACAGGAAGTGCACTTGAGCATTTCGAGCAGCTTTGCCTGAGGGCTGCTGCTAGGTCTGCTCACTCGAGAGTTTACTATGTTTAGAATCAGCAGGTGCCTTAATGTAGAGGATTGTCCAAGCTTTTTAAAGCTGCCATAGTGCCTTCTCTTATATACCTGCCCTTACACACTGACAGGTAACTTGGATTTCTTAAAGAAATGTTGATAGTATCCCCTCTCATACTCTGAAAAAGCCAAACTGGGCACTGTGACTTGAATCCCAAATTTTTGTTGTTGTCGTTGTTTTGTTTTGAGAAAGGGTCTAAGTATGTAACCCTGGCTGTTCTGGAACTCATTATACAGATCAGGCTGGCCTTGAGCTCATAGAGATCAATCTATCTCAGTGTAGAGCCTGAAATCTTTTAAATCCAGAAAACCCTGAAGTACTATGAACAAAGAGGATGGGATTGTAACTATGAATATAGTCACCCATGCACCCCACAGCAGGAACATCTCAAGATAGCTCTTATCAATAGAAAGGTTTCCTATGGGAAAGAATCTCATGTGCCAGAGTCAAAGCTCAGTGTTACAACCACAGGAAGGTCACGTTGATGCCCAAACCTCTTCTGGTGATCAAAGTTGTTATGGATGTAAGCCTTAAAAGAGTTTAGTCTTGAACATACATAAATTGTCCTCAGTTTTATTTTTAAAATGATTTGTTTTAAGTACTTTCTGCTAGATCCTTGCCTTTGAATGGCTTTAAAACAATATACATATATATTTTTAAGTGCAATGGGAAGCAATGATGCTATTCTGTGCTAAAGGCTTGTTTCTGTTTTCTTTATGGGTTGTACATTCATTTAATGTATTAAAGATCACAACACCATGTTACATGTGTTTGTTGTTACTATTCTTTCTTGTAGAAGACCTATGGGACAGAGTGGGGCTTGTCAAGGGGAGGTGGTGACCTGATAGGAAGGGGCAGTGGCAAGTCAGCTCTGTTAGCCTTCCACAATGAGCTGGAAAGGCTGTTTTCCAGCTGCTTCAAAGACAGCAGTGTGTAGTCTTGAGAATGTACCGTCTTCTAGTTTGTGACACTTGTAGTGGGCTACTGGGAGCCAGAGCCAACTGTAGTTAAATAGAATCTCAAGAAGTGGCATAGATAGAGAGAGAGCTGTGCTAACACATTTCCTCTCCACTGTGACCTGGGAAGCAATGGGGGAGTAATACTGAGTTTTGTCAGTCCTAAGAAAGGTTTGTGGTGGACACTATGTAGCCTTAGCAGGTCTGGAGCTCACTAGGTAGTTCAGGCTGGCTTTGAACTCAGAGATACACTAGCCTCTGCCTTCAGAGTGCTGGAATGAGAGTATGCTGCTGCAATGGACTTTCCCTCCCTTTCCCCCTCACCCCTTAAGAGTTGGGGAAAAAAAAAAAAAAAAAAAGACTACAGAGCCATATCAAAACTTTGTTTCTTGTCTTTTACAGACGGTTGGTTGTCTGATGGTTGGTGGGGAGGCAAAAAATCCTGTTAGAAACAGTTGGCACATGAGAATGCTAATGCTGTGTGCCAGACATTCACCTCAGTGCTGACACAGGGTTAATTCTGGCTATGGCCCTCCAAGAGGCAGACAATGCTTAAATTATTGGCAGTCATTCAACAAGAATAAAAAGCTAAAAAGCTGTTTCCTCCTGGTTTTTGTTTGTTTTTTGGTGTATGTGTGTTTGTTCAAATAACCTTTATTATTTAATAATGGCCCAAATAACAAGAGTAGAGTTGTTGGCAATTGTATTATGGTATATTTCAAAAGTTGTCCTATATATCATTTACTATTATTTTCTTACTGTTCTAGTTTACAAAGTAATTTAAAAAAAATTTTTTTTTGTTTACATCTCAACCAAAGATTTCCCTCCCTCCCTCTCCAAGTTTTTCCTTGTACCTCTCTTCCCCCTTTTCCCCCTGTTTCTCTTCAGATATGGGTGTGTTTCCTGTGGATATCAGCCAGCCATGTTATACTAGGTTGCAGTGAGACTAGGCACCTCCTCTATTAAGGCTAAATATCTTCTTGCTTTTATTATACATTTTATGCATAATATAATAATATATCCTGCTTCCTACAAAAATTAAAATGCTAAAAAGATCTGTTTATAAAAATAAAAGTTGAATTAACCCTTTAAATTTATACTCATGAAAAATATTAAAGTTTTGGTAAATACTTTGATTTAACACTGGCTTTTTCTATTTTGTGTCTCTGTAAAATATTAAAAAATTAACAGTGCTTCTGTATACACTGCCAAGCCTTTTCAGGAACTTTGTCAACCTGCATCACTGCATCATCTAACTGCCAGGGTCAATTTTTTGTGGAAAGAGCTAATAGGCAACTTAAACATTATTTAAAAATAAAGGAGGAGGGGTAGAGTAGTATGGCTATGCCTCACAATATTTTGTCTTATTTGATGTACTTCAAACTTTTAAATTTGGACAAGGATGGCCTTAACTGCTGCAGAATGTTTTTGGACCCCTCTGAAAAAACTCAGTGTCACAGTTCTTTGGAGAAAGGTTATGTATGGTTCAGCAATTCACTGGAGTCAAGGCTCTGCGTTTTCCTCAGGGTGCTGAAAAGCCAGTGCGGAAAGACTGGCTGGACCCTGTGCAAAATGGACAAAGAGGTTCCAGAGCATTTGCAGAGGCTACACTGAAGAAAAGGAAGGAAATGGGACCACGGGTGTCTCCCTACCAACTGTGACTTAAATGAAAAAATTAGGGGCTGAGGGAAAAGGGTTGGTGAAGTCTCAGGGGAAGAATATGACTAGAGAATTGCTATGTTGTCTCTGTTGAATGCATATGTGACTTCTGAGACATACTGGGCATATGTACCAGATCCTCCTATGCTTCACTTTGTTCACTGGGAAGGAAGTAACATTCCAGTTTGCCAGTGACTCTGAGATCTTGGGTGTTCACACTGCTAATCATATTGTTCCCCAAGCAAAGATAGTCATGTTGACAATTTAACTATTGATGGTCAATCCTTGCACGATAAAATATTAGCCATTTAACATTCAAAGTTAGGTATTATCTTCCTCCAAAGCTCTTTATTTCCACTTTATTGCAAACATTCTCTGTTATGGGTATTACTACAGTTAAAAGCAGGAAATGGTCCTGCTTTTACTAGTAAGAATTTTAAGAAATTCTGTGAAGAATGGCAAAATGTACCAAAAACAAAACAAACAAACAAAAAAACAAAAGGCAACTTACAGGCCAGGCCAGCCAGTGGTGGTGCATGCTTTTAATTCCAACATTCAGGAGGCAGAGGCAAGTGGATCTCTGTCAGTTTGAGTCCATCCTAGTCTACAGATTGAGTTCCAGGTCAGCGGGGCTACACAGAGAAACCCTGTCCTGAAAAACAAAACCAACTATTAAAAAATAAGGGATTGGGGGAGCCGTTCTCTCATTCTCTGAGATACTCATTACCTTATTTATTTTAAATTATAGTTGTTCAATTTACAAAGAAACTAACAAAAAATCCTTTTGATGTGATTGGAATGTTACTAGTTATTGTATAGCCCCTGCTTGATTTGATCAGCCTTTATAACTGGACCATGATCAAATATCATGAATAAGATATTCATGGGAATTTTTCTTTTGATTTTGCTGCCTTATAGGATGAAACCTTCCAGATGTTCTCTAAACAGTTTCCTGGAATTTTGGAACAAGGAATACTAGGAGGGATTGTTGATGCCTTACCAGGTATATGTCCTTGTTCCTGGTGGCAAGACGTCATGCATAGTGCTTTTGCATCTAGTATTGTGCTTATCGTGTGTTTTCACTCCTCTGTTAGGCTGTCAATTGTTCTGAACAATACATGAATGAGGACACTCTGCATTGCCTGTTCTTGCTTTAAAAAATAAAAAGGGGAGATGTTAGAATATGGTCAAAACAATGATGCATGGTGAACAATGCCTAGGGGAACAGAGAAGCTTTAAGACATTTATTGTTGGATGTCCGCAACATAGCTATAGAACCCAGTCTGGTGAAAGGATGTGCTGAGTGCTGTCCTTGGTGTACCCTGACTCTGGATATGGCTTCTGCCTTGCTCTCATGCTTTACTGGATTTAATCTGTAGGTGTCAGACAATTAAAAAAAAAAATGTTTTTTTTTTTTTTTTATTATGTATAAAACACTGCCTCCATGTATGTTTGCACACCAGAAGAGGGCTCCAGATCTCATTACTGATGGCTGTGAGCCACCATGTGGGTCCTGGGAATTGAGCTCAGGATTATGTGGAAGAACAGCTGTCGCGACTGCCTCAACCAGCAAGGAAGACACAACGCTTGGACTCTTCTTTAAGCAGTTTTATTCAGGAACCTTGAACAATCTTCTGACCCCGGGGAAAGTCAGCCCACAGCTTAAAAGCCCTTGGGCAGCCAACCCCAGCACGCCACGTGGAAAGTGCCTTCAGGTCCACATACACAAGCAAGCCAGATCCTCAGCCTTAGCCAAATATGGAGTTGTTTATGACAGAGAGCGCTCACCATCGGGAAGGTAAAAGGCGAAAGCCAGCGCCATCTTTAAGGTGCAGCACTTCGAAGCTCTCTACAGCCAGTGCTCTTAACCCCTGAGCCATCTCTCCACCCCCAGACAATTGTTTTTTAATTGGTCTGTCCTGAGAAAGTTCTAGGAAAGGGCTGCTCTGTTAATATTTAGTGTGTGCTTTCTAGTGTTTACATTTACATGATTTTCTGAACTCAACCTTCCTGGGATCATTGCTTTCTTTTTTATATTCATGTTTAAAAAAAAAATGTATACTGAAACTGAAGTGAAGTCTATAGCATTAAACTGTAGTCCTCATTAAGGTCCTCAATCCCAGATTTCAAAGACAGATCTGCATAGGTTGATAAAGGTCAACAGTTGCCCAGGTTGGCCTCAAACTCACTATGTATCTGAGGATAAGCTTGATTCTGCTTCCACCTGCCTCGTCTGGGATTATAGGACTGAGTTGTGCCACGTCCGACTCATGTGGTATTGGGAATGCAATCAGAACATCAGATATTCTAGAAAAATACTCTTGTAAATGGGCAAAACCCTACAGAGATTCCTCCATCCTATGTTTTTACTGAGTCTGTTTTGTTTAGCTAGAATTTGAACTTTATGGAGAATCCATGGAAAATAACCCAACTTAATTCTAAGAACCTGAGGTCAAAATGCCCCCTCTAACTTAGCTTCTGGTAAATTGTCTACTTGTGCAACAGCCCACCCTCCAACTAAATGCTATCTTAGCTTTTGTTAAACTACCTGCTTTTGCAAAACCACCTTGTCAGCTGCTGAAGGAGATACCACTGTTTTTGCCTTTAAAAACCTCTTGCTCTAAATGCTCAGGGCTACACATGAGTCCTGAGTACCCGAGTAGTCCCTGCTGGCTAGAATAAAGATTTTCAATTGGATGTAAACTTTTGTCTAAGTTGTCATCTCTAATGGGCTCTCCATAACATATTGGAGTCCCCCAGCATGATCTCCAGAGACTAAACCCTGACACTTTAGGGCCCTTGGGATCCCAAGATTGGTGAATAGGGTACCAGCTGGAGGGGATAGCTAGGAGGTGTTGTGGGACCCAGAAAAATCCTCTGACCATGTCTTAGAGCTTTGCATGAAGAGACACCACAACTCACTCTCTTTCCCAGAGAAGCTGCAGGCCCTTACCAACCTGTTCTAAGGGAAGAAGTCATTGGTTTTTTTTTTTGTTTTGTTTTTTGTTTTTTTTTTTTTTGTTTATTTTGCTTATTTTGCTTGCTTGCTTGTTTTGTTTTTTTCAAGACAGGGTTTCTCTGTGTAGTAGCCCTTAGTGGGTCCTGGAACTAGCTTTGTAGACCAAGCTGGCCTTGAACTCACAGAGATCAGCCTGCTTCTCCTGAGTACCAGGATTAAAGGTATTTGCCACCAACACCCAGCCATTGAACTTTTTTTTTTTTTTTTTTTTTGGTGGCAACCCTTACTGGGAGGTTTAAAAACTGCAGCCAGAAAAGCTACCAGCTTATCTAGTATAAGTCAGGTTACTCAAGGACCTGTTGAATTTCCCACTGAGTGTGAGATTCAGCCAAAGACAATCAGGAAAAGAGCCCCCACACCCCATCCCTACACATGGTGCAGTGATTGCTACCCTTGGGGAAACAGAAGAGAGGAAACAGACCAAGAGAAAAAATTTTAAAACTCACATTGATGAAGCCCTGAATATGGATGTTGGAATTTAAATTAAAATATCCACAAAAAAACGTGCTCCAGGTAGATGACCTCATACGTTTGACCTCTGTGTAGGAATGTAGACAGGCAACAGAAGGCCTTTTAGAAACTCTTGAAGCTGTGGAGTAAAGTCTCAGTTAAAAAAGGTGCAGCTGAGCATCTGCAGGTTATACACCTGGGCTACAACATAGAGGAAGGTTAATGAATGCTTTCCCACAACTATTTCAACCGTCCTACAAATCCCTACTCCCACATCAAAAAACCAACCAACCAACCAAAACCAAGTACATGAATTCTGGAGAGCAGTTATATAGTGCTGCCTATGGATAATGAAATTTGCTGAGAGAGCCAAGCTCCACTAGGCCAGCACTGGAGTATGTAGACTTTGAAATGCACTGAGACTGAGCATAAGGCCTTTGAGGCCTTAACAAAGGTCCTGGTGTCTGCTTTGGTCCTGATCTTCCCAAGACCTGACTAAACCATTTCACTTGTATGTGGATGAGGCCAGAGACATTGCCTAAGGGGTCCTTAGACAAATCCTGGGACCCTGGAAAACACTGCTGGCTTATCTTTCCAAGTGACTTAACCCTGTCATAGACAGGTGACCATATAAGGGCCATAGCTGCTACTGTCCTTCTGGAAAAAAAAAAAAAAAAAAAAAGATGACAGGTTAACTTTAGGGCACTAATTGTTACTGACAGTCCCACACTCTGTTGAGACCCTCTTGCAAAGGGCACCAAAGAGACCGATGTCTAACACCTAGGTGACTTGATACCAAGCTCTGACTCTGGAGCAGCCCTGTATTTGTTCCCACAAGACATCAATCCTCAACCCTAACAGAGCTCAGGTCAGATAGAAAAAATGAATAGAGCTCATAAGGAGTCTCTGACCAAATTGGTCCTGGAAACTGGTGAAATATTGGATCAACCTCTTTCCTTTGCCCTGCTCAGAGCCTAATGTGCTCCCTGCTGGGAGGGGCTTCCTCCTTTTGAAATAATGTTTGGGATACCATCTCCCATTCTCCCCACAATCTAAGATATTCCCCTGGCAGAAATGTCTAATCACTCCCTTCTCAAGTCCTTGCAGACTTAGCAGGAACTTGCCAGGCTATTGACCCAGTGGTGAAGGGAATCCTGCCATCTCCCACCTCTGAACTTGCCCACTAGTTCCAGACAGGAGACTAAATGTGCCTGCCCGACTCAAAAGTCACACCACCATTCTATGTGTACGTGTCTATGTTAGCCTCCAGGTAGATGCTATAATATTAGGAGAAGAGAGGAGAGCTCATACTGATCTTAATTCAATGATGGCAAAGGTTAAACATGCCCCAATTCTGGTTCTCATTCTAGTAGAGGCAGGAATAGCTGGTGCAGTAGCCACAGGCACTTTAGCCTTGTTTTTGGAAACCAGAACTTTAGAGAACTTAGTTTCCAGATAGGCTTAGGCCTAGGGCATTTGGAGAATTCTATTTCCAGGCTGGAGAGCTAAGTTGACTCATTTGCAGAGATAGTTCTATAGAACTAAAGGGGGCTAGAACTTTTTTTTTTTAATGAAACTTGCTGTTTCTATGCCAACCAATCAGTGGTAATTAGGGAAAGCCTTGCCAGGGTCAGGAAAACCTTAAAGAAAGGAAGAAATGAGACATAGATCAGATAATTGGCATCAGTCTCTACTTACCTGGTCCCCATGGCTGACCACCTTACTGTCAGCATTAGTCAACCATTGCTTCTTATCCTGATCAAGCTAATGATGGGGCTCTGCATCTTCAACTGCATAGTTAACTACATCAAACATAGAACAAACTCAGTTAAACTACTGGTACTTAGGACCACCTATGCCCTCCTAGAACAGGAGGAGTCAACTGTTTGACTCATGCCAGTAAAACCAGTGGGCAATGTGACAGAGCAAAACAGTGTAGAGCTTCCCACATCTCGGATTCTTGCTGAGGCCATTTTCGGTTTACCTAGAATTTGATCTCTTCGATGGAGAATGTCCTGAAAAGTTACCCAACTCTACTTTAGGAGCCTGAAATCAAGATGCCCCAGCTAACTTAGCTTCTGTTAAACTGCTTGCTTGCGTAAAACCTCCATCTGCAGCTACCAAATGAGATAAACAGGATGTGGTTTTTGCATTTAAAAATCACTTATTCTAAATACTTGGCACTATGCCTGGGTCCTGAATAGCTGAGTGTAGTTCCAGCCAGCTGGAATAAGACTTTCAGGTGGCTGTATACTGTGCCTGAAAGGTCATCTCTGGTGGGATCACAGTTAATACTCTACCAACTGAACTGTGAATTAAAAAAAAAAAAAAAAAAAGATTTATTTAATGCATTTGGGTGCTTTGTCTGCATGCCCATCTGCACACCAGAAGAGGACATTGAATCCTGTTATAGACAGTTGTGAGCTGCTATATGGGTGGGGAATTGAATTCAGGACCCTGGAAGAACAGCCAGTGATCTTAACCACTGAGCCATCTCTCCAGTACCTGTGATTATAGCCCAGCAAGATTTGTTCTGCACTTTGAAGTGAAAGACCCCAGAAGAGGACTTCCCTCCAGGAAGAGACCCCTGGACCCAAAGACCAAGCCGAGACCACGGATGCGGATGCAAACTGCAAGAGGTTTATTTGAGATACACAGGTACCTGTGGGCGACAAAGTCTCTCGGAGGACTTGCGCACCCACAGGCTGGGGAGAGGGACTTTTATAGGGCTGGGTAGCAAAAGCATGGGTACAGAAGCGAGATGCATAGTTACAGGGGTCCCATTGGTCAGCTCAAATAAGGCATTGAGTCATCCGAGGACAAGTCTGTTACGTGTTTGGGGATCTGATAATAGCTGACTTAGCTCATGTTTGGGTTTTTCTCCTAACTCTCTGCTCCCTTCCCAAGGCCAGATGTGGCAGCCTGTGAGTACTGACCTTGTCCTGTACTTTTACTTGTTTATGTGGAAGCCTTGCGAAATGGCATTACCATTGCTAAGCCAGGCCTTAAGCTATTAGCCTTGAGTGGGGGTCTTTCAGAAGTTCACTGGGTGGGCTCAGGATTCATTCTGCCTTCTGTCCCTGATCATGGATTGTGTCAGGTGTTATTCTAGGTGAGTAGGAGGTCCTCATAGGTTAGCAGGAGAAGGGCAAACTCAGATTGAAACAGGAGTGGGGTAAAAACAAAGATTCAATACCTGCAGGCTGTCATTGTTGCCCTTATCAGCATTAGGACCAGGGTGAATAGTGTGGGCCCAATTGTGGCTTCTCTTCAATGCTGATGCTTGCTTTAGCTTACCTGGTAGCTGACTATAAGGCAAGTACAGATTGAATGGGCATGTAAGTGCAAAACCAACACCAGGCCTGGAGAAAAACACCTACAGGGCTCTTATCTTTGTGCAAACACATTATCTGCTGTGACAGATGGTTTTTCCATATGCCTTTGGGGTCACAAATGGCTCTAGTCTTATGTCATCACACTTAAATGTCACCAGAGGAAAGAACCATTAAATTGTTTTTTTTTAAAAACTCCTGTCTATTAAAAACATGTTTATCTCCATTCCAGGGAAGGCTTTTGGATGATATGGCTTGAGTCATGCCCTTCATAGTCAGCAATAGACCAGGGACTAAGGTTTAAAAAAGTCTAACCTAGGTCACAGGTGATAATTTGCAGGAAGGCTGTTGCTCCTACCAGAGTCACCAAAGGAAAGACTGCTGGCCAGCCCGATATAAGAACCCACTTCACTCCCTAGGCTCCCAAAATAGCTGTTTAGCATACATGAGATTGAGACACTTAGGCCTGGTAGGATGCCTAGGGTAAAGGTTCTGGAATGCTCTTTTGAGGGTGGTGGGTAGAGATGCTTATGCTACACTTTTTATGCTGAGGTATGCTTCAGGGCATTTCACCTGGGATTTATTCTCTGCTCTCTCCAGAAGTACTCTGGGGGTTTTAGAAAGAAGGGATTTGGAAGAAACACTTCACTGTTGTCTTTCAAAAAAGCCTAGCAAACTTAGAATTGGCATATTCACATGTGTTACCACAGCAACCTGGATGCATGTGAAAACCCTGCATTCAGTTGGCTAGAGGATCCTCCCCCCACCCTCTGCCCCCCAGGGGAGATCATCTGCTCTGACTGGCTGTTAAGCAACACAGTCACTTGTGCCATTCAGGAATCTCTGCTCTGGTTCTTGTGTAGAGGAGACAGACATCACAAACAGTCCCTGTTTACCGTTTTCCTGCTAGCCCCACCCCTCCCCTTATTCTACAGTGGCTTCTTCTCCACCTGCTCAGATTCCTCATGGGATCTGTGAATCCTCAAGGCTGGAATCATTTTCCTCATTCCACTCAGGCAGAGTGAAAAGACAGAAAATTCTTAAAAAGTAGTGTTGCTTCCCTCTTTCTCCAGGAAAATTGGTTTGTAGAAAAGCCTATAAACTGCAGGTGCTACGGTTTAAATGTTCCCTAGAGTTCATGTGCTGGAAACTGAATCTCCAGTGCTACTTGTTGTCAGCAATTAAAAGGAGAGAATGTTGGGAGATGACTGGGCAGAGACCTCACTGATGGATCAAACCCTTCATCATTAGTAGGTAGTGGGATGAGAGGCTCCCGTCAGGAAAGCTCTGTCAAGCATCCTGGCTCTGTGTTGCTATGCAATGCCACTGCCATATTCTGGTACAGCCCAAAGATGCTAGGCGGTTTCCAGAGCTGTGAACCAAATAGACCTTTCCCATATTAGCTGCCCAGTCTTGGACATGCATCAAGCAGTAGCTTCTTACTGAATATTACAGAATGGGGTGAAAAGTAAAAATCCAAAGCTCTCTGACTAGACCACTCCCGTACAATTTGTTCTGTTTGTGTCTGGCATAGTATTAGGAAAGATGGACATTGGATGTAACAGCTGGGTCCATCTAGAAGCAGAGTGTGAGGAGAAGCAGAAGCCAATATGGGTTTCCCAAAATGCACTTGGATTGGAGATAAAGCTTGGGTAGAGCTAGCTTGCCTAACCCTGGATTCTACTTCCAGAGTTACTACCACACAAGATATTTTCCATCTTTTTCTTATTTGCTTTATTTATTACATGAGAGAGAGAGAGAGAGAGAGAGAGAGAGAGAGAGAGAGAGAGAGAGAGAGAGAGAGAGAGAGAGAGCACACACATATAGTAGCATGGTGCAAATGTGTAGGTGTGCAGGTCAGAACTTGCAGGGGTCACTTTTCCCACACCATGCAGGTCCTGGGATCTAACACTGGCTAAGGCTAAAGTGGCAAATGTTTTTACCCACTGAGCCATCTCACTAGCCTCATCGTGGGTTTAGAGGACCTTACTAGCTCAGTATGCTCAGTGGTGGATTGTTTGAGGGATAAAGCACATAAAACAGGGGCATTTATTAATGCTGACTCTCCTAATCAAGAAGCAGTGAGTATCCTGTGATGGGGATGATCGTGTGCCTCTCATGTTACACATCTGACCAAAGACATCCCACGTGACAGACAATGCTCAGCATGTTAATGACCTCTTCCTTTGGGAAATACATTCTTGTGCATTGTCTAATAGCATCAGCAACCCATTTTACAGACAAACAGAATGAGGCTCAGAGGGAACTACACACTGTAGGGTTTGGCCCAAGCATCCTCACTTTAAAGGCCTAATTTTGTCATGGAATGGATGAATATAGATATGATTAAGAATTCATTTTAGAACTGGGCTTGATGGTGCATACCTATAATCCCAGCAGCATCTTGTGGCAGAGGCAAGGTCTCTGTTAGTTCCAGAGATAGCCAGACAGCCAGGGCTGTTACAGAAAGAAACCCTGTCTTGAAAAAACAAAACAATTCATTTTAGCCTCTCCTCAGCTGCTGCCAAGGTGCTTGGTCCTTTGGAGGAAGCTAAAACCGTGTGGTGGTAAGGCCCTCACTTCTTTTTGTGACTAGCATCATGCGGGCAGTCTGAAACATAACCTCCACCTCTGAGCTTGCCTGTATCTGTTCCACCCTCATCCTGCATGCCTGTGAGGTGATTGTCCTGGAGGGAAAGACCAATGTCCTCATTAAAGCAGCTGGTGTCCATATTGACCCTTTCTGGCCTGGCTTGTTTGCAAAGGCCCTGGCCAATGTCAACATTGGGAGCCTCATCTGCAGTGTAGGGGCTGGTGGGTCTGCTCTAGCAGCTGGAGCTGTGCCAGCAGGGGTTCTGTCCCCTCTGCTGCTGCTGCTGCTGCTGCTGCTGCTGCTGCTGTCCTAACTGAGGAGAAAAATGTGTGAGCAAAGAGGAAAGAATCTGAGAAGTCTGATACTGACACGGATCTTGGTCTTTTTGACTAAACCTCTTTTGTTAACACGTTCAAAAAAAGCTGAACCTGTGTTTTTGTTTTTGTTTTGTTTTTAAGAATTAATTTCAGTTTTGTGAAGTCTGAGCCCAGAGCAGAGCAAGGGACTGCGTCTGGTCATTCACTCACTCATAAAATGCTGTGTGCCATTGGTGATATAGATGAACACATTTGGGGATATACTATGGCTTAAAGTGAAAGGCTTTTCGGCTGGGTGTACGGTTCCTAACTTGTCCCTGCCTCTTCCATTTATACAGAGGTCTTCATGTTGACCAGGCTGGTCTGGAACTTCCAGGTTCTGGTGATCTTCTGCCTCAGGCTGTAGCTGTATGCCATCAAACCCTTCCCTTTGGCTGGCTTTTAAGTTTCACATAGATTTGTAGGGAGAAGCAAGAATCCAACTCTACCCTCAGATCCATGTCGAATTTCAGAATTAAATGGACACAAGACAGATGAACAAGAGTAAAAGCATTCAATCTCTCTGACTCCATTTTGTGTATCATAGGGGTTTGCATGGGGAAATGAAGACTTATGGATTTGTGGCCCAATTGCAATTCTTAGTGTCTGTGAGACTCCTAGGATCACAAAGAAACTGGGAATGTGAAGAAGAGAAGGAGGAGGAGGAGGAGACAAGGACCCCAAGAAGCAGCTAGGGAAGAGTCAGCTACTTCTATACTGTGGACAAGGGATAGTTTAAGGTGCTTAAATAAATTTGGAAGACTGAAAAGGTGAGTTATCTTTTGGGGGGGGTGGTTCTGGGAATGGAATCCAGGACCTCTGGGTGATGGTTTCTTTCTGATATAGTGAGGGAAGCTGTCATATGGGAATTTCACTTCCTGCTTTGTTATTGTTTTTATTTTGTTTTTTGACATGTTCTTACATGTTAGGCACCGGCAGAGGGGTGTCTGAAGACTGTCAGAGGCAGGGGTAATTGGGACAGAGGAGCAGAGTAGCTAAGCACGAAGCCAGAGGGAGGCAGCTAAGTAACGCCCAAGGACACAAGAGGCCCTAGGCATGCCCTCATTAGTCAGTCACAGGAGGAGGGGCGGGGTGACCAGGCTCGTCTGGGACTCTGCGGCCATTAAACCAGTCCTGATTGCGCTGGCCTCGCTTGCCTACTAGTGAACGGAAGAGGGTGGAGCGCTTCTTTCCGGGACCATTGCAAAGGTGAGAAAGCCAGGCTGCCTCTGTGAGGAACCGCGGGCTGTCTGGGAGCCGGAGAGCGGTTGGGCGGTGGTAAACAAGTCAGACGCGTAGCTGCCACCCGCCTGGCATCTGCAGTACTTACAAAAACCAGTCAGGGACGCGCCCGAATGCCTGGCCAGAAAGAGTGGGAGCGCCTAGGGATCCAGTGAGCTGCGAGAGGGATTTTTCAATTCAAGGACAAGTGGAGAGCAGAGAAGAGGCAGGCGAGAAAGTTGGAGGAGATCCGTTGCTGTTCCTAGAGGGCCCTGCTGGAAGCCACCTGCTCCAGGACCCCGTTTCTTGTTAGAGACATAATAAGCACTGCTCCCTCTGTGCCTTAGGCATCCACGCCACTGTTAAGCTGAAGTTGAGCCCCACACATTGCTGAAGAAGATGCCAGCACCCATAGTAAGTACGGGATAGAGAGCCTCGGGGGAGGGGGCAGGAATTGGGTAGAGTTTTAATAATGACTCTTGTCTTCTCCGGGTCTGACTTGCTGTTTTGAAGAGGAACTTTGTAGTGAAGGAACCATACTTCCTGCACGGCTGCGATCAGGTATCAGCTGTGGGTCAGGAGCCACCTGTTGAGCGATGTCAGCACTTGGTGAAGTAGATAGTTTGGAAGCCAGCCTGCCTGAAACAGGCTCAATAGAAGGCAGAGGAGACGGGCAAGTTGGAGGTTAGGTCTTTCTATCAAACCAGCATCACGGGACAGTTTCCTGGGGTGGACTGTCTGAAGTTGAACTCCCTGGACAGTGGGCTTTTCTGTCATCAGCTGATTCATTTCATGACTATACTGTTGAACCCTAATTCCGGGATCCTGATGGGCCGGTGGGAGAGCCCTGAGACACAAACACCAAAACCAGGAGATGCAACAAGCGAGAGGTGTTTATTGAACGAATGCACTCACCTGGTGACAGCAATCTTGGGGAAAGCTGCACACCCCCCAAAGGGTACAGGCTCCTTTTTATAGAGACAAACCGCAAATCAGCATACATGCATGGGGCACCAGGTGATGGATTACAAAGTATGATCTCATGTTTGAGAGATCACCCAGTATGACCTGTTCTTATTCAAAGGATAAACCATAGAATGACTTGGAAAGTCCCCAGATTGTCCATTGGCCAGGAGTGACCCAAACAGTGCTGTTCATCTGGGACCATTTGTTCCAGTGTTGGGGGCCTATTTCCTTGTGGGCCAAGACCTGGGAGAGACTTCACTTCAGTTATTTCACAAAAGATTGATGATTCAGTAACTAGCCCTATTTAACAGAATCAGCCTAGCATAGCCACCAGCCCCATCACCATAGTAACTTTCTTGTTCTCTTATCTGTTCTTTTCTCCCATGTCAATGTCCATCCTTTATGATTTTTTATATTCTACTTGTAAGAACTATTTTTCTTATTCTTTCCTACATCCTTGCTCTGTAAACTAAAATCTTTCAATACCTGTTGCCAGCAAATTCCCAGCTCTGGCTTTTCCTTCACTCCTTTCTTCTCCCCACCCCTCTTCTCTTTTCTTTCTGATTTTTGTTTTGTTTTGTTTTGTTTGTATTTTGAGACAGGGTTTCCCTGTAACTTTGGAGCCTATCATAGAACTCACTCTGTAGACCAGGCTGGCCTCAAACTCACAGAGATCCACCTATCTCTGCCTTTCTAGTGCTGGGATTAAAGGTGTGCACTACTATTGCCTGGCTTTTTTTGTTTTTTGTTTGTTTTTGAGATGAGGCCTCAGATAGCCCAGGCTCACATCAAACTTGCTATGTAGTGAAGAGGACCTTGTACTTCAGATTCTCCTGCCTCCACCTCTTGAGTGATGGAGTTATAGCTATGGGCCCCATATTGTTTTGAAACCCTCCTGCATGCCAGGCAAGCACTCCACAAACCCAGGCCCAGCCTCTTTGCTAACCCATGATGTCTTGAGATGGGAACTGGGCACAAGTCCTCTTCACGTTAACAGGGACTTTATTCACTTGGGTCAGGTTGTAGGGTTTTGCAGACAACCCATTTGGGATTGTGTTCCAGCTGAGTACCTATTGTGGGTTTCAATCAAGTTCAAATTCATTCTGATCCCATTGGAGCATCACTTACAAGTCAGCAGATCCCAGAACAGTCACAGATCCAGGAACACTCTCAGTTTCTGGTACTGCCAGGCCAGGAAAACCTAAGCACAGAAGTTAGCAGCATCGACTGTGGATAAAGCTTGAACCCTGCTGAGACATTAGGAACTGACTGTTGAAAACACATGTGTGCTTCTGTTGTGTGCTTTCACTGTGTAACTGTGTAACTGTGTGTGTTTGTAAATGTGTTTCAGGAGCATGCATATGCCATGAGAGTCAGAGAACAGCTTGCAGGAGTTAGGTCTTTTCTTTAATGTCTGGATCCTTGGATTTGAACTCAGGTCATCAGGCTTGGCAGCAATCTCCTTTACTTGATGAGACAGTTCACCACCCTTGCACTTTTATTTTAATTAAAAGAATAAGAAATAAATATGTGCCAACAGGAGATTTGTATAGAAATCATTAAACCTCATCGATGACCCCTCCCCCCCTCAGGCTGTGCAGGGAAACTCATCACTCTTTTCCTTGCACTAACCTCAATGTTTGTAGTCACCCCATCAGCAGGGCTGTGAAGCTGGGCATGGTGACACATACCTGCAACCCCACTATTTGAAGCTTGATACAAGGGGAAGGTAGCCTGGGCTGTGTAGAGAGACCTTGTCTCAAACAAAATAAAAGGGGCTGAAGACACGGCTCAGTGGTTAAGGACTGATGCTTTCCCAGAGGATGTGGATTCAATTCCCAGCACCCACATGGTGGCTAACAACTGTCTAACTCCAGTCCCGAGTGATCTGACACCTTTTTCTGGCATCCAAGGGCACTATATATACATATACTGTATAGACATAGGTGTAGTCAAAACACCTATACACATAAAATAAAAGGAAAAAAGTTTAAAAAAACAAAACCCAAACTAAAAGTGTAGTGCTGTGGCTAGAGGCCTGTGCATGGAGGGCATAGGGGAGGAGGCCAGCATGGAAGTTCAGCCTGGCTCTCTCCCTGCTCTCAGTTTTCTAACTGGATAAGAAGTTTGGACGAAAGTTGCTTCCATCTTCTACCTATTATATTGCTGAAATTTGCATGGTTTCTTGGAAGTGAGTGCTCAAACTGAAACTGAAATTTAAGTCCTGTGATAGGTATGTGCCTTCCAGTCCTGAGTCCTAAATCCATTAACTGACGGCTTTCTTTTCTTTTTATTGTTTTGCTCTTTTTATTGTTTTGCTCTTTTGAGACTGAGTGTCTGTGTAGTACTGGTTGCTCCAGAATCCACTGTGTAGGCCAGGCTGGTCTCGAACTCAAAAGAGATCCTCATGTCTCTGTCTCCCAAGCGTTGGGATTAAAGGCACATGCTACCAAACTGACTGCTTTCTGATCTGAGCTTGACGTCTGGGGAAATCTCTGTGGAGTTAGGGTATAAAGAAAGGAGAGATGCTTCTCAAGTGTAGTGGGGGCTTCTGTTCTTGCAGGCTGCATCATCACTCCTAAAGTTGGGAGGGGCTTGAGGAATAGGCAGTGTCCCCTCCTGAGGCCACCAGCCTCTGATGAGACCTGTAAGGGCCAGGCGGGATGCCAGTGGAGTGGACCCAGTCCTCATCCCTTAGCATGCTGGGCTAGTCTAGACGTTAGAATACACATTCCCCTAGCTCAGCCCATCCATTATAGTCATCCTGTCTAAGAGAGCTGTAGAGCTGGGCATGGTCACACACACACACTTGTCAGCCTACCACTGGGGAGGTGGCATGCAGGGTTGGAGGCTGGGCTGGTCAGTACAGCAAGACCCTCTACCTCAAAAGTAAATAAATAAAATCCACTACCATCAGCACTATCATCAACAACAAAATAAGCAAACTGCCACCAGCAATGAGAAATTAAATCCAAATTAAATTAAATTAAAATCCAAAACTGAAACTGAAAATGCTGGGCTGGAGTTTTAGAGGTGGAAACAGCTTATTTATCACTGGACCTTAAATCTGGTTTCAGTTCAGAAGAGAACACAGATACTAAAACTGAAACTAGGCCTTTTACGTTATCACTGGCTACTTGAATTCAGGCAGATCTGTGGTAGAATCCTTCTATGGCTTCTGGACAACTTCTGATGCCTCAGGTAAGTTCATTCCTGCTCATTTTTCTCATCTATGAAATGAGGCAGTTAGCAGGATTCCAGGTAACCTGAGAATGCCCTTGTGCTTGGTGGTGGTGTGTGAGCCAGGGGTTAGCAGTTTGGAATGCACAAAGGGGCCAGGTTTACCCTGGAGGTGAATAGGCCTGGTGCTGGTGCTGGTGAGCCTGGGTGGGCAGGATGCTTGAGGCATTTGGGCTTCTGAGGCTGGACACCTGCTGGAGTAGCCACTGGTCTCCTCTGACAGACTAGGAAGTCTGGGCAAGGGCACAAGGGAAGGATGTTGTGTCAGGCCAAGTCTGTCTTATCTACCTTTCTTCTGTACCAGAGGCTGGGAAATCAGGGCTGTCGATCTCTTCCTGTTTCTTCTGCACCCCACCCTGTTGCTTGCACCAACCCCAGCCTGCAGCACAGGCTCTCTAGCATTTTCTTTATAGGTTTAAGTGGTTTTTACAGTGTTCAATCATAATCACAGTTACTTTAACATAACATTACTGGATAGGTACTAACTGTCCTGATTAACCAGTAAGTTCCCAGAGATTGATTCCAGAAGTTTGAATGGTTTCTAAGGGTGCCTCGTGAGTTTCTGGGGAATCCAGTCATCTCAGATCAGCTCCTAGCTCCTCACAGACTTTCTTCTCTCAAAACCTTGGCATGGAAACTCCCCCAACTTCTCATTGGAAAGTCCATTTTTGGCAAGACCCAGATGTAATTTGTTTGTTTTCCACAAATTCCCAGATCTTTTTCTCAGCATCGAAAGTGAAAGGCATGGTCAAGTATTTCTCATATTCGCTAGAGCATGTGGTTTATGGGAACAGGGAGGAGAATTCTCTCAGGTTGGGTTTCAGAAGTGCTGCAGTGTCTGTCCTTGCTGTTTCTGGATAAAACCAGACTCACAGTGCAGCTGCTGAGTTGTCAGGGAGCATATATGCACATGCTCAGTAGGCAAGATGATAGTCTTAGGTGCTGTCCCTCTTTCATTTTTATTTTCTGGTGTGTGTGTGTGTGTGTGTGTGTGTGTGTGTGTGTGTGTTCTGGTGTATTATGTGTGTGCAGTGCCCACGGGAGTCAGAAGAGAGGCTCAGATTCCCTGGGACTTGTCATGTGGGTCCTGGAATCAAATCTGTGTCTTCTGGAAGAACAACCTGTGCTGTTAACACTGAGGCATCTCTCCAGCCTGGACCTCTTTTTTGGAGGGAGGCTCAGATTTCTTGCTTGCCTGGAAATCTCCAGTTAGACTTTACTGGCTAGCCATGTGTTATAGTTCTTGGGTGGCGATCAGAGAATTGCTTTCAGGAATTAGTTCTCACCTTCTACTCTGTTGAGGTTGGGTCTCTCTTGTTCCTGTCCTATGCAAGTGTACTCTAGGGTAGCTAGCTGACCCACAAGCTTCTAGCATGTTCTCCCTCTCTGTAGGAATGCTGGGCTTAGTTGTATGTCAACCTTTCTGGCACCTAGGAGAACTTGGGTCATTTGTATAGTAAGTGCCTTTACTCATTTCAGCTTGGCTTTCTGTTTTAGCAAACAGAAAACTCCATAGCTTTAACTGGCCTTGAACTCACTATGTTGACCAGGCTTGACCTCACAGAGATCCATTGATTCCCTCTGCCTCCAGAGGGATGGGATCAAAGGTATGTACTGCCACCATACTTGGCCCCTGGCTTACTTTTTTTTTCTTTTTTCTCTTTAAACTGGGTTCTTGGGATCAAATTCAGATATTTGCACTTGTGCAGCAAACACTTTTTCTATTGAGCTATTTCCTCCTCCACTCAATGTTTTATAGTTATTGACTTATTTAACCTTCAGGATAAACCTCTGAATCTAGTACCATATATAATTGTCCTCATTTTATGGCTGAGGGGACTGAGATGGGAGAGTTTGGGCAAACTTATCCAGGGCTCTATAGTAAAGTAGTTGAGCCTTGATTTGAACATGTATGGCTTTGGCTTGCTTTTTTGAAAGTAATTTTTATTATTGTTTTTATGCCTGCCCATGTAAATCCATATTGTTTTTTTTTCAGTGATCTGATTACACACACACATACACACACACACACACACACACACACACACACACACACAAGCGCGCATGCGCGCTCTGTTTTATCTGATCCTTATGAGGTAGTTGGGGTTGTTTTCCAAAATGAATTCCAGAGGCCAGAAATTCCTCAACCTGCTTGCTAAGGAAAATGGTTGCTCTGCAGCCCTCTGCAGCCTTCTTTTGTGGAAAATAAAAGTGCTTTGTTCTGAAATCATGTGGGCACACAGTCTCAGCGTTGTCACTGTCCCTGCCTGTGCTGTGTAGGGTGTTGTGATGACTAGGGGGGTTCCTGAGCCCCATTCTGGAAAAGGCAGCCTTGTTCCTGCATCTGAGAGAACTTTCTGCTAATCCAATCCATGTTCCCTATGCAGAAAGCAATAGAATTCAGTTGGGCTCCTGGGATCACCATGGGTCCTTTTATAACAGACATTTGTTGATCCCACTGAGTGAAAATAAAAATCACAATCTGTTTTGTAGTACAGTTATATTTTTTAATTTTCCCTGTACCCCCTGTTCTTCCATTGTTTTATCAAGGGGTCTCAGGGGCTTCTGTAGTACAAAATGTGATGCTCCCCTGTCTAGCAGACGTTTATGTCCCCCAGTTGAGAAAGTTATCATAGGCTCCAGGGGGCCTAAATTGAGAGACCCCCCCCCAATTCTTCCAGCATCAGGACTGAGGAGTGCTTATCTGTGGCCCGGGAAGGCCTACTCGTTTCCACCGGGGTCATTCATTTTTCACGCGTCCCAGTTCCTTGCATTGGTCCTTTTGTAGGGCCTTTTTCTTTTTCTTGTAGGTGGCTTGTCCAGAACTGAAAGTGCCAGGAGCGTGGAGTGCTGCCACAGTGGCCTGGTTTATTTTCTTTAGAGTATTTTCCTTGCTGTCTCTATCGTCAAAAACTTTTTTGGGATATTTCTAATAATTCTGATCAATTCTTTCCTGCAAACCTTTTTGGATTTTTCTTACATACATCTGAGGCTGACTGAATTACAAAGGCCAGGTTAATAGTCTTGAGTTTTTTTGGGGGGTCTTCTAGATCTATAAAAATATATATAGGGGGTATGCCTCCAGGCTATTCTTCTGAGCCCTGTTTTACATCAGCTTCTTTAGATAGACTAGTAGGTTTGTGAGCTGCCAACCTCAGGCTGTCCAGTAGAATCTGGTGGTACTCACTGTGACTTCCTACCACCTTTTGTACCATAGCCCCAGTATGGTATCCTGAATAGAACCTTGCCAATTGCTGCTGCTCTCAGATCATTATCAAGAGTGTCTAACTGGACAGCTCCTTAGCTGCTTCTGCTAGGATTTGCTCTCTCCCTTAGTGAATAGAGTGTGGAGAATTTGTTGGCAGTCATCCTCGGTGGGGAGATGGTTAAAGAAAATGGAATTAATTAATTTGGAAAATCAGAGTGTTAATGGGGATTCTAGTTACCAGTTGCCAGGATCTGTTGTCATAAATGGAACACACAGGTATCATCCCTCAGGTGCCTGGCAGAGGGGAAGGGCTGGGGAGTCCTGGAGTCCTGCTTTGGGCATAGAAACGAAATAGAAGCCGCAGGTTGGCCAGTGGGAGGAGGCTGAATCTGGAGTTGCTTCTGGAGTTGGGGATAGAAGTGGAAACAGAAGCTTCAGGCTGGCCAGGGGCAGAAAACTGAATCAGGCCACCCATTGGGATCACCCTGACAAGTATGGAAGAGGAAAAGACCTAAGGTGGCTGCACTGGGGGAGCTGGGGCAGAAGGAGTAGTTGAGTGGGGTGACTTCTGGAAAAGCTGAGGGGTGGAAGGAGGAGGAGGAGATAATGGGCTTGGGAGAGGTGGGGGCAGTGGAGGGTAAAGAGAAGTGTGTGCGGGAGAAGGTCCGCCTGAGAGTCCTATAGGACAGGATTTTTTGGACGGCTTTTGGTTCCCAGCCAGTGGTCTCTAGGGTCTTCCTTGCTATGACCAGGGCTTGGCTATCTTACCCATTCATTCAGACCATACAAACCTCCATCCATGGGCAGATTGAATGTTGCCTCTGCCCAGGGTAGAATATACCCAATCTGGTCCAGGTGGCAAGGAATACCAAGGGTGGTGTTGGCCACTGCCAAGGCTACCTGGGAGCTGAAGGTGCCTCTGGGGGGCCATTCAACACCAAAGATAAGCCCCTCCAGCTCACAGAAGGGTTGAAGGCAATCCTTGGTAGTAGGATAATCATAATTCTGCTTAATTATAGGAGGGTAAGGTTTGTCAAAGGTCCTCAAAACGCAACTTAAAGGAATGTCAGGATTACTAGTCCTGTTAACCATTCTGTTTCTCTGCCCAGTTGTCCTGAACTAAGACCACGGAAGACTTATAGTAAAGAAACAGAAAAGACAAACAAAATGCAGAACAAGACCCAGGGGGCCAGAATGAGGCCAAAACAAAACAATAAAACAAAACAAAACAACAACAAACAAAAACCCCATACAGCCAGAAAGACGTCTCACTTGTCCCCTGGACAGGAGTTCTGCACCTCATTAGGTACCTCGATATCCCACCAGAACCAGCACCAGATATCCCAGAAGGGATACCTTAGTATGAACTTCATTGGGTGTGCACCCCAAGAGAAAGCAGTCCCAGAGGGAGGGGCCTGTGAGTTTGGGTTGGGCTCTAATCTTGAAGGGGCCTCCGAGAATGTTAATCCTACCAAGCAAGGGTAAAAACTACCACCCAAAGTAAAGCCAGTAAGACAGCTCTATTTGCCATGCCTAGGACTGACTCTTAAGCAGGGGTTGAGAGAACAGTGTGAGTTAACTTTTCAGGCCTCTTTTATAGGAAAAAGTGTCAACGGGGGGTTTTCAAAGGAATTTGGTATATAAAGATTTGGCAAGCAAATTTTAAAGAAGCAGTCAGATTAGATTATTTGACAGATCAGTTTGTTAAAATATATTTTTTTTTAAATTTGTTTTTATGAGGTAGGGTTTCTCTGTGTGGTCTTGTCTGTCCTGTAACTTTCTTTGTCAACCAGGGCTGGCCTTGAACTCATAGAGATCTGTCTACCTCTGCCTCTCAAATGCTGAGATTAAGAGTATGTGCAACCACTGCCCAGCCAGAACATCTTATTAGGCTAGAATGTGTCTGAGGTGTGAGTCAGATTTCATAGGGTAGGGTGTAGCGGTGGGTGGGCCGCCGGTCTGGCACGCCGGCCCCAAATAACACACAGAGACTCTGTATTTGATACAACCCTGTTGGCCAGTTACCATTATTATTTATGGGCTAGCTCTGTCTTAATTATTAACCCATTTCTACTTATCTAAGTATTTCCACATGGTCATCTTATGGGGAGCCACCGCCGGCATCTTCTTTCTCCAAGATCTCCATGCTGACTCCCCCTAACTACTCCCTCTTTCCTCCTTCTAGTCTCCTAGCCCCGCCTATCTAGTTTTCTATTGGCCAGCAGGGCTTTATTAATTAACCAGTATGAGAAACATATTTACAGAATAACATCTCCCATCATCTCCTCTTTTTTGTTTAAAATAAAAAGAAGGGGTTAACCTTAACATAGCAAAATATATCATAAAACAGTTATCAAATAAGAATCACAGTTAACAATATTTAGTCCATTAACATTTTGTAAGACTTAAAGAAAATATCATCTATCCTATCTTTGTGAGTCTAAAGTTCTATATGTAACTTATCTTTAATCCTAACTAAGGAAAACTATAACCATAACTATCTGTCTTCAACTCCTTCAAAGACCACAGAAGGATAATATATAAACTCTAGAAATGACAGAGACAGCTCATTGCCTGGTCAGTCACCCGAAGTTCTTCTGTAATGTTTCATCTTCAGCCCATAGGCCATAGTGTGTCTCCAGACTCCTCAACAAAGCAGGAAACTTTAAATTGTCCACCTGTATTGGCAATTTGTCAGTCATTTTTCTTTGTGTCCTGTAGACTGTCTGGCAGGCAGCCTCTTCCATGAAGCAGGAATCCTGTAGCAATGTCCATCTTGCGTCAGCAATCACCTTTTTGTGGGTCCTGCATGTCCAGTTTCTATAGCATAAAGTCAAACAGTCCAGAAGAGCAGTACCTTGCCCAAATGGCTAGTCTTGCCATATTAGAAACAAACTCCATAATGTGTTTCTTCGATGTCCATCTTCCTTTCTGATGCAGGTGGTGTTACCAGGAGCAGTTGTGCCTCATTGTCAAGAAAAACCCTAAACCATTTTAAATGCCATATTCTGTAGGTCTTTGAAAGGTTTGAAGAATGCCTATTCATCTCAAATACATCTCTGTATATCTAGAAATCCTAATTAACTTAACTCCAAGTTTTGACTGTCTTAGGTAACTCTCTAATCTGAACTAAATTATACATTACATTTTCCAATGAGCTATATAAACATAATACCTAAACAAGAGGAAAAATATACATATCACAAAATTGACCTTAAATTGTATCAATAAATGAAAATCCATTCCAAAACAAAGTATTCATACTATACCATAATTCCCTTTTTACCTTTAAAAAGATTGCTTGTGGTTATAGCCATTTATAACCAAGCCCATTTAAATGAAAACAAACATTTATAAACAATATTTGGGAATTTGGGCATCGTTCTTTCCAAACTACTTCCTGCTGGTAGGGGGCATTGTCATGGGGATCCTAAGAAGATGCAGAAATCTTGGCTGAAGTCTGCAAGGCTTTGTCTCAACTGCTTTAAATGTTGGATCACCTGGGGCGCTGTTTCAGGGGTTTGGCTTGTTCAAACCATGTTAGTCTGGAAGGAATCCATAGCTTTTCATTTTCTTTGGAAACAAAATTAGAAATCCTTTTCTCCAGTAACTTGTCCTTGAACTTAAATTTTGGAGTCAAAGCATTTTTAAAATATATAAATTGAATTAATCTAGCAGCATTTCTTTTATCAGTAGTTGTTATTTTCTCAGCAATCAAATAATTTAAAGATAACAGAATCGCGTATAGTATCCAAAATTTCTCTGTGTTTTCCATCTTTACGTGGCTTTTTTATTATTCTATTTCTTCTACTTCTATTTTTACATATTTTGAGACAGGGTTTCTCTGTGTAACTTTTATCTGTCCTGGAATTCCCTCTGTATACCAGGTTACTTTGAAATCACAGAGATCTGTTTGCCTCTGCCTCCCAAGTGCTGGGGTAAACAGTAGGGAGTATGTCAAACTCCAGAAACATGCTAAAAACATGGTCAATTTGAATTTTGCAGCAAACAAATGAACTTATTTTGACCTTATAACAAAATAGCCTTTAACTTTAAGATGGAGTCAGGCTGGTCCATCAGATTAGCATTTTTTCTCTGTACAAGGCTAGATAACAAGCACTTTTAGTTATTTATTATTATTATTATTATTATTATTATTATTATTATTATCGAGACAGGGTTTTTCTGTGTAGCTTTGGAACCTGTCCTGGAACTAGCTCCTGTAGAACAGGGTGGTCTCAAACTCACAGAGATGTGTCTGCCTCTGTCTCTTGAGTGCTGGGATTAAAGGCCTGAGCCACTAATGCCCAGTTAGGTTATTTTTAAAAAAGATTTATTTTATTTTTAAGTGTGTGTGTGGGGGGGGGGTATGTGTTTGTGTGTATTGTTCCTAGGCTAGAAGATAATGTAATGTTTAAAAACTAGCTCCATTTCAAACTGAGTTTCAAACTAAGGTTTGAAAAAAACCTGGGAGTCAGCAGGACCTTATTCTTCACCTGATTGTTAGCCACTGGATGTCTAGACCACGACCCATCATCAATTGAATCTTGACAGCAAGCTAAGAGGAGACTGATCTCAGAGCCACCTGGTTCATTTCCCAAAACTGTCCTCCCTTCTCCTTATTGTGCAATAATTTTCCTAAAATATTAATCAGGCACTCATTCTGCTTGTGTAATCTCACTTAACTGCTGCTCACTCAGAATAAAACAAAGCAAAACAAAACAAGTCAAAACATGATAATGGCTCACACAGCAAAAGAAATCCTCATAGGTGAGACAGTTGTGGTTTGTGCCTCTAAAACCTCCACAGACCTCCACAACTATAGTCTTGGATATTGTTCCTTTGGTGTGGTGGTTTGAAAGAAAATGGCCCCCTTCCTTGGTGCTACCTGTGAGGTGGCTGCCATCTCTTTTGTGGCATTATGGTTGAAGAGGACCAAGAAGTTCATCCCACACCAGTCAGACAGATATGTTCCAATTAAGCAAAACTGGAAGAAACCCAGAGGTATCAAAAACAGGATGTGGAGAAGATTCCAGGGCCAGATCCTGATGCCCAACATTGGTGAAGCGAGCAACAAGAAAACCAGGCGCAGGCTGCCTAGCGGCTTCCGGAAGTTTCTGGTCCACAATGTTAAGGACCTGGAAGTGCTGCTGATGTGCAGAGATTACTCTCAACATTTTCCCCAAAACCCGGAAAGAGCAGCACAGCTGGCCGTCAGCGTCACCAATCCCAACACCAGGCTATGCACTGAAGGAAACAAGAACATGATTGGTGTGCATGTTTCATTTGTGTTTAAATAAAACCACAAAAACTGCAAAAAGAAAAGAAAAAAAGAAAACGGCCTTCAAAGGGAGTGGCACTATTAGGAGGTGTGGCCTTATTGGAGTAGGTGTGGTCTTGTTGAGGAAGTGTCTCTTTGGGGGTGAGTTTTGAGGTCTTTTCTTAAGCTTCACCCAGTGTGATAATCAGTTGACTTCCTGCTACCTTCTGGCCAAGATGTAGCCAGCACCATGTCTGCCTGCAGGCCACCATGCTCTCTGTCATAATGATAATGGACTGAACCTCTGAAACTGTAAGCTGTCAAATCTGTTAAATGCTTCCTTTGTAAGAGTTGCTATGGTCACAGTGTCTCTTCAAGACAGTCAGTGTCTTTTTCTTTCTTTCTTTCTTTCTTTTTTTTTTTTTTTTGAGACAGTATCTCTCACTGGCCTGGAGTGGGCTGCCAAATAGGCTTGATTGCTTGGACAGCAAAGAGATTCACCTGAAAGCACACATCACCGAGTCTGACTTTTTCATGTGGATGCTTCAGATCAAATGGATGTCAGGCAAAGTAAACACTTTAGTTACAGAGTTGTCTCCCAGCCCCAACACTTTAGGATCAGCAGGCTACAGTCTCTATTGCAACTCCTCAACCCTACTGTTGCAGAGAGAGAAGAGTTATTTACAAAGTATACAAAACCTTGTGAACTTGCAGATAAGGACCTGTGGAGTCCAGAACAGTGTCAGATTCTGGAGCTGAAGTGTGTGCTGGGAACTGAAGTTTGACTAGCTGCAAGAACGGTAGGAACAGTAGGTTTTTTTTTTTTTTTTAAAGGCTTTCTCTGTGGCTTTGGAGTATGTGTCCTAGAACGTGCTCTATAGACTAGGCTGGCCTCGAACTCACAGAGATCTGCCTGCCTCTGCCTCCCCAGTGCTGGGATTAAAGGCGTGAGCCACCAACACCTGGCTGAGCAGTAGGTACTCTTAACCACTGAGCCTTCTCTCTAGTTCTTTATTATTACTTCTTTTGTTTTGCTTTCAGAACAGGGTCATTATGTACTCCTGGCTGGCCTGGAGCTCACTATGTAGACCAGGCTGCCCTTGAACTCACAGAGGTCCACCTACTATCCAAGTACTGGGATTAAATGTGTGTAGTACTATCCACAAATAATTATATTTTTAAAAATTAATGTGTAATTTAATTAGGTAATAATATGGGAAAGATAATAACTTCAGTTAAAACAGCATAAAGAGAGCTGGGCAGTGGTGGCACATGCCTTTAATCCCAGCACTCGGGAGGCAGAGGCAGTCCTTGTCTACAAAGTGAGTTCCAGGACAGCCTGTCTTGAAAAACAACAAAACAAAACAGAACAAAATGCAGCATAAAGAGGGCAGGCTTCGAAGATGTGGGAGGTGGGTATAGGAAATCAGCACAAGGTTGTCTTCAGTTACAAAGCTAGCTTCAGGGCTAAATGAGACCCTGCCTCAAGAACACAACAAAACCAAACCTCCATATACAATTTACTTTTTTAAAATATGTAGTTCCATTTTGATACAAGGGAATCATTGCCCCAGTCAAGGTACAGAGCAGATGCACTCACAGCCCTAAGTCACTGTGACAGCCAGGACAGATGCACTCACAGCCCTCAGTCACTGTGACAGTCAGGACAGATGCACTCACAGCCCTAAGTCACTGTGACAGCCAGGACAGATGCACTCACAGCCCTCAGTCACTGTGACAGACAGGACAGATGCACTCACAGCCCTCAGTCACTGTGACAGACAGGACAGATGCACTCACAGCCCTCAGTCACTGTGACAGCCAGGACAGATGCACTCACAGCCCTCAGTCACTGTGACAGTCAGGACAGATGCACTCACAGCCCTAAGTCACTGGGTGACAGTTAGGACAGATGCACTCACAGCCCTAAGTCACTGTGACAGTCAGGACAGATGCACTCACAGCCCTCAGTCACTGTGACAGCCAGGACAGATGCACTCACAGCCCTCAGTCACTGTGACAGTCAGGACAGATGCACTCACAGCCCTCAGTCACTGTGACAGCCAGGACAGATGCACTCACAGCCCTCAGTCACTGTGACAGTCAGGACAGATGCACTCACAGCCCTCAGTCACTGTGACAGTCAGGATAGATGCACTCACAGCCCTCAGTCACTGGGTGACAGTTAGGACAGATGCACTCACAGCCCTCAGTCACTGTGACAGTCAGGACAGATGCACTCACAGCCCTAAGTCACTGGGTGACAGTTAGGACAGATGCACTCACAGCCCTCAGTCACTGTGACAGCCAGGACAGATGCACTCACAGCCCTCAGTCACTGTGACAGTCAAAGAAGAGATTCATAACTGGTCAAAGTGCTGAGGGACTGTTGAGTGCTCAGTCCTAGTGGGATAGCTATGTCACTCACTCCTAGCACCAGGGAACATTGAGGAAGAAGGGGTAGAGAGACTAAAGCCAGAGGAAGGGGAGGAGTGCTTTTGAGCACAATCTTCTGAATATAACATGGTCACTGTGTCATGCATGTCATGAACTCACAGCAGCTGTGACCCCCTTCATGAGACCTGCACAAAATGAAGACATGAAAACAGAAAATGACCAGCTGGGGCGGCAAAGGGGGTCATTTGGAAAGGGGAGGGGACAAGAAAAGGGAGTGGGGGTTGGGAATGTGACTACATTACTTTGTATACAAGAGTCAGAAAGACTGTAGAACAACACAGTTTGATGACCCTAATATTTCCCATGTTCCTTTCTTGTGGTGCTTCTCCTCACTCCAGCCCCTCAGGATTGGTGGTCAGTTTTCTGTCCTATATTTATGCCTACTTTGGAATGTCACATAACAAATTATATTGTGTGTAGCTTTGCGGAACGGCCTTTTACTTATTATTTTGTAAATAAATATTTTGTAGGCTGGACTGTTACATTGTAATAAGTTTTATTTTTTCAGAGTTGGGGGGTGAGGAAGGAGGTGGCCCAGGCTAGCATAGAAGTCATTTAAAAATGATTTACTTTTTTTTATGTGTATGGGTATTTTGGATGCACGTATGTCTGTGTATCATATGGGTACCTGGTGCCTGAGGGAGGGCAGAAAAGGGCATTACGTCTCTCTGGACTGGAGTCAGACAGTTGTAAGCCACCTTGTGGGTGCTGGAAATTGAATCTGAATCCTCTGGAAGAGCAGTCAGTGTTCTTAACTGCTGAGCCATTTCTTTATCCCAGCCTGGAATTCTTTGTTTCCTTCCCCTTTCCTTCCTTCCTTCCTTCCTTCCTTCCTTCCTTCCTTCCTTCCTTCCTTCTTTCTTTCTTTCTTTTTTTTTTCAAGACAGGATTTCTCTGTGTAACAGCTCTGGCTGTCCTGGAACTAGCTCTTACAGTAGCTCTCGAGCTCACAGAGATCTGCCTTCCTCTTAGCCTGGAATTCTTGATCATCCTGCCTCAGCACCTTGAGCAGGAGAAGATCAATGAGTAATATTTGTAGCAAGAGCACTAAAAAGACAAAGGTAATGAAGAGACTTTTTAGCATAGCAGTTTTTAAGGAGTGTCTTTTATTTGTTCTTTAATAATCGCATACATGTATACAATGCATCTTGATTATATCCAGCTCCAACTTCCCCTTGACATTCCCCAAACACTTCTTTCCTTCTTTCTCTCTGCCTCTTCTCTGTCTTTCTTCTCTGTTTTTGGTAACTCATTGAATCTAATTGCCTGCTGGAATGCTGACTGGTCTTGTCCCCTTGCTCTTCAGGTGTCCATAGCTGCAGTGATCCTGAGTGCTATGGCCATGTCATCATGTCCAAATGACAACAGCATTTTTCTCTATCCTCTAGTTCTTCTGCCACATTCCCTGAACCTTGGGTGGGTGGGTTGGTGATGATATAGATGTCCCATTAGGGCTAAGCACTCATAGCTGCTTATTCTTAACCCTTTGTCAAGTTATGAGTCTGTGCATTGACTTTTGCCCACTGGAGAAGAAGCTTCTATTAAGTGTATAAACACAAGTATTTGGAAGAAAGCTATCAAAACAACAGTAGTAGGTCCTCAGCTAGAGTCTGTGCCCTTCTGAGCCATGTACTTTTGAACATGTTTGCAGTGTCATGTATTTTGTAGGTTTCTTTTTCAGATTTATTTTATGTTCTTTAGTGTTTTACTCGCATGTATGTATGTGTACCACCTTCATGCCATATCTGTGGAGATCAGAAGAGGGCATAGGATCTCCTGGCAACTGGAGTTACAGATGGTTGTGAGCCACCATGTGAATGCTGGGAACCTGACCCAGGTCTTCTGCAAGAGCAGTAAGCATTGTTAACTGCTGAGACATCTCTCCAGCCCTCATTTTGAAGTTTTTAATCATGATGTGTATATGTGGGGGGAAGGGGAGATGGCATCTTTCCTGTAGGCCTGGATCGTAGCCTTTTGAGGTAAACTAGCATCAGACCTATAGGGCCTGCATCCACATGGGTTTGCCGACTGGAGCTGATTGGTCTAAGGGGCTGCACCTTCTCAGTTCAGCCTGTTCTGGTCTCATCACTAATAGTCCTGTTCTTGGTTTTGCAGCCAGAACCAAAGCCTGGAGACCTGATTGAGATTTTCCGCCCTATATACAGCCACTGGGCCATCTATGTTGGTGATGGATATGTGATCCACCTGGCTCCCCCAAGTAAGAACACCAGGGTCTTCATTGTGCCGGGCATAGAGACTGGGAAAGGATGTGTGGCGCTGTGGACAAAAGGTGGTCCCTGGGTTCTCCTTGCTCTGTGATTATCCATTTGTTTCTAATCTTTATGTGAAGGCAGTCTGATGTGCCAGGATAGTTTTTGAGCTTTATTCCTTACAACCCAGGGTGTAAGCCCCTCAGGCCTGTGAATAGCCAGGCCCTGCCCCTGAGAACTTCCACTGGAAGGAATAGGGAGGGATTTAGAATAGGGTATGGCCTTTTTGTTTGGTGGAGTGGAAGGATGCACACTTTGGGAGATGCCAGCAAGGAGAGGTCAGTTAGTTTCTCCTCAACCTCTCTGAGCTAGCAAGTTTTCACCCCAGCCTCTGAATCTTGAGTCTTATTTATAAATAGAATGATGAGATTTAGTTAAAGACCTTTAGTGGCAATGGCACAACTGGTGCCTGTGGGAACAGAATTTGTGCCAGGCTACAGCCTGAATGACCCAGCCACTGCCGGAGAAGCAGGCCAGTAATGGCGAATTAGAAATTGCTGGCTGAAATAGCAGTAGATTAAAGCACAGCTGCTGTGCCAAAAAAGCTAAAACAACAGATCTCTATTGTGAGTTTAAGGCTTGTTCTACATAGAGTGTTCCAGGACAGGTAGGGCTACATGGATCCCTGTTTCAAAACAAAACAAAACAAAACAAAACAAAACAAAACAAAACAAAACAAAAGACAGGGTCTCACTAGGTCATCCTAGGAGGTCTGAAATTCTTTATGTTAATCCCACAGAATGAGAGTAAAGACCATTAAACAAAATCCTCAGCCAAATTAAGCAAGCTTTGTTTTCTGTCAGATAGGGCTGTCCCCCTAAAGTGGGGTTTGAGAAAATAACATTGAACACAGGACATGGTGGGGTTTATATAGTTCCCCCAAACTGCAAGGCTAGTGGGTGTTTAAGGGTTGGAAGATTTCTAAAGGCATTTTGGTTATGAAGGAACTTGGTTGAACATTTTAAAACTTTTTGGCAGAACATCTTATCATTTTAGGGTGGAGGTCTGGGTGTAGGGTGTAGAACATGTCAGATTCCAGAAAGTGAGTCAATACATGGTCAAACCCAAATTTACAGAAAACAGGAATGAACTTATTTTGACCGTGTAATAAGATGGCTTCTAGTCTTAAAATGGTTGGTCAATCATTTTTGTAGACCGGGCTGCCCTTGAACTCACAAAGATCTGCCTGTCTGTCACATGAGCTCTGGGATCAAGAGAGCATACCATCATGCCTGTTTCAAGTGTTTTATGTACTAGATGAGTTCAGCCTATTCTAAAACTTCATGGAAGAAGGACTACTTGACCTCTGCTTTTCCTTCCTGTCATTGCTTGATGCTTTCCCTGTGTCACATTTAAAGACTGGTCCTGTCCTAGTTACCAGGTGCTGTTGCTGTACCTAGGAGGCCCTGCTCCTGGCAGGGAACCAGTCTTGTGATGCTCAATGGGCTCCTGTGCCCACTTCTTGTGTGTGTGGCTCCTTTCCAGCCATCATAGCCAGTGTTAATTCGCATGATATGGGTCGTTGGGTTAGGAAACCCTGACTCTGTGCTGTCAGCCAACCTTCACTTGCCCAGCCTTGTCCCACAGAACCAACGTTCCTCTTCTTCTAGTCCTTCCATTGTTGTCTCTTCTCACCTGAGGACCTTGGCTGGGGCCACATCCTCTGGGTCTCTTTTTGGGGAGCAGCTGGAGAGTTTTGCTCTCAGTCTCTCTGTCTCTGTCTCTCTGTGCTCTCTCCCTCTCCCTCTTTTCCTAGAAGGGTGGGAATCTAGAAGACCAGCCTTCCCTCCTGAGACCATCAACCTGGTGAGGTCAAGGAACTGTAGCTCACGTGGAGTCAATAGGTTACAGTCTCTTTTTCTAGAAAAACAGGGTGCATATTTGCAGAGTCAAGAAGTGGTTACAGTGCAGAACAGCTTCTTCTAGTTAAAGAAACCAGGGGGTGATGGTGCATGCCATCATTCCAGCATATGAAGCTGTTGAGAGTTTGACACCAGGCTGGACACATAGTAATTTCCAGCCTGCATCACTGAGTGAGACCCTGCCTTATCCCTCAGTAGCACTGCCACCACTAAAACATTACAGTAAATCGTGGCACTTTACTAGTCTCCATCTTGATAATGGTTCAGAGACCATAAGAACCTCTCTCTTCTAAAGTCTCACCTATTTCCACCTTGCTAATCCCTTGTGGATGGAGCTAAGCCTGGATGCCAAGCAGAGGGCTAGCATAGAATCCCTGTGGTGGCCTTGTCCAGGAACAACTCCTCTCTGCTTTTTTTTTTTTTTTTTTTTGATCCACAGGTGAATTTGCAGGAGCTGGGGCAGCCAGCATCATGTCTGCTTTGACCGACAAGGCCATAGTGAAGAAAGAACTGCTGTGCGTTGTGGTCGGGAGGGACAAGTACCAGGTCAATAACAAACATGACAGCGAGTACACCCCTCTCCCTCCAAACAAGATCATCCAGCGGGCTGAGGAGCTGGTGGGACAGGAGGTTCCCTACAAGCTGCCCTGGGAGAACTGTGAGCACTTTGTGAATGAACTACGTTACGGAGTTCCCCGCAGTGACCAGGTGTGTCCTCAGCCCCTGTACCTGACTTTAGGTGCCAGGTCATTTCACCAGCTGTGACAGTGATGGATGTGAGTGTGAGTGGAGACAGAGTTTCAAACAGTACAAAAATAGCCTAGATGTATTCTTCCTGTCCCTGAGAGTGTCATGCTCAGAGTGGGAAGTCAGGCACATAGTGATGATGACCAGTCCACCCCTGTGATGATGCTCTTAGAGCCTTGGAGGCAAACCCTGTTAGCCCCATTTTGTAGATGAGGAAATAGAAGCTTCTAGAACTTAAGTCACCTTCCTATGGCCATTCACTTCACCCAGCAAATCTTTTTGAGTCTTTAGACTGGTGCCCTGTTTCCCTGGCAGTCAGATGCAGCTGTGTTAGTGAGTGGCAGATAGATCTGATGTGTGGGTTCATTTAACCGGCCTCACTTTAGCAGGCTACAGATAGCATTGTCCTCATCCTATGTGTGATCTGACGCCTTATCACCGCCAGGACTAACTAGATAATGTATTCATATACCGTTCACTGTCTTTGGGTACAAAGTGTGACCATGAACAGTGGAGTCATTGTTGGATGCCTTAACAAAGTATTTTTTGTCTGAACCAGTGGTATCAGCGTTATTTTGCTATTGTTCTCACAATATGAGCTTCAGGAAAGAATGAGGGTCATGTTGCTTTTCCTCCATTATCTGCAGACCATTTTACCCCTCCTGATATAGAACTGCAAGGAAAACACTGGATAGAAATTGTGTGTGTATGTGTGTGTTGTAATTATGTTTTCTCTTTTTAAATTTAATTTTTAAATTCAAATTTAAAACAATCTTATTTTACATACCAATCCCCATTCCCTCTCCCATCCACTCCTCAGAGAAGGTAAGGTCTCCCATGGGGGAGAATAAAGTCTATTACATCATTTGGTCAAGATGGAGGCCCTCTCCACTGTATCTAGGTTGAGCACAATACCTGGCATTTTACAGAGTTCTGGAGCTCAAACTCATGTACTTGTGTTTACAAGGCAGGCACTTTACCACTGTTCCATCTCCCTTACTTAGCAAGGTAGCTACATAACACCATGGTTTGAGCCTAGTCAGCAGTCAGACTTCTGTTTGATAGTACCATTCAAACTTCCATCCTAACTAGGTCAACAATGAGGAAGACAGGGCCTACAGAAGATAGCACCAGGTAAGGAGCCAATGAATGGAGGTGAGGGCAGGATGCCAGAGTCCAGCTCCAATAGGGTCTTATGCTGCAGGAAGGATGTGTAAAGTCAGCAAAAATTGAGGAGTCTGAACACTGGTTGTCTTTCAAACTGATGGTCTGACTAGATCAGACTGTCTTTATTTATGTAAGTTCAAGCATGAGCAGTTTCAAATCATTCTCTTTAATCATTTTCCAAGAATAATTAACATTTTAGTTTCTCTTCTCTCCCACTTGTTCGGCATCACTGAACTTTACCCCATATCATTATAATGCAAGACTAATGTTTTATATCTAGCTAGGTACATCTTATTCATATTGTGCCCTAGCCGGCAGCAAACTTGTAGTTACAAAGTAAGAGATTTAAGCCCTGTGATTAATTCTGAACAATATGAGATCAGCTGAGTATACTGTGATGCCTAGAGTATAATTTTCAGGGGTAAATCAGTTTCTGAGTAATCTGTATGTCAACTTCATTATGTGGATTGCAGTTATAATCCTATTCTTTGTAAATTCTCAAAATAGTAATGATTAATACCTAACTCTTTAACTATTGAAACTAAGTTTATTCTCCCTGGAAATTTCTACATGTACTACTTTAAAAGGACCTAGGCGTTTTAGATTCCTTTATTAATACTTTGATATTGGAAAAGGTATCTGAGTGTTCATGTCCTAGTGTCAGAGAAATGTCTGGCCTTTCATGTTCTCTTTTTCCTTCTGTGTTCCTATAAGGTTTTTAATGTCATTTTCTTTTTAGATGTATTTATTTATTATGTACACAGTGTTCTATTGGAATGTATGCCTGCTGGCCAGAAGAGGGCACCAAATCTCATTACAGATGGTTGTGAGCCACCATGTGGTTGCTGGGAATTGAACTCAGGACCTCTGGAAGAGTAGCCAGTGCTCTTAACCTCTGAGCCATCTCTCCAGCCCCTTTTAATGTTATCTTTAAGAAGCTGTTTTCTTGGTTCTTAGTTCTTTGGAACATGTTTATCTCTTTGGTATTGAATAAATAATAATCATTAACCCTAGTGAGTTCCTCTTGCTTATTCAAGATGACTGCCAATGCATTTAGGGACAATTGGAGAAACTGGTTTCTGTAACAGATCGAAGAAATTTAGTTTTTCTGTGGAGGCTTTTGTTTCCAGTAAACTCAGGCATAGTGAAAGTTAGAGAAGCTTGAAGCCCATGAGCTCCCTAAGATCAGTGCAGGACTTTGCAGTATTGTATCCATAGGTCCTTGCCAAATGGATGGGATTCTCCAAAGGGCCTTGCCCTCTAAGGAGCTCTATTTGCAACACACCTATGCGCTGTTCCCAAGGGTGACAGCATGGCTTCTGCCAGCAGGGGTTCGTTAATGTTGAGTTTCACTGTGAGATGAGCTCAGTGCACGGATTGAGAGACCTCAGTACCCAAGTCTTCCGTTGTTTTTACTTGTCATGGTCAGATTCTCCAGAAAAGTTTTCCAGGCTTGGTTGGAGGATGGCATTCTGGGAGCAGCAAGAGCAGGGTCTGGGAGGCCGTACTGAACACTCTCACAGTCACTCAGTATCTTGTTTGAGGTATGATACAACCTCAAATGTATGTCTAGACTTGTAGACCCTGAGAGCTTCTGTTTTACCCTGTCCAGAGAACAAACCTTCCTCCCTCTGCCGGGGTGAGGGAGGAGGTCCAGGGAGCTGGCAGAAGTGGTCTCCCCTTTTGTTTACTCCCAGCAGAGCCTGGGCTTGTCCATCTGATCCTTTTAGGCCTTTCTTTCTCTAAATAGGGGTACTCCTCAGCTTCTTTGTCCTGGTTGTGCAAATGCCTCCAGGAACAGAGAGATGGCTCAGCCATAAAGGCTAAGTGCACAACCAAAAAGAAATGCCCTAAATTGAAAAGGAAAATCCCTGTGGTGTTGGGGGTAGAACTCAGGGTTTTCCCATGATGGGCCAGCACAAATGTTTTTTTTTTTTTTTTTTTAATTTCAGTGGGATTTTAGGAGAGTGACATTTGACCAGTGTTTAGCTTTCCCTGCACCTCCCTCTTGAAGCACTTTCCTTTTCTGCTCAATAGCAGCACAAAGTCAGATATGCTCACATCTGCACTGCATCACTGTCATTCCCAGGGGAACTTAAGAATAGAAAGGCAGTCAGGCTCCGTGGCTCATAGCTGTAACGTGGGGGTGGAGGCAGGACGACCAGGAGTTTAAGGTTATCCCTGCTGTGCTGGCTAGTTTCATATCAACTTGACACAAGTTTGAATCATTTTGAAATGAGGGGACCCCAGCAGAGGACCAGATTGTCCTGTGGCAAGCCTGTGGTACATCTTCTTTATTGGTTGTTGATGCGGGAGGGCCTATTTCACTGTAGACATCCCCTGGGCTGGTAGTGCCAGGTTCCAGATTTCCTGACTTCCCTCGGAGATGGAGTGTTGGTTACATTACCCGGAAGTGTAAGATACAATAAGCCATTTCCTCTGAAAGTTGCTTTTGTTCAGGGTGTTTTATCGCAGCAATAGAAACTCTTATTAAGATACTTTACTATATCAAGTTTGAGGCCAGCCTGGGCTACATGAAACTTTTTTTTTTCTTTCCTTTTCTGAGACAGGGTTTCTCTGTATTGCTTTGGAGCCTGTCCTGGAACTAGCTCTGTAGACCAGGCTGGCCTTGAATTCACAGTGATCCTCCTGCCTCTGCCTCCAGAATGCTGGGGTTAAAGGCATGAGCCACTGACACCTGGCTTTTTTTTTTTTAATTAAAAAAAAAGGAGGAGTGTGGAATAGGGGCAACCATGCTTTGATTCTGGGCTCTAGGCAGACACCGGAATCCGTACAAAGAAAGAGCTGTGTGTAGTGTCATGCCTTTAACCCTGTTGCTCAGGAGGCCAAGGCAGGAGGATCTTGATTTCAAGGTGCTACATAGAAATACCCTGACTCCAAAAGAGAAATATAAGTAAACAGCAAAACAAAAAAACAAACAAACAAATAAAACTCCAACCTTTTAAAGTGAACACATTCACACTTGGCAGGCCCAGACACTGGAAACATGGCATGAGGTCTTTGTGTCATAGAGGTCAGATTTATTTTTGATTTCTCAAATGTAATTTCTTCCTGACTTTGCACTCATCCATTGGTTGGCCAGGATCTTCACTATCCTGCTGCCATATTACTGTTCTTTCCATAGATGCCTTACAAAGATTTTTATGCTTTAAATAGTCTGGGGCTGAATTCATTTTGGGTCCAGGTAAACTCTAGGCCAGCTGGTTCTCTCCATCCCCCCACCCCCAGTCCTCTTCTTCCATTGCTCCTGCCAGTATTTGTTGGCTTTCAAGTTTGGCACTGGAAGTGAAGGGGGCATGTGAGGTGCCATGAGTCGAGTGACCCTGTTCAATGAACAGCCTGTTCCCACATTCTTGACACAGAGCCCAACTCACTCTCTTTTCTGTTGCAGGTCAGAGATGCTGTCGCGACAGTAGGTATTGTTGGAGTGGGCTTGGTAGCCTGTGGTCTCATTGGAGCCATGGTCTCCAGAAACAGGAAACAGAAGCAATGAATTGGATGACTACCCAGGCTTAGGAGCTCTTCTTTTGCTAGAGGCTTTGAAGTTTGATTCATAGATTCTACTGTTTTATAATTAGGCTATTTCTACAGCATACAATAAAGCACAAGAAAGGAGCTTTTCTGGAAGGATGCTGCATAACTACCCGGTGTGAAGTCTCTGGAGGGGAGCTATGGGCTTGGTTCTAGACAACTGCCTTTCCTGCTTATTCTTTCTGTTTGCTGCAGCACCCTTTGCACAGCTGGAAGTAGAGTCCAACACTGTTATCTCAAGAAACCTCAGATAACCATGGCTCCTGGCCTAGAACTTGATCCAACATGGCACCTTGAGACTCAGGAGCTGGATTCTGTGGATGTTCAGTGGAGTGTGAAAGAGAAATCCTCTAGGTCTGGGACTGTAGCTCAGTGGTAGAGTGCTGTCCTGGGATGCATGAGGTTTTAGACGCAATCCCTAGTACAATCCCTTTCCACAGAGAAATTCAGGATATACGTGGCTGGTCTTCCAACGTCCCTTTGCATCCTGGTTAGGCTTATATTGCTGTGATAAAGACTAGAAACAACTTGGGGAGGAGAGGGTTTATTGGATTACATCCCCCTGGTCGCAGTCCATTGGCAGAAGCTGAAACAGAGACTCAAGGCAGGGACTGAAGCAGAAACCATGCAGGGGTGCTGCTTAGTGCTTGCTCTCCGTGGCTTGCTCAGCCTGCTTTCTTATTCAACCTAGGACCACCTGCTGAGGAGTGGCACCACCCACAGTGGGCTGGGCCCTCCCACACCAATCATTAATCAAGAAAATGCCTTACAGACTTGCTTACAGCCAATCTCATAGAGGAATTCTCTTAACTGAGGTTTCCTCTTCCCGGATGACTCCAGCTTGTGTCACACTGAGAAAAAACAACCAGCACAAGGTCCATCTGCCTTGGCCCCTGCTCCTCAGTACTCCTACTTTCTCACACCGGCCCTGTATTTCCTCCTGCCCTTCTCACCTCAGCTCATTATCGAGTACATGCTCAACCCTGAGTTCCCAAGAGAGAATGCGATCGGCTCAGTGCACTGCAGAGCTCAGCTTACACATTGGTCAGGTGGTTTCTACTAAGTCAATTAGCCACGTCTAATGGCTCAGAGTCACGTGACACAAACATTGTTCTAGGCCTTAGGGATTTCGGGGTGACTGATACTGCTGTTACCAAGTGCTCATGCCAGGACTGAGGCAAGGTGTGTCACCTTTGCAGCTGATTTTCAAAAAGATTTACTTTTTATTTTATGTGTGTTTGCACATGTGTATGAGCGCTATATGGGGAGGCCAGAAGAGGGCACTGGAGACCCTGAAACTGGAGTTACAGATGGTAGCTACCATGTGGGTTCTGGGAACTGGCTCCAGACCCTCTGCAAGAGCAACAGGTGCCCTTAGCTGCTGAGCAGTCTCTAGACCCCTGAAACTGATCTTACTCTTGGTTGGGATTGGCAGATGTTCACGTGACTGTTCCAGCGGACTTCTGTGGTCTCTTCAGAAATACTCCTCTGGGGCCAGCTGCCGTCCCTCCACAGGGCCACAATGCTTTCACTAGGTTGCAGATGTTGCCTCCCACTGCTGGTTGTCTGCAGACCACTTGTCCATTACAGCCATGGTTAGGATACAAGATCCTATCTTACTCCAGCATCGAGAGAATCATTTTCTTTGGTGCAGGTTCTTTCTTAGTGTCTCATGTCAGTGCTCAAGCTTTCCAATACTAAGGGACCCAGATCCAAGTTCAAAGGGCAAGTATCTTGATTGCACCCCCTCTGCAGAGTGGCACAAGGTGAAGGAGATACATCAAAGGCTTCTAAACTATCTAAACCAATAACGGAGGGGGAAAGAAGGGGAAAAAAACAAACATAAGAGAACCAAACGAAAGATCCACTGTGGAGAGGGCTCCAAAAGTCTGTCACCAAGTCTGTTGACCTGAGTTCGATCCCTGGGACCCACATGGTGGAAGGAGCAAACCAACTCCCAAAAGTCGTCCCCTGACCTTCACATACGTAGCATGGTGTCTGCATGCAATACATACATAAATATGATAAATAGTTCTTTTAAAAAACAGAAGAAAATACAGACTTTCAGGCAAAATGATTACTACACAGACAGAATAAAAGTTCTGATTAAAATTTCAACTCAAGTGTATACTAATTCTAAATTCATGTGCATTTAATAGTCTCAAAAAAGATCACAAGTTCTTGGCCACTTATGAGGAGAAATGGACAATTTACATGTCGTTGAGGCTGGAGAGATAGCTCAGTATTTAAGAGCACTGGGTGCTTTTCCAGAGGGCCTGAGTTTGGTTTCCAGCACCCACATGGCTGCTCACAACCATCTCTAACTCTGGTTCTAGAGGATCCAACACCCTTTTCTATTCTCCATAAGCATTGCACACACAGACAAAACACCCATACACATATAAAAAAATCTTAAAATAAATGCATATCTTCTAGGAACTGATAATGCAACAACACAAAGATACAGAAAATTTGAACAGCATTTTGGCAAGAAACAATTTCAACAGGTGTGTGTAATATAACTGTTAAATATAAATTCTAACTATATACATAGGCATATTTATAAAAATTGATGATATCCTGGGGTGGTGGTTTGAATAAAAACAGCCCCCATAGGCTCATATTTAAATGCATGGTTGTCAGGGATTGGTCTGCTTGAGAGGGGTCAGAGGTCTTTGTTGGAAGAAGTGTGTCATTGGGGAGTAGGCTGTAAGGTTCAAAAGCACAACCAAGCCAAGTGTCACACATTCCCCTCCCTGCTGCCTGTGGATCTAGATGTAGAATTTTCACCTACTTCTGCACCATGTCTGCCTGTGTGCCACCATGCTTCCCACCATGATGGTAATGGACTAAACCACTGAACTTTAAGCTTTAAATGTTTTCCTTTATAAGAGTTGCAGTGGTCATGGGATCTCTTCACAGCAAGAGAACACTGACTAAGACACTTGGGGTCTTGGTGTTACAAGTCTGTGTGTGTGTGTGTGTGTGTGTGTGTGTGTGTTTGTTCTTTTCTCAGAAAGTTCACAGAGAGGTAAGATCTAGCTCTTAATAGTGGGAATCTTGAGTTTCAGAGGCTCACATGCTGAGTTTCCAAGCCCAGTGGCAGAAAGCTCTAATCTTAGATTCAGAAGCTTATGGCTGCAGGCTTCCAGAGCCAGAGGCTTGGTTACTGCTGTGGGCTCACTGTCACAGTTTCTGAGTGTTATGAGATGGGACCTTTGGCTTGTTTGTCCCTGGTGGCTCCACTGTACTTTCTAGCAATTAGTAAAGCTCTCAAAGGCTCAGCTTCCACAAATGACTCTTCAGAATTGCTTGCTTTTCATAATAGCTCCAGCTTCTCTTGCCTTCTCAACACTTCTGCCATAGACAGCTGCTTTTCAAATCTTATTTATTTATTTTTGAGAAACGTAGTCGTGGTTGACCTGGAATTCACTATGTAGACAAGGTTGGCCTTGAACTCACAGAGGTTTGCCTGATTCTGCTTCCTGTGTGTTGTAATTAAAGGTGTGCACCATGATCTGAGGCATTTTGAAGTTTCTGCCTTCTTTGGGACACTTTAAATTCTTCTGCCCCCTGGAGTCAGATCTCAGAACTTCAAGTGTCAGGGTCCTAAGGTCCCCTGGTGTAAGGCTCTGAGACACAGGTAGAGATCTGTTCCTGCAGAACTCTTCAGCTGCCTCGCACTGTGGTGGCTGCTGGAAGCCCCAGTGTCCTGCTTGTTTTTGTAGTCAGCCCAGCATGCATTCCCTGTGTTAAAGACCACAAGAAGACAAAAGGGCCATCCAGGAGACTTTATTATGTATGGATGGGAAAACAGGCTATTTCTGTAGCTAGAAAAGGACCCGGCATAAGGACCAGTCTCAAGCTTTCTGGGAGATCCCTGGAGCAAAGCCTCCTGTAGTGGCCCTGGTGACTCCAGCAGCTCAGGTTGCAGTGTTGCTCTTAGCTGGAGTGTAGTTTCTTCAAGTCACCTTATGTCTGGACTGCCATTGTAGTGACCAGTCACCCAGAGAGGGCTGCTTGGTTGACAAGTCTTAGGGTTCCTATTGCTGTGAAGAGACCATGGCAACTCTTATAAAGGAAACCATTTAATTGAGGTGGCTTGCAGTTCAGAGGTTTAGTTCATTATCATCATGACAGGACATGGTGTCATGCAGGCAGACATAGTGTTGGAGAAGGAGCTACTGAGTTCTACATTTTGATTCACAGGCAACAGGAAGTGAACTGAGACAGTGGGCATGGCTTGAGCATGTATGAGCTCCAAAGCTTACCTTCACAGTGACACACTTCCCCCAACAAGGCCATACCTACTCCAACAAAGCCACACCTCCTAATAGTGCCATTCCCTATGTGCTTATGGGAGTGGGGGTGGTGGGGGGGTGGAGGGGGAGGAAATTATATACCACCCAAAGTAGCTGTTACAAAGAACAGCTTTTATTGGTATCTCACAGTTACCAATAAAAAGATAAAATGTGCCAGGCTGCAACAGCCTTGGTTATGTTAAAAAAAAAAGTACACATGAATGGTGCTCACAACAGCAGCTTATAATTAATAACAACATTCCTAGCAGTTCTTGACAGTGCTTACTTAGCTCCTAGCTGAATACCCTTATGGAATGCTGGGTTAGCCTATCTGTCTCAGACTGATACCATGGTTTAGAGGTTAAAGGCCCCTGCTACAAAGTCTGACAGCTTGAGTGCAATTTCTGGAAAGTTGCATAACAGTTTCCTCTGAAATGGAAACATTTCATCTGACAGGGGAACTCTTTAAGCAAGGAGGTCAACAATTTAAAATAGCTTCAGGGGTGCTGAGAGAGAGATAGCTCAGGGGTTAAAAGTACTGGCTATTCTTCCAGAGGACCTGGGTTCAATTCCCAGCATCCACATGGCAGCTTACAACTGGCTCTAACTTTATCTCCAGAGAATCTGACACCCTCACACAGACACACATGCAGTCAAAATACCAGTACACATAAAAAAACAAACAAACAAAAAACCCAAAACACCTAAAAAACAACAACAACAAGTTCCAGAAATTGATCAGATTTCAGATTCACTAGGCCCCCTCCTCTTAGAGTAAGCAACAAAGCTGTTGAGAGTCACTCAGACTCTGGGACAAGACCAGCTGCCCAGAAGAGGTTTAAACCAACTGAGGCACCTGGAAAGAACACTTTCCAGCCGGATGAGCTGCCTGCAGGCTGTGCAGTATGCTCCAGGTTACCCACAGTGGGGTGGGCCTTGGTGATGCAGCTGTTATTGAACTATTTCTGCTCCTGTAAGTAACTTCTCACCCATGTTCCTGTAACCCCAATGAAAGCCATTGATCCACCAAACTGGACTTTAGTGGTATCTGTACTTTAGTCTGTTGTGGGCTCCCTATCTGGTGTAGTGTCTCCTCAGGAAAAATTTTGATACACAACAGGGACCTACACTGTGGAAGGAGAAAACGGACTCCTAAAAGTTGCCCCCTGACTTGCACCTGTGTGTCATAGCAACATACCTATAGATTGCCAGAATCCCTAGGACTAGAGTTACAAAATGTTGTGACACCTTCCCCAAGACACAGGGGTACTGGGAAACAAATCCAGGTTTTCTGAAAGAGCAGCGAGTGCTCTTAACCTCTGAGCCATTGCTCCATTCCCTGTATATGGCATTTGAAAGAGGGTTGAATTTGAGTTTCTCTTGGGGTAGTTCCTATGTGGGTCAGAGAGACAGGTTTTTGTTTGTTGTTTGATAGACTTTCATGTAGCCCAGGATGGCCTCCAATTCCCTATGTGTGAGGAAGGATGATCTTTAATAAGTTCTGAGCCTCCTATCTCTACTTCTCAAACACTGGGATTACAGGTGTGTGCCACCATGGGGTCCTAGAGATGGAACAAGGGCTTTATACTACTAGACAAGCACTCTACCAACAGAGAAACATCCCTCATCTGGTAAAACTTGTTGTGGTAGTTTGAATGTAATTGGCTCCCATAAACTCACAGGGAGTGGCACTATTAGGTGTGGCTTTGTTGGTGTGAGTATGGCCTTGTTGGGGGAAGGGTGTCACTGTGGGGTGTCCTATGCTCACAATACCAATCAGTGTCACATGCTTCCTGTTGCCTTCTGCTCAAGATGTAGCCAGCACCGTGTCTGTCTGTAAGCTGCCATCCTAATTAAATGTTTTCCTTGTAAGAGTTGCTATGGTCATGATGCCTCTTCCCAGCAATAGAAACTCTAAGCCATTATTTTTAATCAATACTCAATACTCTCTCTTTTTTCCCTCCCTCTCTCTTTCCCTTCCTTCCTTCCTTTTCTTTCTTTTCTTTTTTTGGTTTTCTCTGTGTAGTCCCCGATGTCCTGGAACTTGCTCTGTAGACCAGGCTTGCCTCGAACTCAGAGATCCACCTGCCTCTGCCTCTCAAGTGCTGGGATTAAAGGCCTGCACCACTACTGCCTGGATCGGACAGTGATAAGACAGAACCAACCTGGCTTCTCACCTGGTCCTATTCTCTCCTGCCTCCCAAACTTGCTCAGGGCCTGTAGTATGAAACAGAAAGACAGCCCTGTGGGATTGCAGAACTGAATTTGTCCTCTGCTATGGCTAAGTGACCTTTGTGATCACAGTCATTCATTGCTCATGGGGTTCTGCTTGGTCATGACAGTTGTTGACATTTCTGAGTGAGTTCAGCTTAGCTACCCCTTCAGGTAGTAGTGGGAATTCATTTCACAATGACTTCCAGCACACACACAGAACCCATTAAATAAGTGATCATCACTGGGACACAGGGCTGGGTGTGCTACTGTGAGCTGGATGTAGAAGGAAGACAGAACTCAGTTCTTTTGGGTGTTGTGCAAAAGGTTTGCTCAAGGCAGGATTCTAATGCTCACACATTAGCACCAAGCAACTGGAAATCCAACCCAGAGGCTGGCCTCTGTTAGAATCTTTTTTTCTAAAGGAGGGTGGGGAAATGTATAGCTCAATAAAAAAAAAAAATTAAAAACAGATTATCTTTCTAGTAATCACCTCTGTTAGCACCATGGCAGTTTTCTGCCCCTGGGGTGTGTTTCCCTCTGTGAGCAACTGGGAAGTCCTCAGGAGACCATCTCAGTTGCCGCTCCTTTGTTTTTCAGGCAGCAGGGGAATGTGCTAAGTGACTCGATGTTTTCTTTATGGGAAGAGGCTATCTGGGGATGCCTAGAGAACAAAGCAAACAGAGAGGTCAAAAATTGATCTCTGCATACAAGATTATAAAATTATTTGTTTTAGTGGCTCAGTTACATAAATTGAAATCTATATATTCTTTCCTCTTTTGTTGCTATATAAACAATTTCCCCCATCACAAACCACACTGGTAAAACATAGCACTTCTTTGCACATTATGTTTCTGTTTCAGTACTCATTTTTTAGATATTACCTACTTAATTTATACACACCACATGTGTGCAGGTGTCTGTTGAGGCTAGAAGACATCAGATTCTCTGGAACTGGAGTTATAGACAGTTGGGAGCTGTCTGATGTGGGTGCTGGATGTCAGACCCAGGTCCTCTGAAAAATCAGTACATAGTTTTAACTGCTGAGCCCCCTCTCCAGTCCATCCTTTTCAATTTTTAAGGAAGAAACTCACCGTTTAGCAATCAGTACTGGACCCACAAAAACTTTTTATGATTTTTCATGCTCTGAAATGCCCTGCCCCTAGGATGTGAGATTGTGTCTCCTGGCCAGAGACAGCAGGTTCTTTACCCTGCTCTGAGCAGCCTTTAGGGAATTCTTTATCAGTGTTTTCCACCCAGTGACTGGCACAACTCACAGCTCTGGGCATGCCAAGGAGATTGCAGACACATTATCAAGAGCTATAGTCCCAAGTCCATTCATTCTAAGGTGAATCTAGATTTTATTTCCAGCCTTAGTCTAGCTGCTGGGGGACTGAGCTGCACCCCACTGAGGTCAGCCTGTTTGTCCTTGGAACCATTGTGAATCAGGGTTTGTAGGCTGATGGAAGGGGTGGTTTCAGGGTTCAGATTGCTAAGGCTGCACTGCATTTTTATTTCCTAAAGGATTATTTTCACATTATGCATATGCGTGTGCTTCTGTTGTGGCTCTGTGCATGGAGGCCAGAGGCATTAGATCCCCAGGACTAGAGTTCCAGGTGGATATGAACTGGCCAATGTAGGTGCTGGGAACTGAGCTAGAATTCTCTGCAAGATCAGGAACTTCTTTTGAACACTGAACCATCTCTTCAGCCTTAGACCGCACTTTTATTATTTTGTATTACATTTCTTTTTTGAGGTAGGGTTTTTTTCTTTCTCTGTAGCCCTGCCTATTCTGAAATTCACTATGTAGACCGGGCTGGCTTTGAACTTACAGAGATTCACCTGCCTCTGCCACTGGCTACTCTGCACTTTTACTGGAGCACAAATGTGGTAGAGAAAATAGGAGAGAGACAAGATTACAGAGCTGAGCAGGGAATTCATCCCTTAGCTGAGCCCAAACACTCCATAGTTCCCTACCATGTGGAAGTCCCCAAATACCTCCCCTACACCAGACACAGGGGTGAGGCTGACCCTGCAGGACTGGGCTCTGCACAGGAATCCTGGGGTCTCAAAGACCAATCTAGCAGGGAAAACAAACTTCTACAGCAAGTGCCTTTTCCCATGAATGCCTTCTAAAGACAAACTCTGATATTAGGCGTTCCCAAGATGTTTACAGAAGGGAGCTGCCTGTGTGCTATCATGGAAACTTACAGAGGATTTAATGCCTCTATCTGGAAGGCAAGGTAGTATGTCAGGGGCTATCTTTGTGGGGCTGCAATCGGAGCCAGCCAAGTGGCCCCAAGTCCATATATGAATGGGTGTGTGAGGATGAGGGAAAGGCTAACTATAGACAATAAAGAAAGACAGAGAGACAGAATAAAGGTCAGGAGGGCAGATCAGTCCATACTGAAATCCACAAGTTTATTTTTCACCACTCTTATATACCTTATCCAAAAAGGGGAACACAGTATCATGCATATAGAACAAACAGACTTTTCTTCCTCACTTACTCTAAGGGCTCAATAACCACACCTTAGCTCCAACTTCTTGTTCCCCAGCCTTGAGGTCAGGAGTAGCCACACCTCAGATTCAACTTCTCCTTCCCTAGCCTTGAGAGTCAGTCTGTTGTTATTTAGACTAAGACTGCCAAAACATCCTTCTGTAGCCACACTTTTGACCTTTAGGTCTTATGACTTGCTGACAGCTTTTAACTCTCTGTCCTTGTGCCAAGATGGGGTGCAGCCATCTTTAAGGGCACTCACAGTAGTATCTACCATCTGCTGTTGTCCCTTTTTATGTCAACTTTTGAGTATTTTATTGCAACTTAACACTCTGTTAGGATATGTCTGGAAGATTAGTAAAGCGTGCTTCCCTGTGTGTCTATGAGGATTTATTAAGTGTGAAAGGCCCGACCTGAATGTAGGCACCACAGAGCGATAGGTTGAGAGCCATGGAGGAAAAAGAAGAGAGCAAGCTGGCTGGTGTGGTCACACCCTACCCCCACTCGGGCTTCCTGGCTGTCATGATGTGAGCAGCTGTCCCATGTGCTCTCCACCAAGTGTGGGAAACGCTAAAGCTGTGACCCACGTAAATCCGTTCTCCTTAAACTCTTTCTTAAATTGTCACAGCAATTTAAGTCTAACACATGCATGATTTGGTGGTTTGAATGAGAATGTCCACCATAGTTCAGATGGGGAGGCTTAGGAGGTGTGGCCTGGTTGGAGGAAGCATCTCATTGGGGGACAGCTTTGAGAGTTTAAAGACTCCTGCCATTTTGAGTTTGCTCTCCCTGCTTCCTGCTTGTGCTTATTTAAGATGTGAGCTCTCATCTTGCTTGCTGTTGTCTGCCATGACAGACTCATCCCTCTAGAACCATAAGCCCAAATAAACCCTGTTTTCTAGAGTTTGCCTTGGTCACGGCGTTTATCACAGCAATAGAAAAGCCACCAATACATATAGATAAGTAAAATGACAGGTCAATTTATGAACATAATACAAAAATACATATTAGTGATAAAATGCACAATGTATTTATTAAGATTCATCAACACCAAATAAGTTTTACTCCAAAAATTTTAAGATAGTATATTAGAGTTCTCTCAATAATTTTATTTCATTAGTAGATTAGGTAAGTAAATATGATTATATCAGTAAGTGCTGCTGAGGTGCTAGTGCAAACCATGAAATATGTGTGGGAACTGACAAGTTTATTAAAAAAAAATATTTTGGGTGGGTTTTTGAGACAGGGTTTCTGTGTAGCCCTAGCTGTCCTGGAACTTACTCTGTACACCAGGCTGGCCTCAATCTCAGAAATCTGCCTGCCTCTGCCTCCTAAGTGCTGAGATTAAAGCCCAACACCTCTGGGCTAATTTTCCTTTGTTTATGTGGGTGTTTTGCTTGCATATGTCTGTGTGCCACATTTATGCAGTGCTTATAGAGGCCAGAAGAGGGCATCAGATCTCTGGAGCTGGAGTTACTGATGGGTGTGAGCAGCCATGTGGATGCTGAGAATTTGTAAGGCGGGGGTTGGTTCTCTGGAGGAACAGCCAGTGCTCTTAATTGCTGAGCATCTCTCCAGTACTTAACAAGTTTATTTTAAGAAAATAATTGTGGGTATATAAGGGGCTGAGGAAAGTTGTAAGGAGAATAAAAATTTTCTCTACAAAGTTCTAGGATTTACTTTAACGCTATAGGAAAGGCATCATACTATGTAAGAGCAGGCACAGGCTCTGCTCCTGGTTAAGTGGCCTGTCTCCTGACCTCTGTTTCTGCCATGAGAGCTTCACACTCTCTACTCACACTCAACCTATCAACCTGCCATCTCTTCCTTGACCCAGATTCTTCCCAGAATTCAGGGCCTTGGCATCTAGGAGTTACCTCTCAGACATCTTTTTCTCCAACTTCTAGTTCCCTGGATTATGATAAAGGCATATTTGCAGTAAAAGCTCTCCACACCCCCGTATTTATTGAGGTTTTTTTTATGATAGATGTATGATCAATCTTGGTAAATGGATGAGGGAAGAAAATGGCTCTCTGCTTAGAGTATAAAGTTATAAAATAGCAAATCCTTCATCAGCACCTTCCACCCAGTGACTTGGTGCAGCTATGGGCATGTAGACGGAATTACAGAAACATTTCCAAGAGATAGACTCCAAAGCCCATTCTAAGATGAACCCAGATTTTATTTCTAGGAATAGTCTTCCTTTTTTCCTGGTCTACTCACTCTGCTAAATACAGTCATGCATCATTTTATGACAGGGACAGATTCTGAGAAATTATTAGAACATTTTGCCACTGTGTGAACATCAGAGGTATGTTATACAAACATAGATGGCATTACTTCTGACCTATCTAGACTATATTATAACCTTATGAGAGATTACTGTTGTTTATATGGTTGGGTGACTAAAATGTGGTCCCAGTATTAGTGTGTTTTCCTGGGTGCAGCTATTTTCCTTTGGCCAAAACCAAGCAAGCAGCTGTGGTATTTGTCACTTTGGGCAAAGTCTTCACAAACTATTGAATGACTGTAGATTAAATTCATGTGTGGATGGAAGTGTGGGTGTAGATAGTATGTTGTTCATAGGCCTGGGGCTCATCTTTCATACTCTGCCTACCTTCTCAGTGGCTGGGCCTGGGCCTAGACAGAGTTCCAGCTGCATGGAGTGGTGGACTGAGGACCAAGACAGAGTTGGAATGCCGAAGGCAAGTGCAGAGATACCACACTGACCTGGGCCCTTGTTTTCAGAACTGATAAATTAAAATGCAGCAAGTGTGTGTGTGTGTGTGTGTGTGTGTGTGTGTGTCTTTGTGAGTTATAAAATTTGTCTGCCTTGAGTATAGTCTAGAAAGATAGGGCCACCAAGCTCCTGGTAGAGGAGGCACAGAGCTGTCAGCCTCCCCTAACTGTGAGGCCCTCACGCCCTTGCAGACTCAAGCTTGTGACCTGGATGTGAACTAGGCCTGACTTGGGGGGGTTGACAGGTCAATGGTCCCATGAGGACAGCAAGTGAGGCCGTACTGTGGGGTCCTGGCTGCAGCTGCCCTCCCTCTTCTCTGATTGGGATGCCTTGGAGCCCTCCTTAGTAGTGGACACAGTAGAGATGCACACTTCCGGTGATCCTGAGCTCCCGCAACTGCTCCAGTGCTTTCTGGTCCAGGCTGGTGGCCCCCAGCCCCTGCCCATTGAGCGCCAGCTTCAGCCCTCCTTCCTGGCACAGAAGCAGTACCTGGTAAGAATAGCTTGATTGTGTGGCGAGCTTCCAGACAGCCCCTCCCTGATGTACTACCAGAGGGATCCTCCTCCCCTAAGGGGACACAGTGATCAGAGACAGTCAGGTCCAGGGGTTAAAGTTCACCATCTGCAATGCTGCTTTCCACTGGGAAATGTTCTCAACCAAGGCTACACATTGGAGTCATAAAGGGAACTTGAGACCAGGTCTCATGTATATAGCTCAGGCTGGTTTCAAGCTTCCTATGTAGGCTGGCCTTGAACTCCTGATTCTTCTGCCTCATTTTTCCAAGGGCTGGGATTACAGGTGTGTTCCATCACACCTGGCCTTTAGAAGCTTAGGGGAGCTTTTAAAGACAACGGATACTTGGATCTACATGCATAAATTATGCCTGTGTTTCTGGGCCCAGCATCTCTGGTGTCAGCATAGAGGACTGATGGGCCAATGTCTGAACATTCTCTCTGCAGGGCTGGCTCTGGCTACCTAGCCCCAGGGTACTGGCTTGCTCATCCATCCCAGGATCCAGCCCATAGTCTTCCAGACAACTATGGGAAGCAGAGATGTGACTACTTGGCTTAGACCTACCTCAAAAAATCTCTGGGGGTAAAAGAGGAAGGGGGCTGAGATCAGCTTCTTTCGTCCCCAGGAGGAGACCCAGGCCAGTGTTCTGTCTGTGAAGGAAGCTCTGAGTGTCACTGGAACATGGGTGGTCCCATCCCTTAGGCTCAGGGTGAAACTACAGGAAGCAGGCAGAGAAGTGGGTCAGCCTCTGCTGCCTTCAGGCTGCTGTCTCTCTGAAGGCTGGAGGCAGGAGAGCCACTGGAAGATCGGTTAGCTCCCAAGAATTAAGTTTCTGTGTCAGGCTCTGGGCAGGAAACCTGCACACATAACAGCACAGAGGCACAGACAGCACATGAGTATCATACTTGAATCCCAGGCTGGAAGACTATGGGGCCAGATTAATTACCTCGCTGGAGCCTTAGTTTATTCCCCTGGAAATGTGGATGGTTTGGTCACAGCAGCAGTTAACATTTATTTTTATGTGTCAGGTTGTGGCTTAATGCTTTGGCAATGAGCTTAGTGGTAAGGACCAGGCTGCACGGTGTAGGCTCTGTAGCCTTGGATGAGTCACTTAATCACTGCGTGTTTCCTCATCTGTAAATTAGGAAGGCTAAGAGTGCTGTTAGAATTAAATGAAAGAGCATGTAAGTTGCTTGTGTAGAACAGTAAATGAGTATGAAAATGATGTTCTTTGCTTAGAAAGTATTATTATATGACACAACATCTACATATTTGTGTGTTGGTGTGCGCGTGCGTATGTGCGCATGGGAATGCATACATACCAGGGACTAGAGGAGGGTGTCAGGTGTCCTCTATTCCTTTATGCTATTCCTTTGAAGCAGGCTCCCTTCCTGAGCTTGGTGCTCCAGCTTCTCAGCGAGGCTAGAGGCCAGCAAGCCCCAGCACTCCTGTCTCTGTCTCCAGGGGTGCTGGGGTTATGAGTGTACCTGGCTTGTTCCATGGGTGCTGGCCTTGGAACTCCAGCCCTCGCGTTTGGATTGGGAGTGCTCTTAAATGCTGAGCCATCTCTCCAGCTCCAGATGAAGATGATGGGTATCTAGAGGGAATCTCTTATCAAGTCTAGGGCTCTGTTGTATGGGATCAGGGTGACATTAGGGAACACTGAAGCCTCTAGACTAAATGGATCTGAGCGACAGGTCTGGGTTTGAGCACCCACTGGAGGAGAAGGCAGGAAGCATCGTTTTCTAAGGGCCTCCAGGTTCTGCTCCCAAATACCACTTCCTATCTAGGACTGCTTGCTTGTTCCCTAAACCAAACATTGTGACAGAGGAGGAGGCCATATCCCCAATTTGGGACTCAACTGCCAAGTATTTACAATTAAAGCATTTAAAATTAAACACTTACTCTTTAGGCTCTTGCAAGACCAATCCTCGAACTACAATGACTTGCCCGGGCCAGAGACCCCGAGGAAGAGTGCGTGAGCACGGTACCTCCTGACAGAAATGGAAATGACTGAGATGGTGATCACAGGGGTGTCAGGGTCCCTCACCAACAGGCTACCCTCAGGGACCCAGGGACACCATGGTAGATGAGTTTCTCTGTAGGCTTGGAGCTGGGAGACTCAGTCCTGCCCATGTACTAAGTGCCTGCAGGAGACCTGTGAGGGCTTCTTCAGGCACCTCCAGGCAGTGTTCAGTGTCCTGGTGCTTTCTCCCACAAATGTGCTCTCAACTGTGTGTAACAGGCATGCAGTGGTTTGGCACTGTGCCGTCTATAAGCAACTGGAGGTCTGGGACCTGATGGACCCCCCCTAACCTATTGCTTACCCTGGACTAGTCACAGAGAAGTATTAAAAACCCATTTGCAGAGTAAGTGAAGATGAAACTGGCCCTCTCACAGCTGCAGTTTCCCACAAGGAAAGGGAAACCAGGAAGTCACTACCCATCCAGGAGAGACCTAGAGTGAGAGTCACTTACCAGCCTGGGACTGTACAGCAGGAAGGGCTGAAGGAGAGAGAGAGGCAGGGGAGACTGTTAGCATTGGCCTGGGCAGAGGTCTTCCCACTTTCTTGCACTGGGGGGAACACAAGGAGTTAGTGCCTCTCTTAGCAGCAGGCCAGTGACTGGGCTCCCAGTGGGGGACCCTTTGAATCTTAAGATAACCCCCATCTTTGAGTAATGGCGAGTGTTGGAAGGACAGTGGGGCTGTCATCCCACATCTCCAGCGAGGTCATGGGTCTCATCTCCCTTTTTTGTCCTGTGATACCAACCACAGCCACCTTGCAGGGTTGATCTGAGGAGCTAAAGCTCCATAGGAAGTGTCTTCACATGGGAATCATGGGCCCCTGAAGGTAGCCAGACTCCTCCAAGCTTGCCTTGGAGACAGGAGGGGAAGAGGCAAACCCAGGCTCTCTAGGGGCTTAAGGGAGCCAGGCATATTCCTGGTATCCAAAGCAGTGAGGGAAGGGGTCAGCTGGGTCTTGTGCAACCATGTGCAGGGAGGAGAGAGGCCAGCTGGCATGTGTGCATGGTTGTCCAACATTGCTCCCAAAACTCAGATATCCCAACTGGTGAGCCATCAAGCCTGGTAAATGAGTTCCATCCCTGGGCTCACATGGGGGAAGGAAACTCCTACAAATTGTTCTCTGACCTCCACACATGAATGCTTCTCTGATCATGCACACATGGACACATCATGTATTCACATATACAAAATAAATAAATGCAATAAAATAGAAGAAACTCACATATCCAACTGGATACTCTCTTCTCCCCTCCACAAATGGCTGTTAAGAAAGAAAAAGACACTGTAAGTCTTTGGGACCACTGTAAGCCTCTGATGACTTCTCATACCTTTTAAAGCTGGTGGGCAGAACATTCCTATTCCTGGACCCTCCTGAATCAATCTAGGGCTCTTTAGGCAGCACTGGGGATTGAACCTAGGGCCTTGTGTTTGCCTCTGACCACCACTGACCTAGTCTTGGCTCCAAGAGAACTTACATTGATGTTCAGGAATCCAACAGCCTTCACCAAAATGTCACCATATATGCCCAGGGTGTCTACACGTGACAGTGGGAGCTGGTAGCGGTAGTGAAGAAAATGCTGTCCATTCACACTCACCTGGAGAAGCAGACAGAGCCAAACTGAAGAGCAGCCCACTGCTCACGGTGTATAATCCATCCCAGGCACTAGCAAGCATGCCTCCCGGGTTTTACTTAACCTGTTTTTCCTCCCAAACTCTGCAAGGCAGGTGCACTGTACAGATAAACTTATGTCATCTGTCCAAGGTTGTGGAGCTGGTAGGTGGCAGAGCTGATCCTGGTACAAGAGCACTGTCCATGCCCTCTTTACCCATGACAGAGCTTTCCCCTTCTTAGCTAATGTGAGTTGTCATCATTGTCACTACCTGCTGGGGACCTGCTATGTCAGGGTTCAGGTCAGAGGATGTGTGGTATTCTAGGGGTGGGGTAGGAGTTGGGGGTGGGACAAGATCTGAGGGTAAGTCAGGATGGCTGTCGTGTTTATTGAGAAAAGGCTACACCTTTTGTACTCAATAGTTTAGCCACAGGCAAGATTGAAAGCAGACTCAATGATTCAGGGTCAGAAGGGGCATTAGCTTTATTGCAGCATTTCCTGAGACAAAAGTAGTAAGTTCAGCAATATCTAAATGTGCGTGTTCTCAAAGCTTCAGTAACTCCACCAGTAGCCCTCTTGTACCAAGGCCACAAGTTCCTCCTGTCAGAGAAAGGAGAATGATGCTTTTTAGCAAGGCCCCTGACAGAATGGAGGCCTTTAACCAAATGCCTGACCTTGGGAAAAAAACTTCTTCCTGGGACAAGACCCTCCACTACAACTTAAGAACAATTTTCATTCCTCAAGAGACATGATGCAGCGTTTGCACTGAACTGTTGCCTAATTTTGTCCCTTTGTGTCTTAGTCTTCTACACAGGCTTGTTCCCAGGAGGGAAGATCCTGGTGTTTTAATCTTTTCCCTTTATACCATGCCTCTCTGATGTATACATATTAACTAAACTCTGGCCTCAGGCCTCAGGGTCTGGATCTGGATTTCATCCTTGGGGTCAGGTGTGTCTAGTCAGCCTCTAACTTTCCTTGTCTTGGTGTAATCAGGAGGGCACAATGGGATTCCTGTGTGCAGTCATCATGCTGTATGGTTCCATGGTGGAGGGGAGTTTTTCCTATTAATTATTTTGTTTTAACCATTTTATACATTTTCATCCTTCAAAGCCCACACAAAATTTCCCAAAGGAAAAGGCATAAGGGAACTCCTATAACACAGTGAGAATCATTAAAAATGAAAGTTAAAAGGCACTGGAGAGTTGTCTGCAATGTTGAAATGCTGGAACTTTCTCAAACAGCAATGGTCGCCATGCAGTCCAAGGCAACTGCCACCACCACCACTACCACCATCTTACCAGCAGCAGCAGCAACACCACCACCACCATCATCCTTCTCCTCCTCTTCCTTCCCCTCCTCCTATCTACAGCAAGGAAACCAAGGCTCAGAAGTTGGGGGTAATTTGTATGCATTAGGACTTCCCTTCCACCAGCTGTCTTGTCCTGTAGAGCCTTCTGAAGGTCTCATTATCACTTTATTGGGATCATATTGGAGGTCAAAGCTTGGACATTAAGTTCTCTCTCCCCATCTCCTGCTGCCTCATCTGTAAACTGATTGTGAATGTATCCACCTCAGACCTTGTGGGAGGATTTAATGGGCACATCCTCATAAAGGTTTTAGCACAGTGTCTGGTACCAAGCAGGAAGCCTCCAAGTGCTTACTCTCTGACCATGCAGCGTATCCCTCTCCCCATTGGATCCAGGGACCTTAGCAGCCTTAGCCCCTTCTCTACAGTGCCATGGAAAACTGGACAAGAGAAAGAATAGCGTAGGGGTGCCAGTTCTAGACTACTTGATGCCTAACCTTTATACTCACCTTCACCTCTTCATTCTCAAAGAGAAAGAGGATGAGGAAGCTAGCACCTCTCTGTAGGGTGACACCCGGCCACCGGACCTCTTTTTGCCAGAGTCCACCTTGGAGGGTGTTGCAGATGACATGGGGTTTGACAGTGTAAAAGCGAGGGTTGAAGTGGAAGGCAGTATCTGGCCGCGGATGCACGCAGCACCCACACTGGAAGTCCACCTGAAACCTGGTGGGGGTGTTGTGTGGCTTTTGAGATGTCCTTCTGGTCAGAGACCCACAAGAAATTCTGAAGGTAGAGAGGAAGCCCAGATTGATGCCCCTAAATCTGGGCTCTACCAAACCCTAGACAGTCCTCCTTACCTTCGTGCACGTAGAGGGACCACACCCTGCAGCATGACCATCTTGCCTGCATATAGGCCACCAAAAATTGTTGTGACATAGGGAACCACCTGAGCAAGGGAGAGAAACCAGGTGTGCAACTGGAGTTGGAACCAGGGATCCCTGTGTGCAGGGGTAGGTGTGGTGGAGAGAAAAGACCCGGAAACACAGCTTCTCCACTGTGAAGTTAATCTTGACTGTTAGCATGCTGAAATTTACAAATACCATGGAAACACACTTTTAGGAATATCTGAGGGGGATTTTCTAGGTAAGGTTAATTACAGTGGGAAGACCCACCCTAAATGGGGACAGTGCCTTTCATAGGCCGCTGAGTAAAGAGGTGAAGGCCAGTGGAGTACAAGCGTTCCAGGCCCTTGACTCTGGACTGTGGAGCTTCGAGAGTGGCCACCTCCTACCACCTCCCCTGCCATGGCAGACTTATCTCCAATGGCTGGGAGCCAAAACAAAACTTTCCTGCCTTAAGTTGCTATTGCTAAGTAATTTTGTTTTTGTTTTTTGTTTTTTTTTTCACAGTAGTAAGAAAAAGTAACTGATACACTCTCAAGAGAAAATATCCTTGTAGGGAACAACCGGTTTTCTCTCCAATATTCCTGGATTAATTACTTCTCTCATTGCTGTAACGAGATCCCTGACAAGAGCACCTGAAGGAAGGGAGGGTTTATTCTGCGTCACAGTTCCAGGGTACAGGTCCACTATGCAGGAAGTCATGGCAGCAGGAGCTTGAAGCAGCTGGTCACATTGTATCCACAGTCAGGGTTCAGCTGCAACAAAACCTGGTACTTACTTGATGCATGCTTTTTATTTAGACCAGGATTCAGCCCCCAGAATGGTGCCACCTCACACTGAGGGAGACACTCATTACCTTGATTAATGGAGCCTAGATAATACCTCACAGACTTGTCCACAGATTTGTTTCCATGGCAATTCTACATCCCATCAAGTGGTTAGTTCAATGAACTATCACAGCTCTTTTCAAAGCCCTTCTTTCTTGGGCAGAGATGTCAAAACCACGATGCCAGGGGGAAGCCTAATCCAGCATCACTGCCCTGTTAGAGCACCGGCAGGCTGCTGTGGCCCCACTGAGACTTGCCACCCACTGCCACCTGGGAAGGAAGTGTCTGAGGACTGGTGAATGTCCAGAGTTTAGGAGCTGAGAGGAGAAAAGAATGGAGAAGTTGGGAGCAAGCTGACCCTGATGTGGTCTCTCTTCAGGGATTCCCAACAGTGACTAGTCACCTGCTGGGGCCCATCATTCCTCACCCAGAGGCGACCTGGCCTTCCTAAAGTATGCACACAGGTTTCAAGTCTTATTCTGGGTCTGTTCCCTCCCACCCTTTTTTCTCCCTCCATCCTGGCACCTTCTTGCTCTCCCCTTCCTGAGTTCTCAGAGCACTTAACTCACAATGCTAGTTTGGCCCTGAACCACCAATATAGAGCAGCTGGCCAGCTGTTTTCCCATTAAGTTCACAGCTCCTTATAAGTGGAACCTTACTGTCTTTCCCTTCAACAGGCTTAGCAGCTATCTGAGGACAGTGGGAGCTCTGCAGAAGGCATGCTCACAGGCCAGCAGGCGAACCTGGGGCCAGTGTCACAGAGCCAGCCTTTATGCATTGCTTGTCAACACCCAGTGGCAATCAGAGAGCCCAGACCCACCCCAAGAAGCCTTCCAGGTGGCGGTTCTTAGTCTGTGAAGCAAGAGGCGATGGGGACCAAGGAGGTTTCAGGTGCTTCATCCCATTACTCAGGCACCTGGGGAGATGCCAGAGGCCAGGCTCTCCACATGGCATGGTCCCCACAGCTTTGCAGGGCCCAGCAGCACAGTTCCCAGCCTCTTGGCAGAATATGTTAATTAACTGAGTGATGGAGGACTCTAGGGAGGAGAGGACCAAGCAGGGGAAGGTAGTGATCAGTGCTCATTAGTGGTAGTGCCTGCTGGGAGTTTGGCCTTCGGTAAAGCATTGCTGGGCTTCAGAAAGTCTCCTGGGCACTGAACAGGAAGGAGAGAAGGATTCCTACTCTTCCTGATTGGGAGGGCTCCCAGGCCCTTCCTTCCAGCTGGGAGAAGCAGCTGCCCTTAGTCATTAGTGTCCCTCTCAATAATCCCACCTCCATTCTTCTAGCCTCCCAGCCCAGAAGAGGTGGATTGAAAAGGCAAGGACCCCGGGAGCCCGATCACTCACAAGCAAGTTGGATTTAGCTCATCAGTCACTGTGATAAGCTTACTCACTGGGTGGAAGACTGGAGGCTGCAGGATGAAGCTGTCAGGAATCGGGTCCAGGTGTTCATCTGCTGACATGTGAGCAGGCCGAGCAACTTCAACTCAGCTGCCAATCCTAATTCCAGCAACGCTGTCCCCCACTGAAGGCAGGGCCTTCAGTCTCTGCAACAGCTGTGCAATCTGTTAGTCTCACCTGTTCTCTGTGGAGTCCTAGTGCTTCTTGCAGCAGACCTGGGAAGGGCAGTGGCCTACCTTTAGGACCCATATCAGACCCCGCTTCACCCCCAGGCCTGGTGAAACACAGCAGCAGCTTTGGCTGGACCGTGGCTGCTCTTAGAATCTCATGTCCAGGGGCGGATAGCTGGCACTCACTCACGGCCCAGCTAACTAATCCATCTGTGTCTGAAGCACTTGGCCATTTCAAAGGGATGCCTGGGGTTGGCTCCTTTCAGCGAGGGCTCACCTGGACAGGGCCTTCTTCAGGTCAGAGAAAGGGATGGTAGTGGCACACGTGTGCAGGTTCCTTGAGAGGCCCCGCCCCCAGCTTCCTGGCTCCTCCTGTCCTCATTCCCCTGCCTTTTTCCTCACTATTTGTTTCAAGTTGTACAGTCCCTTGAGACCCTGTCAGCATTAGCTGCAAATGCCAAGGACCAGCTGGGGTCACAAGAAAGTGGAGTGAGTAAAGGGCAGGGAGAGGAGGGTTCCCTTGGTCTCAGATAAAGCAACCTGGGCTGGCAGGAACACAGCTGCTGCTCTTAAGTGCTGTGTCCTTCCGCAAGTCATCTCTTCTCCCTGAAATCTGCCCCCGCCCATTCGTTCCCCTGTGTGTCAAGAGGGAGACCATGGCAGAGCCTTGTGCTTGAGCCTGCGCCTAGATAGCTGTGTTTTAGGATTGGCCTCCAGGCCTGGTACAGATTCCAGTAAAGCTTCCCATTTAAAAATAGCTTAACTTCTCAACTTTAGCCCAAGTTGGGAGGTTTTCTGATCTGACTGTGGTGTCAGACTTGGCAGCAGGGAATTCCTGGCAGGGACCAGAGTAGACAAAATGTCAAGTGCATGGGGTGCAGAAGAGTAAGTAATTCTGGGAGGGGGGCATGGATGTGTGAGAAACCCCGACTTAGGTGGTAACTGAAAGCACTTTTGTTCAGCGCCTGCTGGGTAGGTGGAGCTGGGGAGCCAAAGGTATTTCCGTGGGAAATCCACCCCGGGTGGGTGTGTCCAGGATAAATAAAAGCTACTCTACGTACAGTCCAGTCGGGAGGAGAAACTACAGGTGGAGAGACCAGTTGAACCAGGATACAGAGCTCTGCTAGGTAATCAGATCTGGGTCCTCAAGGCCAGTGTCGCCCTTCCCCCAGTCCACTCTCTGTCCTGCTGGGAAATTAGGAGGAAGATGCACTCATTTACTTGGGTTGCCACAACAACACACAGCACACTGGAGAGGGGTTGTGAACAACGGAAATCAGTTTTGTCTGTTTTGGAGGCTGGCGGTTGAAGAGCAGGTGTTGACAGGTTTGGCTTCTCCTGGGGCTTCTATCCTTGCCCTCATACAGTTGGTTGTCTCTGCTGTCTGTAGCTGGGTTCTAATCTCCCTTTTCTGTGAGGATGTAATCATATTGGACCTCATTTTTATCTTAATTATTTCTGTAAGGGCTGTGTCTGTAAACACAGTATTCAGTATTTGGAGGGTTATAACCAGGCCTGAAACAGAGCAGAGGTCTGTGCTCTTGTCACACTCCAAGGCCCAGTGGTGAGGGCCTTCAGGTGAAGGAAGGCTGGTGGCATGATGTCTCTCTCTCCAGGTCACCTAGGCTTTGAACATTCTCGAGGGACCCGAGAGAGCGCCAAACACCCTGGAACCCGTTCTCCAGAACATGAAAGGGGCCCTTCCTCCTCACACCCTCTAACTGGATGGGATAATTAGAGGGTGTTAACACTAGGAGAAAAACTAATTGGAAGAATGGACAGAACTTGGCAGCTGGCCCCACCCCACTTAACCTAGCTGGAACTATTTCTGTGTATGTGGGAATTGGGGGTCAAGCTTCATTTTTCTCAACATGAATAATCATTTCTCTCATTCTCACATATGGATATTCTTTTCTTTTCCAGTGATGAACAAGGCCATCTGTCTTGTGTTGGGTGTTCATGAATGAACAGGTGTATTACCAACTACACTTCATCCCAGTGTCATTGTGGTATTCATTTATTTATTATTTTTGTTTGTTTAGTGTATACGTGTGTATGCCACTTGAGTTCACATGTATGACACAGAGGGGATCACATCTCCTGGAGCTGTGTGTTGGCAGTTGTGAGCTGCCCAGTGTGGGTGCTAGGAATCAAATCTGGGTTCTCTCTAAGAGCAGGAAGTGCTCTTAATAGCTGAGCCATATCTCCAGCTTTCTAATAAAATAACTTATTAAAATATGTTATAACTGGACAGATTAACTGTGAAAGTATTAATCACTGGTAAAAATGTAAACCAATAAGACTTCTAACATATTCCTGAGAGAAATGAAATTGGTATTGTCAGAAAAAAAGATAGTTTTTTTTTTTTAATCTTAAAGCTGAAGATTTACATGTACCCTTGTTACATGAACTCTCTTGAATGAATATACACAATTAAGGTTCCTTCCCACTTGCTTTAATTAAGGGAAGAAGGCAAACAATCATACCTATCCACCAAGTAGCTTTATCATTGGGTCAGTAAACCATGGCACAGACAGTGGACTAGTTTACAGTCTCTATATGAGTGTGTACGGGTCTCTGTGACCACCATGGCCATCAGAGTAGCAATCCTTTGGAGGCAAGAAGGGAGTTTGGTTCAACATGACTAAGCAGCCAGTGTTGGTCTAAACTTTGTAACTCTGATTCCAAGCAGTTTATTTTAGGCATATTTAAGCACAGCACATTGGTAAAATGTTCCAGGTGATGATAACTCAATCCTGTGTGCACAATAAAGCACAAAGTTAGCTAAATAAAGATTGGACATGACTACACTGAAGCTCTTTATAAAGTAACATGACACCTTGATGGGTTCTATAGATTGACTGGGAGAAACCAGCTCACAATAAGGGTCTGGTATGGTCTCAGCCATGCACAGATGGTGCAAAAGTCACCAAGCTGTTCACCATAGTGGGTGGCAGGTTATAAATCTCTTCCTTTGAAGGAAAAATGTAGTGAGATATTCACCCCACCCGCACCCGTTGCATTGACCATGCTCATTGGGGTGTGGGGACAGGTGCGGATGTAACCTGGGGGGACTAGGTCTGGGGTCCTGGAAGCTCTCTCTCTTGCTTCCTGGTCAGAGACAGAGAGCATCCAGAGGCATCCTTGGTAAGGGAACCCTCAGCTGTCATCTGTTTCTGGTGTAAGTGATTTCTCCCCGAATAAACATCCATCAGCCTATCGTTTCCTAGATTCTTATTTACTACATTACAGCACAACCCTGTGTGTTTAACAATAATGGTCCCCTAGTACTTATCTGTCAGTACAAGGGCCTTCTTGCCTCCTACATATGAGTAAGTCATAGAAACAACCCTGGGAGAAGGAAGTCGCTGAAGAGTTACACACAGTGTGGAAGAAGCAACTGTCTCAGTACCTTTTTGCTAAGTGTACCAGTTGCTTATTTTTTTTTTCTTTTTCTTTCTTTCCTAATGCTGTGATAAAAACTATGATGATGGCAACTTACAGAAGGAAGGGTTCATTCGGGTTTATGTTCCAGAGGGATAAAAGTTCATGAGGTTGAGGAAGTGTCTTTAGAGTTTCTATTGCTGTGAAGAGAAACATGACCATGGCAACTCTTATAAGGAAAACATTTAGCTGTGGTGGCTGACTTACAATTTCAGAGATTCAGTCCATTGTCATCATGGCAGGGAGCATGGTGGCCTGCAGGCAAACATGGTGCTGGCTACATCTTGATCAGAAGGTAACAGGAAGAGGACTGAGAGTCACACTGAATGACAAAGGAGACCTCCAAGTCTGACCCCACAGTGACACACTTCCTCCAGCAAGGCCACACCTACTCCCAACAAAGACACACTTCCTAATAGTGATGCCTCTCCCTATAAGCTTATGGGAGCAATTACATCCAAACTATCACAGGAAGTATGGCAGTAAGCAGCAAACATGGTGGCAGGATCTGGAAGATGAGAGCTTACACCTCAATCATGAGTACAAAGCTGACAGCAGAATGGAAATGGCACAAGGCCTTTTTCTCCTGCAGCCCACCATCTCCAGGAGGCCACACCTCCTAAATCTCTCTGTAGTAATAGGCCTGATAGAATGAATGAATACATACCTTGGGTAGTGCAACAATGGCTGTCTTATGAGGGAAAGGCCAAGAATCCAGTAGTCAGTCCTCCAGACTAGATGTCTCTGTAGTTCCTGTCTGGTGCTGGAGTATGGGGGCAGTGTTAGAAAGTTACTGGTTGTTAGTGTATGTTGGAATTCCAAAGGAGCAGGCAGGAATGCCTTGGCTGCAGGTTAGACGAACTTTCCAGTGAGAGTGAGGGTCAGTAGTCAAAAAGCAGAAGTTTCTTCTGTATTTGTTCATATGAGCTGCTACCAGAGGACCTGGCTCAGAGTTAGGGTGGGTCTATAATCGAAAAAAAGAATCCCGTATAGTCATGTTCAGGTGCTTATGTTTTAGTTGATTCTAGATATAGTCAAGTCGACTAGTCATGGCACTCCCCAAGCAACACCATGAACTGGGGACTAAGTGTTCAAATATCTGACCCTTTGGGGGCATTCATTCAAGTATTACAGCATGCTATAATAAAGACCCTTGTAGACAACAGAAATGTCTCCAGGCTTGGATGTTCAGGACCTGCTCTAGAGATTCAGTGTCTGGTGAGACCCATTTTCAGGGTCATAGATGGCAGTGGGGGGCTCCTAGTTCTTCAGCAGCTTCCCCCCCCCCATTTCTTCCTTTTCTTCCTTTTTCTTTCTTTTCTCCTTCTTCTTCTCCTTCTTCTTTTTCTTCTTCTTCTTCTTCTTCTTCTTCTTCTTCTTCTTCTTCTTCTTCTTCTTTTCTCTTTCTTTTTTTTTTTTTGTGAAGACACAAGTCTCATCCATGAGGAATTTGTTGTTAGCATCCAAGTTCTTCTCAAAGCCTTTCACCTAGTCCATTTACCTAGGGCTTAGAAGTTCAGTATATGAATTTTGAGAGGACAAAGATAATTCAGGCCAGACATCAATCTGAAAACAAAGCTTCAAGCATGAAAACAAGGTATTAGGGATTCAAAAGGATTTGGAGGAAAAAAAAAAAAAAAGCTAGTTAAAAGGGGTCAGGGGAAATCAATGGATGAGTGGATAAAGAATTTGTGGTTTTATTCAACCACAAAGGATGACTTTTCATTGTTTGCAAGAAAATGGAAGAAACTGCTGAGTGTGTTAAACAAAATAAGCCAGACTCGGAAAGACAAGTATCGTGCATGCTCTTATGTGTGGACTTTAGGAATAATAATGACATGAATAAGAAGGGAGTTGTGAAGGAAATGGAAATCGAGGTGAGGAGATAGTGAGGAGAGGGGAGTTGAATAACGAATCGCCCTAAGCACATCAAATACATGTGTGAAAATATCACATGATTTTGTAGAGGAAAAGGCCGGGTGGGTAGAGTCACTCAGTCTTAGCTGAGGCTGAAAAAAGGATCGTTTGAGCCCCAGAGTTCAAGACCTGCCTGTGCAACAGGGCAAGGTCTCATGGAAAAAAATAAGCAAAAAACAAAAAGCAAGGACACCTTAGACACAAAACTCAGGATGGAGGGGATGCGAGGTGGAAAGCAAGGGGTTAGATGGATCTTGTGTGTACTGGGTATGCTACAGTTCTGAGATCCCACCATTGCTTATTACATTATATATTTATTTAGCTTTAATAATTTTTTTTTTCAAGACAGGGGTTCTCTGTGTGTAACTGGTTGTCCTTGAACACACTCTGTGGACCACGCTGGCCTTGAACTCATAGAGATCGCTTGCCTCTGCTTCCTGGGATTAAAGGTATGTGCCACCACTGCGTGGCACTATGTAGATTTAATTTTTTAAAAGGTTTATTTGATGTGTACACGTGTTTGTGCCTGCACATCTGTGTGTACCATGTGCATGTCTGGTGCTGGCCAGAGGCCAGCAGAAGGCGTCTGAACTCCTGGAACTGTGTTATAGACTGTTGTGAGCCACCTCGTGGGTGCTGGGAACCGACCTGGGATCCTCTGCAGGAGCAATAGTTGCTCTTAACTCTAGCCATCACTCTAACCCCATATTTAGCTTTTGTGTCTTACTCTAGATAAGGCTTGTCTGAGCCTCACTGTGTAGCGAAACTGAAGCGGGCTTCCCAGGCCTCATAATCCGGTCTCAAGGCCCTCGGTGTGGCTGGCTAATAACTGTGGACTTCTCCAGAGGCCTCAGATGCTCCCTCTGACGCTGCGATCGCCGCTTTGCGTGACTCACGAATGACCCACCTCCAGCAAGGCGCGCCCGCCTTTTCTCTGAGGGGCTGTGGCGCCTTCCTTCACGCCAGTGTCCACCGATGAGCTTACTGCACAGGTGCAGCGTCTGCACCCCCGCCCCGCTCGTGCCCCTGTTCCGCGTGTCTCGCCCCGCGCACCCTCGCTGCCGTTTGCCGAGCGCTCCTTGGCGCCCGCCCCTCCGCTACCCTCCCCCCGGGTTCTAGTCCTGCCAGACCGGTGCCCATGATCCCGGAGCTCCGCCTACCCCAGGCCACATCATCTGCCAGCTCTCCAGGCGCATCGACCCCGCTGGCCAAGGAGGGATGGGCCTGAGTCCAGCTGCCAGCGGGGAGTACGGGATCCGCCTCTCCAGGGTCCCATGGCCACGCCTCAAGCTCACCTCGAGGACCAGCAGTACCGGGTCAAGTGACACCCAGCCTGCCACTGGACCATCAACGGTGTCCCACTCAGGTCTGCCCCGCGAATGGGGCTTCTCCCTCGAAGCCTTTCTGGGTGGTTCTTGTCCCAGCGAATAGCTGCTTGTCAGAAATGGCTTGACTGTTGCTTACGTCTAATTAATCTCCCCTCCCCCTTCCAAATTTTGTAGAGGGCAAAGCAGGAACGGGGCACAGTTGTAAACACACACACACACACACACACACACACACACACACACACACACACACACACACAAATTAGAGACAGGGTCTTTCTTGCTACACAGCCCTGGCTGGCATGGAACTTTAGATGTAGATCAGGCTGGTCTGGAGCTCACAGAGATGTGCCTACCTCTGCCTGCTCTGTTGGGATTAGAGTCACCAGACACCATTCTAAGCCAGAACATCCAGCCCACTTTAGGGTTGAGTTGGTCTTTCATGGGGTTCACTTCTTCCCACATAGAAGGGAGTTGTGTATGAAATCATACCCCTTCCCTCTTGAATTAGAGTCAGCGAGCTCTCAGGCGCTGTTGGTCCAACTTCTGCCAAAGCGGTTCAAGCAAGGCTGCCGGTTAGAACAGGCCAGAAGCTTGCCTCGCGGGTAAGATTCATTCTATGAGGACTGGGGCTTTGGTACCGGACGCTTTTTTGGAAATCTGTCTTAGAACACTCCCACCCCACCAGGTGGTTTCTGCTCCAATCAGTCAACAGCAAACCAGTGAGTCCAGCCTGCTGGGTAAGATTGATCAAGGCTGTAGACCTGATGGCCGTTGGCATACGTTGTTGAAGTTTTTACCCACAATGCCATTCTGCGGACTCTTGAAAGTTAAGTGGGATTGTAGGAGCACAAGCCAAGGAGAAATTCAGGAGGCTTGTGCCTGGACATTAGGTTGGGGTGAAAGGAGGTATGAAGCTTTTTGCGTTTTATTGTAACCTCATCCTGTCTTCTATTAAAATTAGCGTCCAAGTATCACTTGATGACAAGCATTTGAAAAGAATAACGAACAACAACAACAACAACAACAACTTAAAAGCTCTGATGGGGGGGGGAATGAATAATAGAATGTATTTGGGAATAAATGTAAAGTGTACACACCTTCTGGAAACTAACAGTGCGTTCGTTCCAAGAATGTGGGAGAGAAACATTTAGAGTTGAAAAGAGGAGAATGGAAATTGCTGTGAATCAATCATCTTTGGCCTCAGATTTAATATAACAGTGGCATTTAGGGACCAGAAGGAAGGGTGGGTAGGCTCAATCCAAGTTGACCTCTTGCTGGGCAGGTGTGGCAAGTCATGGCTTTGTGGAATTTCTCGTGGCAATTCATGTCAACAGTGCATGGCAGCACTCCCTCTGGCTGCATTTTTGTCTGGATTTGAGATTAGGGACTCTATTTTGAATGTGACCTCTCATCTATACATGTAGTTCTAAACAATCATCAGAACACTAGGAAGCAGAGGGTTGAAAGCAAGTGTCTTCATGGAATTAAGTTGGCAGGTGTGTGAAGGATGTCTCTTTCAATGACAAAACAGGAAGGTGTTCAGATCTGAAGCGATTGGTCACATAGACTTTCCAACAGCTATGGAATAATGTTTGCAATATGATTGTAAAATTGTTTATAGAGAGAAGCCAGTAATTAACTTGGAGATCACACCCAGCAAGAACAGAACAGAGCTGGTTGCAACACCTAAGTTGGAGATAGAAGGCAAACTAAAAAATCAAGCAGCAGAGGTGAGTACCCCAGGAACGGATAGAATGAGTGTTTTAGTCCCTTGGTGACTGCACACTGTATTCTGTTTTACTCGTCTGTGTCTAATAAATATCTACACTGACCTGAGATATTGTTATGCATTTTCGAGTAGCTTTCCTGAGGTATATTTAGCACATATTACAAATTGCTCCTAAAAAAATACAAAAAGGAGATTCTATCAACTACTTAGGATATAAAATAGAGCTACAGAAAATTAGACCACAAAAAGTACAGATTAGGAGAGATCACTACCAGACTCTTAATGATCTTCAAAAATTACTAGGAGAGATCTCTCAACTACAAACCATTATTGGAATATAAGGGCATGATTTAAAAACATAAAAATGACCCTAAAAGGGGACAAAGATTTCAATAGTCCACAAATACTATCAGCTGAGGCTGAAAAGGAATTAGAATGGGAATTAGAAAAGAGGATATTAGAAGCACATGTGGACTGTGTGGATCCAAAATTAGGCTGTATTCTGGTTATATTACCATCTAGAGAATATCCTTCAGGGATTTTGATGCAGAGGGAAGATATCATATTAGAATGGATATTTCTACCACATAAACAGAATAAAAAACTAAAAACATATAGAAAAGATCTTTGACCTGATTATAAAAGGTATATTAAGACTTCGTCAACTGACAGGAAGAGACCCAACAGAATTCATAGTACCTTTGACTAATGAGGAAATTTCCTCCTTATGGAAAGATAATGAATATTGGCAGAGAGCATGCAGTAACTTTTTGAGAATGATTAGCAACAATTATCCCAAAAGTGAAAGGATAAAATTCATAAAAAAACAATTTGGATCCTTCCACGCATTGTAAGAAAAACACCTATCTCTGGAGTTCATACATTCTACACTGATGCAAACAAATCAGGTAAGGCAGGATTTAAATCAGGTAAAATAAGAAAAGTGGTTCAAAGCCCTTACAATTCTGTACAAAAGGCAGAATTGTATGCCATTCTCATAGTACTTATGGTTTTTACAGAACCTCTCAATACAGTTACTGACTCTCAATATGCAGAAAGAGTTGTCTTACACATTGAGACTGCAGAATTTATTTCTGACGGTACAGACTTAACTTCATTGTTTATACAGTTACAAGATACTTTCTGAAAGAGGATTCATCCTATATATATATCACACATTAGATCCCATACGGGTCTGCCAGGTCCTCTAGCACAAGGCAATGATGAAGTTGATTGGTTATTGATAGGAAGTGTGCTAGAAGCATCAGAGTTTCATAAGAAACACCATGTGAACAGCAAAGGTTTGAAAAAGGACTTTTCTATCACTTGGCAACAAGCCAAGGAAATAATAAGGAAATGTCCTACTTGCTCATTCTATAACCAAACTCCTTTACCACCAGGCAGTAACCCTAAAGGTATAAAAAGAAATGAAATATGGCAAATGGATGTGTTTCACTTTGTAGAATTTGGAAAATTAAAATATGTGCACCATACTATTATTAGATAGTATTCCTGTAGTCCCAATTCATGTAAACTAATGCTGGCTTTGGAGTTGGATTTGGCTTTCCTTCTTTAAATTCAAGCATGTTGTTAAGATTAAATTCACAGTTTCTGCTTTATATCAAGAAGCCAATTGATGTAAGGCAGAAGAAAACCTCTCTGAAATCCTCATTTTGTCTTATACATGTTAATGCTTATTGTTGCCTTTCCCCTAACACATACCGTAAAACTTGAAAATTTTACTTTGATATTGATATTTAAGTTTTCCACAAGGAATAATAACAGTTCCTAACAGCAATCCTTGAACACTCCGGAAAGAAGATGGGGCCCCAAATGGACATTTCCATTCTACTCAGCCTGATGCATCTGAGCTACAAACTTCACCCTTTAACCAGTTTGGGACTGCTTTGCTCAAGACAACTCATGACTAGCTAGCTGTAATGGTGCACCTTCTTATTACAACCTGGCCAGAGTTTTAAATAGAACTCCAGTCAAGCATTTTCTGCCACAGTATGAATACCTACATATGTCACAGCCAGTTCTGTTGAGAAATTTGGTTGCTAAACATTTTCTTTCTACAGGATCCCATGGAGCAATCATTGCCCCATTTCAGCAGGAAGTAATCTTAAGATAACGATGTCCCCTCTCCCCACTCTTGGAATTTAGGGATAATATTCATCTTCATAGGGTTGGTTTTAGTTACTTGGGGTTGGGTATAGAAGGTGATATTTAGACTCGGTTATCTCTTTTAGACAGGAATAGGGTATGGTTGGGAAAGGTATGGTTCAGAATGATATAGGTAGATTGGCCTACCTTCTTGTGAATTGTTTAGTAAGAGTGATATATTAGTATTTCAGCTTACATTGTTATATATTCTTATTTGTGGTAACTTATGTACTGGAAGAATTGTATATTATATTTTGTCATTGTGTGAAATCTTTCCATTTATGTTTTATGCACATTATTCTCGCTATATTCTATGTATGTATACTTTGTTTGCGTTCAAGATATTTTGTATATTGATACAATTTGGGATATTTATCTTGCTACCCTTTAGAGCTACCTCTTGTCTAGACATTTCTACTCTACCTCTACTTTAGGAATTTACATGTGCATAATTATATTGTTTAGGTGTGTATCCTTGCTTTATTCAAGAAGTTTTAATCAGGTTTTTAGCTAAGTTCCTGAGTATTACAGATTACCCTCACACGTGTTTCCTTTACCTATGAGATTAGTCAGACATAGATGCTTAATCTTCAATCACTTCATAGACCTACAGAACACGACATTTAAATGTTTTAATATTAGTACTCCATTGACATGAGATACTGTTGCTCCTAGCACCATGGACTTTCCCGAAAGTATGTTGGACACTGTTGTTGCTCCTTCTGGAGTTCACCCTCTCTTCGGCCATGGCCTCTTGGGCAAGGAACTGCCCCTACCTTGACAACTGATCTGTGCTTGCAGGAGACAAACAGAAGACTGCTGAACCTTGCCAAGTCAGGGTAAGACAGCCTTTCTTCCTCCCTGCTTTTGTTGTGATCTTTCAGGTACTCTTGGCCTTAGCCAAAATTGGCTGTGCCAACATTGTTCTGAGACCTTGGGTGACTGTCCAGGTGGCTTGCTGTTTCTGTCTTCGAGGCATCTTTTGGAAGTTGCCCATCTGTACTTCCTGTATACCCTAGTATCGCTATTTTCCTTCTCAGGTCTTGATGAGGTTGTAGATTAAACTATCACAACTATTATTCTCTCTTCCTAGTTAGAGATATATTAGGTACTAGGCTTAAACTTTCTAGCTTAGGATAACTCTATTGTAAACTCCATTATGTCTTCACCCTAGGACTAGATACGTAGGTCGTTTTGTTCTCGATTTTCCTTAGAGCACACTTGTTATTCACTGTTTTGTATATAGTTGTGTATCAAGCCCAAATCTTTCCTTTAGACTAAAAGGGGAATTGTAGCGAGATAGTCACCTTGTCTGCACCTGTGGCTTAGGCCATGCCCATTGGGGTGGAGACAGGGCCGGACGTGAGCTGGGGGAAAAGGCTGGGAAAGGGTCAGGCCGCCCTTTTGGGTGGTGGACGCTGGAAGGCTTAGGATCTGGTGGAACCCGCCGCGTTCATCTGCCTATGTTGTGAGTTATTTCTCCCTTAATAAACATCTATTCGGCCTAATTGTTTATCCTGATCCTTATTAAATCGCAATAGATAGGTTTCGGAGGTGTGTGTGTGTGTGGGGGGGCAAGCTTCATACCGCATGATCTATCTTGTAACTGTCACTGTAACAAAGGGCATGGTGGCAGGCATTAGGTAGGACCATGACTTTATTCTGCAGCTCCAGGGGATGAACAATATACTTTCTTATCAACCCTGTCTCAGAAAGAGAGAGTTGCAGAGGGGTGTGGTCTGACAGGAAGGGGGCAGGGAGGGAGGGAGGGAGAGAGGGAGAGAGGAAGAGAGAGAGAGAGAACATGAATGAGCCAGCAAGGGGGCGGGTCTGTGATCTCACGGATAAGCAAGGGGGGGGGTGTCTGTGATCTCACGGATACATGTATACAGTTGTGAAGCACCTGTTTGTAATCTCTTCCCTGTTACTACCATGACTCCAGGCAGCAAACAGTCTGTTTTCTGCCAGCTTTAGATGAGTTTGCATTTTCTTAGCAAGTGTGGTCATAGTGCATGTCCTTCATTTTAAACATTTTACTACATTTACTTATGTATTTATTTATGGTGTATGGGGATGTGGTCTTGTGTGGGGGCCAGAGGACAACTTGAAGAAATTGGTTCTCTCCTCCTGCCACATGGATTCCAGGATGAAACTCAGGTTGTCAGGCCTGGCAGCAGTGCACTTTACACCCCCCCCCCCCCCCCCCCCAGTGATCTTTCTGGTTCTCTAGCAGTGGTTTGGTGAGATGGTCAGGGTCTGCTGGAGATCACAGCTGTAACAGCTACTATTGGCTTTCACTATGACCTTGTTATTCTGTTCATTTAGCAGAAGAATAATCCTAACCATGGGTTTTACTTTCTCATTATATAGCAGAGTCTGTAGATCAAGTATTTAGAGATGTCAGTCATTCGAACATTTTCACAGGGCCAATGCATGTGTCTCCAGTGTTACAACCAAAGAGAATTCCAAGCTCTCCTTTAAAAATTATTTATTTATTTTATTTTATTTACATTGGTGTTTGGATGGCCTGGAGCAGGAGTTAGGGACAGTTGTGAGCTGCCATGTGGGAATTGAACCTGGGTCCTCTGGAAGAGCAGTCAATGCTCTTACCCACTGCTCCATCTCTCCAGCTCCCTAAAATATTTTTTTATTTAAATTTTTTTATTCATTATACATACCAACCACAGTTTTTCTTCCCTCCCCTCCTTCCATCTTCCCCCAACCTCCCTCCCAACCCATCCTCTCATCCACTCCTCAGAAAGGGTAAGGCCTCCCATGGGGAGTCAACAAAGCCTGGCACATTAGTTGAGTTAGGACCAAGGCCCTCCCCACTGCATCCAGGCTGAGCAGGCATAGGGAATTGACTCCAAAAGCAAGCTCATACACTGGGGATAGATCCTGGTCCCACCGCTAGGGGCCCTTCAAACATATCAAGCTACAAAACTGTTGCCCATATGCAGAGGGCCTAGTTAGGTCCCACACAGGCTCCCCAGCTGTTGGTCTAGAGTCCATGAGCTCCAGTGACCTTGGGTGGGCTGTCTCTGTGGGTTTCCCCATCATGATTTTGACCCCCACCCCTGCTCCCTCTCTTTGACTGCAACTGGATTCCAGGAGTTTGGCTCAGTGTTTAGCTGTGGGTGTCTGCTTCTGTTTCCATCAGATGCTAGATGAGGACTCAAGAATGGCATATAAGGTGGTCATCAATCTCATTATCAGGGGAGGGCTTTTAAGGTAACTTCTCCACTATTGCTCAGATTGTTAGTTGGGGTCATACTTGTAGGCCTCTGGACATTTCTCTAGTGTCAGTTTTCTCTTCAAACATATAATGGCTCCCTCTATTATGGTATCTCTTTTCTTGTTCCCATCTATTCATCCCCCAACTCAATCTTTCTTGTCCCTCACATTCTCCGCTCCCCTCCTCCTCTTCCTCCTTTTCTCCTCTTCTCTTTATCCTAACTCCCTCTCCACTCACTGCCCCTCCTCCTGCTCCCAATATGCTCAGGAGATCTTGTTCCTTTCCCCTTCTTTGGGGGACCTTGTATGAATCTCTTAGTCTTCTCCTTGTATTCTAGTTTCTCTGGTGGTGTGAATTGTAGGCTGGCGATCCTTTGCTCTATGTGTAAAATCCATATATGAGTGGGTAAATACCATGTTCCTCTTTTTGTGACTGTGTTACCTCACTCATTTGTCTGCAAATTTCAGGATTCCATTGTTTCTTGTCCACTGAGCAATATTTCATTGTGTAAATGTACCACATCTTCTTTATCCGTTCATTATTTGAGGGGCATCTAGGTTGCTTCCAGGTTCTTGCTATTACAAATAATGCTGCTATGAACATAGTTGAACAGATGACTTTGTTGCATGGATGGCACACCAGCTTCTTTACTTTTTCTTTTTAAAAATATATCTCTGTTCTTTGAGAATTTAATACATATGTACAATATCTTTTGGTACCATTTTTTAAAGCACTGAATACAGTTTGATGGGAGATGTCATTCTGTAAATATGTTTGTTTCTCTTATTGGTTAATGAATAAAGCCCTGTTGGCCAATAGGAGAGCAAGATAGGCAGGACAAGGAGACAAGGAAGATTCGGGGATAGATAGGGAGGAGATTACAACTGTAGGACTGAGAGAGAAGAATTCCTGACCCTCTCTCCAGTAAGATAAGACCACGTGGAATACTTAGATTAATAGAAATGGGTTAATATTTAAGACAGAGCTATCTGATAAGAAACTAGTAACTGGCCAACAGCTTAATCTAATACAGGGTCTCTTGTGTGTTATTTGGAGCTGGCACCGCTGTGGGACCAGGCCAATGGAAAAACCTGCTCGTAACAACAGTTAGTACTGCTGGTATGTGCATGTGTGTAGACCCATCCATTGTAGCATGGGCAACCCGCTAGGGGCCACATGCCTGACTGATGCTTGCTGGGGGTAGGGAGGACCAGGTCTTTTCCTGAAATGAGGTCTTGAGATTTGCTGGAAATAGATGCAGTCCCATCTCTACTCCTGATCCCATTCTCTCCCTTTTCATTTTATGTTTGCCTTTGTCTGCTCCATGTTCCTCCCTTGGTCACTCTGTGCAGGTTCCTCATGATTATCTGCTTTCAGTGAACCTGAGTCTTTTTGCTTCCTCAGGGCCCTTGCCATGTATTGCCCGGACTGTCCTTTTCTGCTCTTGTAAACATAGCATGTTTGTGCTCTTATAGACTAACTGTATGTATTCCCTCCAAAATTCACTTGTTGAAGTCTTAACCCTCAGTGTGGTTGTATTTGGAGTAAGGGAATAGTTAAGGTTAAATGAGGTCATGAGATGAGGCCCTGAGCTGCTATGATGGGTGTTTTTGTAGGAGAAACCCCAGGGAACCCTCTTTCTCTTTACCCGCATCCCCCACTCTGTAATAGCACACAAAGGGAAAGCCACACGGACACAGGTGAGGTGCTGAAAGAAGGGGCCTCAGGATGACACTTGCCTTGCTACACCTTGGTTTTGTACTCTACTGTCTGAAGAACTCTGAGGAAGTTAGCATGTGTTGTATAAGGGATCCAGTCAGTGGAGTTTGATCATGCCAACTTAAGCAGACAAATGCAAATACACCGCTCTTCCCTTGAGATAGACCCTCATCTCTCTGTAGTCTGGGCACTGGCCCAGCCTAGTGAGCTACCCAAATATCACCTTCCACACTGCCTCCATACCCCCAGGCCCAGCTTGATTAATGTAACTTGTGCACCAGCCTAGGCTGCCCCAGCTGAAAGCTTTCTTGGTTACTACTGAATTGGAATCACTCCTGTCCCTTAAATCAAAGCTCAGCACTGAGTGTCTGAAGGGCTGGCTCTACCAATATCTCATATCTGATCTGAAATCAACCAAGCTTCCACCCAACAGAGGCAGGCCAGAATCTTACATCAGACATGCAACCAACAAAAGCCTATATGGCCAGGTCACAAAGCAAACAGTATGGAAGGACAAGACAATATGTGCCCTCTCCAGTCCAAATTCTCTAGTCCCATAGAAATGTTCTCCCATGAGAATTACTGAAATGAATCCCAGGGCACAGAATATGGAAGATCAATCATGAGTATGATCAAAGAGTTCAAGTAGCAGACACTGGCACCTCAGTGAACTTTAACAACACAGGAATACACTCCCGAGTGATGTCCAGGAAAACACAAACATTCAGCTGAATGAAACAAAGGCAACTCAGGACCTAAAAACTGAATCAGCAGAGAGAGAAGCATACAGAAGAAAACTCCAGCTGAAATGAAGATTTGATTGAAAAGCCGAGGGCCCCACCCCCTCCTCACTGTGCTTTTGATCTCACACCCACATCCTATCATTTCCGGGACACCTTTGATGGTGATTAACTACCTTTCTCTGTTGTCTTGATCTCTCTGCCAGAGGCTCACCACAGCACTTTTCCCTCTGGGAAAGACCCTCTTGAGCCCCTGGCCTTTGATAACCTGTGGGCCTTGTCTGCCCACCACCCTGTCTCTAGTCTCTTACCTTCCATCTCGTGTATGAGAAAGGCCTTCACCTTCACCCACCTGCTGAAGTGATCCTCCAGGTTGCCCCTTAGCTTTCTTCTTCTTGCCTTTGAGATCTCCATCTGAACTTTGTAAGAGATCTCACTTGACCGATCACATGACACAGAATAGCTCAATGGTCACTGTCTGCTGTATCGCTCTGTCAGTGGGATTGCAAAAGTTTTCGTGACTGCTATTAGATAAGAGCCAAGGAGGACTCATCAAAGGAGCTGGGCGGCTCTGGGCTCTTTTTGTGTGTATGTGTGTGGTATATGTGTTTGCCTGTGTATACAGGAGCAGTGTCTTTGTTCAAGGGTGGTGTCACTGCCAGCCACTATGCAGAAGTTACTGTTTATGTTTTTCCTACTAGGTTGCTAATGGGAGGGTATCATATACACCATGGATATGTGAGCAAGGATGACTTGTGTCCTAGGTGGGGTAGAGCAAGAAGGTTCAGGATTTCATCATACTCCTCAGAATGGCAAGAACTACAAGATTTAGGAATTGTTCATTTCTAGCACTTTTTTTTCTGTTTAATATTTTTGGACCACGGTGGATGATTGTAGATAATTGGAACTACAGAAGGGAAAGTGAGGGCAAGAAAGGACCTCTCACATGCAAATTCTTCCGTGTTCTGTCAACACTTCAGGCTCCAAGTTTGATTACTGAGATGACACCTTGGTTAGGGGTAAGTGTGGAGTATGTTCCCATCATTCTGATCCATCAATACACACGCACAGGTTTTCCTGGAGTCAGGTATGTGAGATCCTGATATGGACACACAGAGTCAGGCTCCTCACATACTGTGTTCTACTGTGGAAGTGCTTACATGAGATTTTATTAGTTGCCAAACAAAGAAAAGCATAAATTCACCAATAGTGGTAGGGTCCAAGGGCGAGCAGTTACAGCAAAGCCGGCACACTCTGCTACAGGTTTCAGATGCTGTCTGGTGACAGTCTCAGCATTTGGATTGGTGAAAGCCACTGTTTTGTTAAGAAGACATTGTGAGGTTTTGATAAAAGGATGTTTGGTCAGACACAGTGGATAGCTTTCAAAGGTAATTTGACCCTAATTTACAACATTTTAACTCTCCATAACCTTGACACTTTCTCATTTGGCCTTGTAGAATCTTTAACATAGGTGTTACGTATGTTTTTTCCCTGTTGGTCACCTGGTCTCGCTGCTACGCCAGCCCCAAATAACACGCAGAAACTCTGTATTTGATACAATGCTGTTGGCCAGCTCTGTCTTAATGATTAACCCATTTCTACTTATCTAAGTATTTCCACGTGGTCATCTTATCGGAGAGCGGCCTGAGTCCTTCCTCTCCGGGCTCTCCATGTTAACTCCTCCTCACTACTTCCTCTTTCCTCCTTGTCTCCTAGCCCCACCTATCTTGCTTTCCCATTGGCCCAACATTACTTTGTTCATTAACCAGTATGAGAAACATATTTACAGGATAACATCTTCCATCACATAGGTGGAGCCGCGTCTCTCTCCCTCCCTCCCTCCCTCCCTGCCTGCCTCCTTCCCTCCCTCCTTGCCCCCTTCCCTTCCTCCCTCCCTCCCTCCTCCTCTCTCCCTCCCGTCCCATCCCCCATCTCTCTGTTCTTTTTTGGAAGCTTCCTCTCACAGTCCTAAGTGGTGATTTTCCTCTTCCAGCCCTGTATGACTGCTCTGGTGTCTGGTCACATACCACTAAAGAGTCAGTCTGCTTTAATAACTGACCAGGGCCCTTACCTTTGGTGCTTCTAAAGTTGAAAGTGACACTCTTACTTTAACCAACTCGATCTCTCCACCTGCTACCTGCCCCAGGCAGGAACAAAATTTCCACCCACTTCCTTGTTCTATGCCCACTTGATTTATGATGCTTTTTAGAATCTGGGCACCTTACACAAGACTGGTTTTTCTCTTTAGATGCCTGTTTCTGGGAGAAGGGCCAGATCTGGGTTGAATCCTATGCAAAGGAAATAAATAGCAGATGACAGAAGGGGTTTGAAATCACAGTGCATTCCTGAGTGAGCTGGAATCAAACAGAGTCAGGGGAAGGTACCAAGAATTGGTTGGGGTGGGAGGCCACTGGGAGGGTAGATATAAATTCCTGCTGTTCACCAAAAGCTGGGAAATGAGAGAGTGAGGAGAGGGAATGATGGGACCTTGCATTTAGCATGAATAACTCCAGATGAGTCTCATGTCTGTGTAAATACATTTAGTTTTCTACTTTACTAGACTGTCCAGTGACAAAGTTGCAATGGAAAACATCTCCAAACCCAAGAAAATTTACTTGTTTAATGAGCATAAGGGCTTTTACCTGCGTTTACATATGTGCACCACACACATGTAGTGCCTGTGGAGGCCAGAAGAGTGTGCTAGATACCCTGGCCTGGAGTTGTAGGTAGTTGTGAGTTGCTATGTAAAGGCTGGGTCCTCTGGAAGGATAGGAAGTGCACTTAACCACTAAGCCATTTCTCCAGCTCTTCAAGGCAATGTCTTAACGTTTTCACTTCTTCCTGACTCTGTTTCCTGGGCCACAAGGCTTGTTCAACATCCTTGATGCTAAGTGGGACTTCATTAGCTCTTTTTCTGGTGTAGAGTTGGTCAGTGTGCACCGTGCTGCTGTCATCTGGGCGTCTGGACCAGGAAAGGTCAACCAAGATCCTTAACTGCTTGTTGCCATGGTGCTGTGCCACAAGTGGGACAAAACAGCCAGGTTTCCTGGGAAGTCATGGTGTTTTTGTTGGTAGGGAAGTGTGTTCCTAGAGACAGCATCTATGGCACCCACTGGCTCAATAGTTTGGATAGAGGGGAGTGTCATGGGGCAGAATTCTTAGGTCCTCAGGTCTGTGCTTGGGTACAGTGACATAGAGTCAGTGGGTGGTTCAGAGGTGACACAGTAGCTTACCTGGGGAGGCACTGTGGGTAGACTCAGAAAAAACCTGTCCCACACCACTGCCATCTGCCTTCCCACCCTGGTCAGGGCCAGAGACAGCAGAGGTTGATTGCATTGACCTCCCATGCCTGTCTTTATATATGTGCCATTCTTCATCCACTGGTGACTTGGTGGCCTCTTCCCTCTCTCCCCCCTCCTCTTATTGCTCCCTCCTCTCCACTATCTTCTTTCCCTCGCCTCCTCCCAATCTCTTATCTCTTCCTTCCCTTCTTCCTCCTCTTCTTTCTCTTTCCTTTCCAATGTCAAGACTTAGATTATTAATGGCCTTTAGGCTGTGGCATCAATGAAAATGGGCCCAAAGTCTCTCAGAAGGCCTGGGCGGTCTAAGGAACCTCTGACAGTGGAACCAGGATGTATCCCTGGTGCACAAAAGGACTTTGGGAGCACATTCCCCATGGAGGGATACTCCCTTAGCCTAGAGGCAGGAGGGAGGGCCTAGTCCCTACTCCAAATGACTTGACAGATTTAGATGACCCCTCCTGGAAGGCATCACCCTACATGCGGAGTGGGGGGGAATGGGATGGGAGAGTGGTTGGGGGGCATGGGAGGGTGGGAGGGAGAGGGAACTGGGATCGATATGTAAAATAAGAAAAAGAAAGAAAGAAAGAAAATGGGCCCAAAGTCTTCTGTATGTTCTCTATATAAGATGACATGGCCTTAACTTAGTGTATATATGTCTACTCAAGTACACTATATCCAATAAGTTCTCTTATTTATGTGCAAAGAAAAAAATAGAAAATCCATGAATTAACAACCTGTGAAGGATAAAAAGCAATTCAGTTCTTCACTTGCATCAGAGTATGAAAGTTTTGAACTTGTGTTGAATTTTTAAAGATGATTATAAAAATATCAGAACTTAGACTTCCTTACTGACCTTTAAAAATACTGTTGTCTGAGCTGGAAAGATGGCTCAGTGGTTAAGAGCACTTGCTCTTGTAGAGGATCAAGATTCATTTCCCAGAATCCATACTAGGTGACTCACAACTGCCTGTAACAGTCCAGTTTCAGGAGACCAAGTCCCTCTTCCAGCTTCTGCAGGCACTGCACACACATGGTGCACATACAGCTAAGTAGACACACACACACACACACACACACACACACACACACACACACACACACACAAAGAAATACTGTTATCCAATCCTGTTGCCATTTATTAAGACAAAGACATTTGTGTGAAAATGGTCTTGTTAATATTGAGTTACAAAGAGAATCTTGCTAATTTGTCATTCATCCCCTTTCAATATTTGTTGTGCGATATTTTACTCACTTGACTTTTGGGGGCCTACCATCCAGCTCCCAAATAAATACACAGAGGTATGTTCTTTGTTATGAATACATGGCCTTAGCTGGGCTTGTTTCTAGCCAGCTTTTCTTATCTTAAATGAATCTATCTTTTCCTGCTGGGCTTTTATCTCCCTTACTTCTGTATCCCTTTTCTTTCCTTCTTACTCTGTGTTTGAGTGACTCTGTGGCTGTGTCTGCGTGTCTGTGTGTCTGTGTGTCTGTGTCTATGTGTCTGTATGTTTGTGTGTCTGTGGCTGTGTGGCTGTGTGGCTGTGTGGCTGTGTGGCTGTGTGTCTGTGTGGCTGTGTGTCTGTGTGACTGTGTGTCTGTGTGTCTGTGTCTGTGTGTCTGTGTGACAGTGTGACTGTGTGTCTGTGTGGCTGTGTGACAGTGTGACTGTGTGTCTGTGTCTATGTGTCTGTGTGTCTGTGTGTCTGTGGCTGTGTGACTATGTGGCTGTGTGACTATGTGTCTGTGTGGCTGTGTGACAGTGTGACTGTGTGGCCGTGTCTCCGTGTGGCCATGTGGCCGTGTGACAGGACCCTGAAGTCTTCTTTCTTTCTCTCTCTTGCTGCTCCCTCTTTCCAGATTTCTCCTTCTGTTTATCCTCTCTGCCTGCCAGCCCCACCTATCCTTGCTCCTGCCTTGATATTGGCTGTTCAGCTCTTTATTAGGCAAAGAATCACAGTTTCACAGAGTTAAACAAATGCAGCATAAACAAAAGTCACATCCTTAAAAAACTATTCCCCCACAAATATTCTTCAGAAGAGGGAAAGCTCCCTCTGCTCTTGTCTCTTTGCTTGCTCTTTGCAGCTCTCTGGGCCTCCCCACACCTCTGGACCATCTCTTATATGCTGTTCTCACAGCCCTTAGCTCCCACTCTCTTCATATACTACTCCCTCTTATATCTACATATCTTTCTTTATGATCCAAGAGCCAAGGAAAATAAAATTCATTTGTGTGTGTGTTTATTGTATTTTTTTATTTTTGAGATTATAATATAATTACATCATTTCCTCCTTCCCTTTCCTACCTTAAGCCCCCATGTACCCCTTCCTTCTCTCTTTCAAACTCATGGGATATTTTTCTTTAATTGTTGTTATATAGATGCATAGATATTCATTCATAAATATATAAATAAAATCTGCTTAGTCTGTATAACGTTACTTGTACGTATATGTTTCCGGGCTGACCATTTGGGATTGGACAACAAATTCTCTAGGGTGCTGTCTTCCCTGGGGAAGATGATTTCTCCCTATCTCAGCATTCCTTAGTTGCCTGAGGTTCTTTGTCTGGGTTGAAGTCTCTAGGCTTTTCCCCCTTCCAGATTAGTTTGTATATTGGTGCCTTCCTTGTTCAAGTCATGTCTGGGCAGCCGTGTTGGTGAGACTATGATTCTGAACCTTAGGTGCAGGACCTGTGTCGTAGCTGTGTCAGTTGGGACTGGGCTCTACAAGCCCACAGTTTGATCAGTTGTGGTTTTCTATAGTGGTCTCCTGTTGAAAAGATAAGCACCCTCGATAAGGGATGGGAGTCCTTATCTGTGGGCATAATTGTATTTAGATTGTGGTTGACGATACTGTTTTAGCAAAGTGGCAGCTGTAGGTTTTCATTCAAGATCTGACTTGAAAGCCTCCTCCCTGAAAAGGATTGTTCTTCATGGAACCAGAAGGCCCCTTACAGGCTATTAAATGAAAGGACAGCCAACAGTCCTGCTTAGCTGTGCTGCCTATGAGCCATAATAACCTGCACGGCATGGCAATCCTAAGGGTGTAATAGTGGCATACATGCTTTGTAGATAACTGACAACTCTGTAATTGGGCTTAAGGGGAGGTCATGGATTTTGAAATCCATTTTTTTAATGGGATCCTTTCTTTTTTTAAAAAAATTTCCCTTTTATCAAAATATTCTTTTCTCATATGCTCTACCCTGATACAGTTGTCCTTTCCTCTACTCCTCCCAGTTCCTCCCCACCTTCCCTGCCACCCCCTTTTAGTCTCTCATTAGAAAAGAACAGCTTCTAAGCTATAATAAAACATAACAAAATATAATATAGTAAGATAAAACAACCCCTACCCCCAAAACCATTACATTGAAAGTTGGACAAGGCACACTCTAGAGGCCCATGAAAACACTAAACCGAATGCTGTAATACAAGCCTCGGGAAGAACCTATTCCCCATGCTGGGTTGCCTCGCCTCGCCTTGATGCAGTAGGAGAGCTTGGTCTCCCCTCAACTTGGTGTGCCATGCTTTGTTGACGCCCTTGGGAGGCCTGACCCTTTCTGAACTTAGTCAGAGAAGAGGATGGTGGGTGATAGATTGGGGGGGGGGTTTACAGGGGGAAAGGAGGGAGGCGAAACTGCAATCTGTATGTAAAATAAATGAAAAAATTCCATATGTACATATTTATATATGCATGCACGCATGCAGAGGACCTGGTTCAGACCTGTTTTGGCCCTGTGCTTGCTGCTTCAGTCTCTGAGTTCATACGGTCTTTGCTCAGTTGATTTAGAGGACCTTGTTTTCCTGCTGTTCTCCACACCCTCTGTCTCTTACATACTTTCCTCCTCCTCTTTCCCTGAGCCAGGAGGGATTTGAAGAAGACATTGAAATCCACTTTTCATTTGCTTTCTGGATACAAAGCCTGGCTTGGGCTGCTCTCTAGTGGCCAGTCCCTTGCTATAGCATTTCTCTTTCGGCAGAGAATGAGCGCTGTCTCTGCTAGGGGAGCTCTGTCTGGTATGGGTAAGGTACTTTGTAAAGCTCTTGTATTCCTGGCTCTGGTTTCTTCAGTGAAGTTCTGTGGTGTGGATTGTGTGCCTTGTGGGACCGTGAGCAGAGTTTGTAGGACAGATGCACCGGTCTCAGCACCTCCTTTGTCCACAAAGACAAGGAAAAGCTTGGAGGAACAAACCGCCAGGATAGTACGCTAAAGGGTCTGAGAATCTGACTGAAATTAGAAAGAATTTCTTTTTAATTAAAACAGTTTCATTGATTATATTTTATGTGTATGGTTGTTTTGCATTGGATCCCCTGAAACTGGAGTCATGGATGGTTATATGTGTGTGGGTGCCGGGAATCGAACCTGGGTCCTCTGTATGAACAAATGCTCTTAACTGCTGAGCCATATCTCCAGCCCTATGATCAAAGCATTTTTTTTTTTTGAGACAGGGTTTCTATGTATCTCTGGAGCCTGTCCTGGAACACGCTCTTGGACCAGAGTGGCCTTGAACTCACAGGGATCTGCCTGTCTTTGCCTCCTGAGTCCTGGGATTAAAGGTGTTCGCCACCACCCGGCACCAAGTATTTTTTAAAAAGTATTTATTTTCATTTTATGTATATGGCTGTTTTTCTCCTTGTATGTCTATGCATCATGTGTGTGTTTGGTGCCTTCGTAAGGTCTTCATGCCCAGGGATGCCAGAAGAAGGTACTGGGGCTATAGACAGACACCATGTGGAGGCTGGGAAACTGAACCTGGGACCTTTGAAAGAGCAGTACATGCTTCTAGCTGCTGAGCCATCTCTCCAGCTCTCACATCGGGAAATATTAAAATTCAATATGGACTCTGGGTGTCATACTCTATGAAAGGATGGTGGAAGTCTGTTGTGCTTCAGAGTGCCCTGGCTGGCTGGGGCTCACTAGAGGGTCTGTCACTCATGGCAGCACAATGTGGATGATTCCATTCCCAGTGATGCTGCTAGAGGCAATGGTCATTTCAATGGTGCAGAAGCATGCCCCAGGGTTACAATACAGACGGGGATAAGCAGTAGCTCAGTCGACCAGCCAGAAATGTGCTGTGAGAGATGGCCACACATCTCAGGCATGTGCAAGGCTGGCTCATATATTTGGGAGGGGCCCAGGGACCCTGGTGAGTATGTTACTGTTGAGTGAACAGTAGGGCTTGTGAGTACAGACAGCAGAAGCATGCAAAGACTTAAGCACTTCTGGAACTTTGAGTGAATTCTCTAAGTCACGTAGAAACCCATCTATAAAGGACAAAGCTTTACTGATTTAAGGTGTGGCTCATCCTCAGCCATGGGTGGCCCATTGGGTGATGCAGATCCCAGAAGCCAGGCTTAAAAGAAATGAGAGGCTGGAGAGAAGAAACCTTAGGTAGATACAGAAACGGTCTGTGTGGGCTACTAAACAATCAAAACACCCTATAGCCACAGTTTTCCTCTCCTGACATAGATTAAGTGACAATACATATTTTTATTTCTGTTATTATATTTTGGCATTTTGAGACAGGGTCTCTCTATGTAGCCCTGGCTATCCTGGAACTCACTATGTCAGTAGGTCTCAACTTTCCTAATGCTTTGACCCTTTAATATAGTTCATGTTGTGATGACCCGAGCTAAAAATATTTTTTGTTATCTCATAACTTTAATTTTGCTATTGTTATGAATCATAATGTAAAATATCTGATATGCAGATGGTCTTAGGAAACTCCTGTGAAAGGTTCATTTGACCCCCAAAGGGTCACAACCCACAGGTTGAGAACCATTGCACTATGTAGACCAGGCTGGCCCTGAACTCACAGACACCCTCCTATCTCTGCCTCCTGGGGGCTGGGATTAAAGGCATGCACATCACTGCCTGGTTGCTCCTCATATTTGTAATGTTGTATTTACTCTTCATGGATATTCACTCTCTTGCTGAAACACACACACACACACACACACACACACACACACACACACTTTTTTCTCTTTCTTACACATACAGACTTCCTTTCTCACACACACTCACATACACTTCTTACACACAAAGTCACATACACATATTTATACACATTCATACACTCACAACCCCACTTGGTCCCATCCCTATACTTTCACATGCTCATGCATACATTTACAATTCATACACACATACACATGTACCACTCCACCCCCTATACTTACACACTCACAACTCACACTCAGCCTCACAACTACTCACACGCATACAAGTAGACACTCAGACACACCCACACATACACATATCCACACACAAATACACATGGAAATATGCACAGACCTTGTCAGGTGAGCATTCTTTCTTCTCTTAGCCTCTTTGAGAGACAGTGAATGCTCACCTGGGCCAGTCAGGAGGTAAGAACCACACAGAAGGTTGAAGTGGAGTTTTCAGTGTTATGAAACTGTAATAAAAGACTTGTCTATAAATTATGAGGGCTGTAGGTCCTCCCAGGGTCGAGGGACAGTACTCAGGGAAGAACACACTTAGGAGAGGTTCAGACTTTGTTGGAGATATGTGGGTGCAGTCAAACGATAACAGGTTCCCCTGTGTTTCAACTGCTGTGTGTGGCTGCAGGGGAGCCACATAGGGGACTTACAGAAGGAGTCAGGCTGTCAGTAAGAGTAGCAGCTCTTTAGACACTGGTCATGATGTCTTCCTAGGCCGGGACTGCAAGGTGGATGGTGCCTAGGATTCCAGGTCAAGGCAGAGCTTTACACACCTTAGCAGTGACCAGCATCCTTCTTGTCCACCCCTGAAACTGCATGAGGCTCCTTCCTTGTGTAGTGTTCTCCCAGCACACACTACTTTGAAAGCTTAATATGCTCACTTCCAAGGAAGTGTCAGAAGGAGTTAAAGCACCTGCCACAGGGAATGTGGTGCAGTCAGGGCCTAGAGTCAGTGTAAATGGACGTTTCTTGCCCCAGAGCCTCTGGGTCCCAAATACCCAGCTGCTGCTTCCCAAATTACCACACAGAGGCTTATATTACTTACAAATGATTATCTGATAGCTCAGGCTTGTTACTAGTTAACTCTTACACTTAAATCAACCCATAATTCTTACTTATGTTTATCCACATGGCTTAGTACTTTTTTCAGTACACCATTCTCATCTTACTTCTCTGTGTTTGCTGGCAAATCTCTCAGTCTGCTCATCCTCTTCCCAGAATTCTCTTAGTCTGGCTCTTGCCCTTAATCTCTTCATGTCCAGCTCTCGGACAATCAGCTTTTATTTAACAATGAGCATAATCCACAGAATTTCTCCTTTTTTGCCTAATTAAAAAGGAAGGTTTTAACTTTAACATAGTAAAATTATATACAACAAAACAGTTATTAAGTAAGAATTACAGTAACAATATCCAATCCATTTATATTTGGCAAAATTAGAGAAAATACTGTTACCTATCTTATCTTGTTGAGTCTAGAGTTTCATGTCTAATTTATATTTTATCCTAACTAAGAAAAACTATAACTATGATTATCTGGTCTTCAACTCTGTCAAAGACCCCAGGGTGAAATGTTACCTTATGACAGGGTCCTCAAGCTCCTGGACAGTCACCCAAAGTTCCTCTGTAATGATTGGGGGATCTAACTTTGGCCTACAGAGCTAGAATATCTGACAGACTTTCCTGTGAAGCAGGATATTCTGAGGGGCTGTCTTACCTTGTCTTGGCAAAGTTCGGCAGGCACTTTCTTTTGTGTTCTGCTTGTCCAATGGGACAAGGGTTTGTTGCCCAGTGGCTAAATTTGCCTCAAAGAAAGTAAATTCCATATTGAGCCTCTTCAATGCCTATTATCTTCTCTGAAGTAGAATGGTGCTACCAGCAGCAGACACATATCAATGTCATAAAAAAGAAACTTATGTTATTAAAGTGTCTTAAATACCATATTTTGTAGATCTCTGAAGTGTTTGAAAACCACCTGTCTACCTAAAATATATCTGTTTGACCTTGAAAATACACCTAATGTGACTACAAGTTTGATTGTAATGGGTGATAAATTACTAATTACATTTCTTTATTATCCTAAATAGTTTGTAATAATAATTTTCAAGGACTAGAAATTTGCATTGCATTGTTAAATGAGCAGTATAGGTACAATACCTTGAACAAAAGTAGAAATGTATGTACATTATGTTATAACAAAAATAACTTCAAATTTGTGTCATTCAAAAATATCTTAAACAAGAGTAGAAACATATCCAGCATAACAAAAATAACCTCAAATTTGTATCATATATAAAAATCCATACCAATGTAAAATATTCAAGACTAGTAGTTGCTTTTTTGGTTTAAAAGTAGATTCAATAATCAACCCTTTTATCCTAACATATCTGTATCCCCCTTTTTCTTTTCAGAACAAGAACCCTGAGTCTAATTTCTTTTGTTCAGCCTTTTTTTCCTGACCATAACCAATAATTTGTAACCAAATCTCATAAACGATGGCAGATATCCATAACCCATTGAATGATCAAAAGCTGCCTGTCCCAACTCTTGGGAATGTGGGCATCATGTTCTTAAAATTGCTTTCTGCTGTTAGGAGTGGGCAACGGCATCTTTAGGCAACCCTGGAAAGAAAGTGGGATAATTATCAAGTCCTGAGAGAGCTAGCTAGTTATTTGTTGTCCAGTTTCTGTGTGATTGGAAAGTGCAAGGATTATGTCAAGTCCTGGCTAGAGTAGTCTGTGAGGCTGAACCATTTCAGCTAGCCACCTTGAAATTGTCTTGAGCAGTTTGTAGTCAAAAGCTGATCTTTGGGTGGTATTTATCTGGTATTAACAAGTCCCATTGGAATCATAATTATGGTGTCCCATCATCCTTTTGGAGACTTCAAAGATCACTGTTAGGCATGGTCATGGTCCACTGCAGAAAACGTAAACATTTATGTGTCATATGCAGCAAATCTCAAGGAGGTTAAAGGACCATAATTTTTTATGAATATTCAAGATACAAAAACTTAATTCCTAGTTACCTGATAGAGACTAAAACCTGAAATCATGTACAGGAAGATAGATGAAGCCTTTTTCTAGAATTAGTACTCTATATGACCACAAATATCATGATGAAAAGTTTAAAAAATGTATATTAATTTTTATAAATTCTGAGATAATATTTGTACCTTAAGAAAAGTGTTAAAGAGTCAAAATAAAACCAAAGAATTATGAGATAATGTCAATAGGATAGTCCCTTAATATTTTGGTTTTGGTTTGGTTTTGTTCCATATCAAGAGATTTTAAATTTTCCTTTAACAAGCATGCTTGGGTTTAGAGAAGGAAAGAGCCACACTCCAACTACAAAGTAAGCTTTAATTTTTAATTAAACAGGGACTACTGAAAGAACATTTGCATTATATGTCTACAGAGAAAAGCAGAAACAAACATTTGGGAAGATTCATAAAATTTTATCCTACTGAAAATGTGCTATACCAATAGTTCAATTTATTTCTTTTCTTGGGACATTTTCTCTGGACGATTCTTGCTTTTTCTTCAGATGTCTCATTTGTCAATTGGTCTTCAGATTCCTTAGTTGGATGCCTTCATTCTCCTGGAAAGATGAAAACAAAATCCTGCCCCAATCCTAACTTTGGGGAGATTCCTTTTTAGCAAATTATATCTGACCAAATGAAAAGCACTTGTTAGTTTTTTTTCCTTATTTTACATATCGATCCCAGTTCCCTATCCCTTTCTCCTTCCCTCTACACAGCCCCACCCCCACTCCACAGGGAGGATGATGCCTTCCAGGAGGGATCAACAAAATCTGTCAAGTCATTTGGAGTAGGGACTAGGCCCTCCCTCCTGCCTCTAGGTTAAGGGAGTATCCCTCCATGGGGAATGTACTCCCAAAGTCCTTTTGTACACTAGGGATATAGCCTGGTTCCACTGTCAGAGGTCCCTTAGACTGCCCAGGCCTCCTAACTGAGACCCACATTCAGGGGGTCTGAATCAGTCCAATGCTGGTTTCCTAGCTATCAGTCTGGGGGTCCATAAGCTCCCCCTTGTTCAAGTCAGCTGTCTCTGTGGGTTTCTCCAGCCTGGTCTTTTTTTTAATCACTCTTCCCTCACTGCAACTAGATTCCAGGAGTTTGGCTCAGTGTTTAGCTGTGGGTGTCTGCTTCTGTTTCCATCAGCTATTAGATGAGGGCTCTATGATGGCATTTAAGTTAATCATCAATCTCATTATCAGGAAAGGGAATTTAAGGTAGCTTTTTTGTTACAAGTATGTTTTCCCTGCCGGTTGGTCGGTCCTGCCACCACACCAACCCCCAATAACACACTGAGACTCTATATTTGATAAAACGCTGTTGGCCTGTTACTTGTTTCTTATTGGCTAGCTCTGTCTTAATGATTAACCCATTTCTATTAATCTAAGTATTTCCATGTGGTCTCCTCTTACCAGAGAGTGGGCCTGGACCTCTCCATGCTGACTCCTCCTTACTACTTCCTCTCTCCTCCTTGTCTCCAAGTCCCTCCTATCTTCCTTTCCTATTGGCCAACAGTGCTTTATTCATTAACCAATACAAGAAACATATTTACAGAATAACATCTCTCATCACCTTTCCACTGTTTCTCAGATTGTTAGTTGGGGTCATCCTTGTAGGTCTTTGGACATTTCTCTAGAGTCAGTTGTCTCTTCAAACCTATAATTCCTATAATTCTCTTATTCTCTCTCTCTCTCTCTCTCTCTCTCTCTCTCTCTCTCTCTCTCTCTCTCTCTCTCTCTCCCTCCCTCTCTGTCTTTCTCTTCCCTCATGTTTTCCTCCCCTGACTCACTCTCCCTAGTCCCACATGCTTTCCTCTCCTCCCCTTCTCTTTCTCCTAGCTCCCTCTCCACTCACTGCCTCCCTCCCAATTTGCTCAGGAGATCTTGTTCCTTTCCCTTTCTGTGAGAGACCTTGTATGAATCTCTTAAGTTCCTCCTTGTATCCTAGTTTCTCTAATGGTGTGAATTATAGGCTGGTGATCCTTTGCCCTATGTCTAAAATCCTTATATGAGCGAGTACATACCATGATCCTGTTTTTGTGACTAGGTTACCTCATTCAGGATGGTTTCTTCAAGTTCCACCCATTTGTCTGAAAATTTCATGATTCCATTTTTTCTCCCCACTGAGTAGTAATCCATTGTGTAAATGTGCCACATCTTCTTTATCCATTCTTCAGTTGAGGGGCATCAGTTGCTTCCATGTTCTTGCTATTACAAATAATGTTGCTATGAACATAGTTGAACAGATGTCTTTGTTGTATGGATGTGGATCATTTGGCTATATGCCTAAGAGTGGGATTGCCATGTCCTTTGTTAGACTGATTCCCATTTTCCTGAGGAACTGCCATACTGATCTCCAAAATGGCTGTACAAGTTTGCACTCCCACCATCAGTGAGTAGGGGAATGTTCCCCTTTCTCCACATCCTCTCCAGCATAAGTTGTCATCGGTGTTTCTAATTTTAGCCATTCTGGCAGGAGTAAGATGGTATCTCAGAGTTGTTCTGATTTGCATTTCCCTGATGGCTAAGGATGTTGAGCACTTTCTTAAGTGTCTTTCAGCTGCCATTTTGGATTCCTCTATTGAGAATTCTCTCTTCAGTTCTGTACCCCATTTTTAAAATAGGGTTATTTGGTGTTTTTTGACTAGTTTCTTAAGTTCTTTGTATATTTTAGAGATCAGCCCCTCTGTCAGATGTAGGATTGGTGAAGATCTTTTCCCAGTCTGTGGGCTGCTGTTTGGTCTTGTCAACTGTGTCCTTTGCCTTACAGAAGCTTCTCAGTTTGGAGGTCCCATTTATTAATTGTCTATCTCAGTGTCTGAGCTACTGGAGTTATGCTCAGGAAGCGGTCTCCTGTACCAATTTGTCCAAGGGTACTTCCCACTTTTTCTTCTAAGAGGTTCAGTGTGGCTGGATTTATGTTGAGGTCTTTGATCCATTTGGACTTGAGTTTTGTGCATGGTGATAGACATGGTTCTATCTGCAGTCTTCTACACACCATCATCCAGTTGTGCCAGCACCATTTGTTGAAGATGTTTTCCTCCTCCCATTGTATACTTTTAGCTGTTTTGTCAAAAATCAGGTGTTCCTAGGTGTGTGGGTTAATGTTAGGATTTTCAGTTAGATTCCATTGGTCTACCTGTCTATTTTTGTGCCAATACCAAGCAGTTTTAAGGCCTATAGCTCTATAGTAGGGCTTGAAGTTGGGGATGGTGATGCCTCCTGAAGTTCCTTTATTGCACAGGGTTGTTTTGGCTATCCTGGATCTTTTGTTTTTCCATATAAAGTTGAGTATTATCCTTTCAAGGTCAGTGAAGAATTGTGCTGGGATTTTGATTGGGATTGCATTGAATCTGTAGATTGCTTTTGGCAAGATTGCCATTTCTACTATGTTGATCCTACCTATCTAAGAGCATGGGAGATCTTTCCATTTTCTGGTATCTTCTTTAAGTTTTAATTTCTTTCTTTAAAGACACGAAGTTCTTGATATGTAGGCCTTTCACTTGTTTGGTTAGCAAGATCAGTTTTTTTCCTCAGTAATTAATCTTACCACAAACTTGATAAGGAGTTTCTTCAATGCCCATCATCTTTGAAGCAAATTGGTACTGCCAAGAGCAGAAGTGTCTCATTGTCATGAAAAGTCCTAAGATAACAAAGCATTTTAAATGCCATATTCTATAAATCTTTGAAGTGTTTGAAAACCATCTATCTAAAATATGCCTATTTTACCTTGAAAACATACCTATTATGACTACAAATCTAATTATTATAGATTAACTATTAGCCTAATTTCTTATTTATACATTGCATTTTAAACTAATTATGTAAGCACAATATCCAAAACAAGAATATATATATATATATGTATATATATATATATGTATGTGGTATGTATAAATTTGTATTACTGTACCAAAATCATGCCAATGCAAAATATCTGAAATGATAGTTGTATTTTTATTCTATATTCCCATATTCTTCTAAATGATAGCAAACATCCATAACCTACCAAATAACCAAAAGTCTCCTCGCACCCTTTTTTGGGAATGTGGGTGTTGTGTTCTTCAAACTGCTTCCTGTTGTCTAGGGGTTAAGACAACATTAAGGGTCCCTGAGAACGTTTGATATAATGACCAAGTCTTGGGAAGACCAGTGGTAAACTTTGTTGATAGATATCACCTGTCAAGTTTCAGGAGGTCTCCTTTGATCAAACCAGATCCATATCAACCTGTAATGAATCCACAGTTTTTTGTTTCCTATGGAAACAAAAAAAACAAAACAAAACAAAACAACAACAACAACAAAAAAACGTTCATTTTACTAGAGACATATGCTGGAGCATTTTCAGTCTTAATTTGTACAGTATACCTGTTAAGATGCAGAGTGAGATTGGACCTTGGTGGGAAGGCCTACACAGCAGGTGAGGGACAAACACATCATGCAATCTGAGCTTGTGTGGGAAGTTTTATTGGGCGGAAGGGGAATGGGCAAGGGAAGGTAATGGAGAGAGGGAGAGAGAGAGAGAAGTCAGGATCACTTTCATTCTTTTAAGCATTTCAAATTGTTGTCTCTTGGTCAGCACTTAAGCCTTTCCATCCGCAGACCTTCACAACTTGGATTTACACACCTTAAGTCATTTCCTTAGACCCTGAAACATTTTTAGATACTCACATCTTAAACTTTTATGTCCTCACATAAACTTTACACCTTAAAATACTGTCTTAGATCCTAAAACATTCTTAGAATCTCACATCTTAAGTTTTGCATCTTAAAACACCTTTTATTTAAACAAAGGAATGGTAAGTAGTTAGATCTTTCTATAACTGCTTGCCATGTAAGATTGTGTGGTATACCTGTAATATGCCTTATGTTGTAGTATGCAAAAATCTGTTTCATTTTCTTAGAGACATATGCTGGAGCATTGTCAGTCTTAATTTATGCAGGTATACCTACAATGGCTGTAACTTCTAACAAATGTGTGATTACAGAATCAGCCTTTTTCAGAACTCGAAGTGGTTGCTCATTGAAATCCTGAGTATTTATTTATGGTGTGATATACATATTTTAATTTTCCAAAGTCTGAAAAATGAAACATGTCTATTTGCCAAATTTCATTTCTTTTAGTGCCCTTTGGGTTACTTCCTGCAGGTAGTTGCGTTTGGTTGTGCAAAGAACAAGTAGAACATTTCCTTGGCTTGTTGCCAAGTGATGGGAAAATCCCTTTTCAAACCCTTTCTTTTGACATGGTGTTTTAAAATGATAGTCTGAGGCTTCTAGCAAACTTCATTGTTGTGCAATATTTTACTCTTTTGGCTTTTTGAGGGGTTCACCACCTAGCTCCCAAATATGTCACACACCAAAGCTTCTTCTTAGGAATGCCCGGCCTTAGCTTGGCTTGTTTTTTTTTGCCAGCTTTTTGTTTTGTTTTGTTTTTTTAATTTAAATTACTCTGACTACCTTTTGCATCTGGACTTTTTTCTTTTTTTATATCTGTTCATCTTACTTTCACTTTTACACCATGACTGGTTGGTGGCTGGGTGGCTGCCCCTGATGTCCTCCTCCCCCTGTTCTCTCATTGCTTTTCTCTTCCTTGTTTTTCCTTCTATTCATTCTCTCTGCCTGCCAGCCCCCTTGCTCCTGCCTCACTCACTCTTGGCCATTCAGCTCTTTATTAGATCATCAGGTGTTTTAGACAGGCAAGGAATCACAGCTTCACAGAGTTAAACAAACGCAGCACAAACAAGTCACACACCTTAAAATAACATTTCCTGCCAATAGATGATCAATTTCATCATTACCTTGAGCTAAAGGGCCTGGTAGACTGGTATGGGATCTATTATATGTTATTTTGGTGGGTGATTTCTATTTCTGATTATTTCTTTTAACTAAATAAATAACAAAGTCAATCATGTATCATCTGGAATAAATTCAGCAGTTTCAATATGTAAAACAACTCTCTCTGCATATTGAGAGTCAGTAACTATATTAAGAGGTTCTAGAAATCTAATAATACCATGAGAATAGCATATAATTGACTTTTGAAGAGAATCATAAGGGCTTTGAGCTACTTTATTCAAATTTTCTGACTTATAACCTGCATTTCCTGATTTGTTTGCATCAGTGTAGAATGTAGGGGCTCCAGCAATTGGTGTTCCCCATATAATGTGCAGAAGGATCCACTTAGTTCTCTTTATACTGATTTTTTTTGCTTTTGGGATATTTGTTGTTAACCTCTCCCAAAAAATCACTGCAAGCTCTTTGCCAATGTTCATTTTCCACTCATAAAGAGGGAATTTCAGCATTAGTAAAAGGTACCACAATTCCTGTTAATTGATGAAGTCTCAATTTTCCTCTTAGAATCAACTCAGAAATGTTTTCTATATAGGTCTTTAATTTTTTTTTTTACTCTGTATGGTAAAAATATCCATTTTAAGACATTATCTTCTCTCTGCATAAGAATTCCTGCAGCGGAATGTGTAGAAGGTGAAATGACCAGGAGACAATCAAGGATGCAAGGGATCCACCTGTGCATCCTGCGTTTTCTTTTCTACCAGACCCAACTCTCTCTCAGCCTCAGCTGTTAATTCTCTCGGACTATTTAAGACCTTATCACCTTGTAAGGTGTGAAATAAATTATTCAGTTCTTGAGTTGTTAATCCAGTTGTGGACTGTAGCAAGTTAGTGTCTCTCAGCAATTTTTGAAAGTCGTTAAGAGTCAGCAATTGATCTCTCCTGATTTTTACATTTTGGGATTAATGTTTTTTTGTAAACCCATTTTATATGCTAGGTAATTAATAGAATCTCCTCTTTGTATTTTTTTTTCAGGAGCAAATTGAAGTCCCCAATACGGTAAATTATTTTCTTCTTCAAATATTTTCTCTAAGGTTTTGAAATAGCTAGTAAGATATTGTCAGTATAATGGTAAATTATAGATTGAGGAAATCATGAATTATTTCCAATGACTTCTGTACAAAATATTGGCACAGGGTGAGGCTGATTAATATTCTTTGTTAAATAAAAAATGATGAAAAAAATTATCAAACCCTTAACAGACATTAAAAAAAAATATTGGCATAGGGTGGGTCTGTTTAACATCCCTTGTGGAAGAGTCTTCCACTGATATCTCTTAACAGGCTGAGAATTATTGTAACTAGGCACCCCAAAGACAAATTTTTCTCTATCCTTTTCTTGTAAAGGTATAGTGAAGAAAGTCTTTTAAATAAATAACTGTAATAGACTATCATTTAGGTAATAGAGAATGCAGGCCAATTCCAGGCTGTAGAGAGCCCATTGGTTGAATTACATTATTTATGGCTCTCAAATCTGCTTTTTCCAGACAGGGGCATTCTAAGGACTGCTAGATTCTTCAGTATGTTGAACATTTAGCTGCTCCTATACTATCTGTTCTAAGGCCTGTTTTTTTTTTTCTGATGGCAAAGGCCACAGTTCCACCCATACAGGTTTGTCTGTCAACCATTTTTAATGGTAGGGCTGTGTTTTTGTATAACCTGAATGGTCAGTGACTGTTCTTTACAATACCTTCTAATAATTTTCCCAGAAACATACATTAGTTTACGGTTTGTTTATGAGATTGAAGGAATGTCAGTCTGAGTATTCTATTGCTGTAAGAAATTACATCCCCATAAATTCATTGCTATTTTAGCTACATATGTCTTTAATTTTCCTCTTTGTCCCTCTGGCCCTAAACATTTGACCCATCTCATGCTTTGTTTTGCCTGATATAAAGTTCCAAACACTAAAAGCTGAACATTTACCTCCTGAAGAGGCAATAATCTCACACCAGCAAATCCTGTGGTCTTCTGGTGAGATGACCTATATACAGGCTGGCCTGTGGCTTTGGAGTTCCTTGGACATGTTCATTTTATCTGTCTCTTTCTTCTTATCATAGAACAAACCAAGACCTAGACCTGGAGACCTGATTGAGATTTTTCGAATTGGCTATGAACACTGGGCCATCTACATGGAAGATGATTGTGTGGTGCACTTAGCTCCCCCGAGTAAGATACACTATTGAGATACTGCTATGGGAGTTAGCAGAGTAAATAAACAGAAGGATAGTAAGAGTGGATACACTGAGATACTGTTATGGAAGTTAGCAGGGTAAACAGAAGGATAGTAAGAGTGGATACACTGAGATACTGTTATGGAAGTTAGCAGGGTTAACAGAAGGATAGTAAGAGTGGATACACTGAGATACTGTTATGGAAGTTAGCAGGGTAAACAGAAGGATAGTAAGAGTGGATACACTATCGAGATATTGCTATGGGAGCTAGCAGAGTAAACAGAAGGACAGTCAGTCACTGTGGTCCTCAGCCACTGCCCATTAGCACATAAACATTCCTGGACATTTATTTGTTTATTAGTGAGCACCAGGTATCTAGCACTAAGAATGGCAGGAGTGTAGAATATCTCTAAAATCCCCTTCAACCCCTGTTTCTGATGTCAGTCATCTGGCACCCTTCATCACGTTTCTAAAGACACCAAGGAGGGTAGATTCTCCCACATCACTTGTTTTTTATTGGTCCTAACTGCTGCTTCCCTCTTATGTCCATGCCATCTTTTGTCACTTTCCTGCCTGAGGTGGAAGCCTTTGCCTTCCTGGTGTTCCAGTGTGCTCTAGGCTGCCTTACCTAAATGTTTACATGCTTCTTATTCCATGACCTATGGTTTTGACTGGACTTGGGGCTTTTTAAAGTGAAGCAGAGATTTGATGAAGGACCAGATGGTGATAATAGCGGGAGATTACAGATAATTGTGAAACAACTTAAAATTGAATGTGGTCTAGGACCATTGCTTATAGTGGCCATTTCAGGAGTCTGGTCCCGGGGAACATGGTGGGGGGTGGGGGAGGGGTGACTTGATGTCATTTAAGTGTCCTATGTAGCTCTGCTGGCTCAAAATGGCATCACAGAAGGTCACTGCTAAGGTCTTTGATTTCAGCCTTGATTCCTGTGGGCTTTCCCTTGGGCTCCATCTCCCACCTTGGCAGGACCTTACTCCATAGTAGAATCCCTTTCCTCTTCCTTTTCCTCTCAGTCCATCCACTTCCTGTCTCCATTTTCTGTCCAGGAGCCTAATCAAAGAAGTGAGGGGAGGATCTGGGAAGAGCCGAGGGAGGAGAGACAATATGATCAAAATACATTGTATGGAATCTTCAAAGGACAAGTAAAAACACCAAAACATGATATAAAAGAAAACCATGTCCACCTCTTTCCTGCAGAAACACCCTCTTGTTTCGATAAAGAGATGGTTAGCAGTGATCCCTTCCCCACCAGCCCCTTCTTTAAGATGTCATCTCTGTGCCTGTTCATGATGACAGTGGTTCCATAGTTCACCTCCTTCTGTGACCACTGCAGGGGCAAGGTAGGGCCGTTGTTAATGGGGCTAAATTAGTTTTTGTGAAATCAGTAGATTTTCTTGTAATACACAGGAATAGAATAAGGGACATATTTTTTCCTTTTGCTCTTGGAAAACTTAGAGTCACACATGCTGTGTGCAACCCTCCAGGTGGCTCTTGTGGGTAAATAATCTTTAAAAAATGCCCTGTCCTTAATGGATACAGTAGTGGTAGATGTTTGTGATTCAGACTGCTTTGCAATGACCACACACAGCTGGCTAGCATATCCATATCCTCTAATATTGTTTCCCTTTCTTTATATGTGTAAGTGCTTATAATGGTCTCTGTGTGTATGCATGTCTTCTGGCACTCACATGTGGAGGCCTGAAATGTCATCATGTTAAAAGACATCTTGATATCAGGCATCTTGCTTGATCACTCTCTCCCTCTGAACCTTACAGCTTATCAATTCTGGATAACCACAGGAATCTCCATTTCTCCCTCCTAAGTGTTGGGGTTACAGCAGCTCCCATTCTTCCCTGGCTTTCCTATAGGTTCTGAGGATATGAACTTTTATCTTCATGTCTGTGGGATAAATGCTGTATTTACTGAGCCACCCCACCCCACCCCACCCAATCCCATCCCATCTGCCATTTCTTTTGGATGAGAACATTGGAAATTGTCTTGTAGATGGTATTTCATGTCTACCCATGTGGCCTCAGACAGGTTCCATGTCTTCTCAACACTGAGTGTGAGAAAATGTAGCAGCTTTCCAATGTTTCTTTTTCCTGAAGCTGGAGGGTCCCTCCTTGGTAATGGACACAGAGCAGCTCTGCATGGATGGTGTTAGTGTAGGCACCAGAGGTCTAAATATGTGACTTCACTGTCTCCTTGCAGGGGAAGGCATGCTGTGGGGCCACTGCTATCATGCACATGACTGAGCCTTACCGGGTGTGGCACACAGATGGTAGAAATTCCTCACATCTGCTTAGGACATGAGACCCAGCTTCTAGGACAGGTTCAGGGCAACGCAGTCTAGTCCAGGGCCATGTGATAAGGTATTTCTAAAGTTACTAAAAAGATTCTTCTGGAGGTGAACAGGGCATGTAACTCAGGGCAAAAGATTTCTTGGGTGGGGCTGCCTCATTGATAATGTGCTTCCTGCACAAGCATGAGATTTTGGGTTCAGATCCCCAGCTCTCATGTCAAAATCTGTATATGGCAGAGATAGGTTATCCCCAGAGCCCATTGGTCAGCCTGTCTAGCCAATAGGTGAGCTCTTCATTCAGCTAGAGATCCAGTCTCAAATAATAAGATGGAGAGTAATGAAGGAAGATAATCCACCTTGACTTCTGGCCTCCACACATTCATGCACACCAGCATATGTGTGCATGCCCTGCCTTCATCTCCAAGAAAAGTGTCCCTCTGTGGTACATTTAATCCAATCCCTTCTCCACCGCCATGCTCCAAATGAATGGTTTGATGGAGAATTTCACAGTAAGCAGGTTACAGAGGGTCTTAGGGAGAGCCGGCGTGCCCTGACCCCTTATCCTTGAGGCATCCCAACTTTTGTTATTGTTCCCCAGGTGAGGAGTTTGAGGTGGGCAGCATCACGTCCATCTTCAGCAACCGTGCTGTGGTGAAGTACAGCCGGCTGGAGGATGTGCTGCATGGCTGCTCTTGGAAGATCAACAACAAGCTGGATGGGATATACCTGCCCCTCCCTGTGGACAAGATCATGCAGCGCACAAGAAATATGATCAACAAGATAGTGCAGTATAGCCTCATCGAAGGGAACTGTGAGCACTTTGTCAATGACCTTAGATACGGCGTGCCCAGGAGCCAGCAGGTGTGTCCCTGAGTGCCTTCAGTGGCTCCTCACTGTGCTTTGCTGGGTTTTGTCAGGTCGTCTTTGATGCTGGGCATAGATACACCATCTTCCAGTTCTTGCCCTGTTACCTGCCTAGTTCAGACAGGCCAGTGATAACATACACCACCCGTGAAAGAGCCCTGAAGCCTAGCTACCTGTGACATTAATAAGCTGTTCTCATTAATAGTTTGCCCTTATTAAAAACCTTCATGGGCAGAGGGAAGGTGTAACTCCTGTTAAATAGGTAAGATTAAAAAAAAAAAAAAACAAAACAAAACCCCAAGAATTAAAGGTGGGGCACCATTTTCTGTTTTTGCCTCTCCTGTGATTTTTATCTTCTCTGCACAGAGTGGGGTCAAATCTCCCCATTGTTATTCACCCCTCAGAGCATGCCCCCATCTCTTCTGTCCACTTTGCTTTCTTGCATCCTCCTCTCCACTCTGTCCTCTGCTTGCTGCGCTCTGCTCTTGTGAGACTGTGCTAGAAACTCGGTGAGCTCCAGTATGAAGGATCTCCATCCTATGAGTATTTGCATGTGAATAAAGACCCCCAAGTGAAGGGCATGGTAGGAGGTCCTCTGAAGACCCGTAGTCCAGGAGTCATGAGATTGAACTAAGTGCAAATACTGATTCATGTGCAGCTGTGCCCACACCTGTTTCCCTCCCTTCCCTGGCTTTCAGAGTCCTTTTTTGTTGAATGAGGGCCTCAGTGGCTTCAGCCTATCCCTTGTTGAGATCCTTTTGCATCATGTATTACTCTGGAGGCAGATCCTATGCTGAATGGCTTCTGGGAAAGAAAAAGGCTAGAGGTTCCATGGCCTGGGGAAAGGGAGACTGCCCTGCCTTGGGTGCCTGTCTTCAGATGCTCCCTTTGCTGGGTCTCTGGAAACTTTAGGGATTTTGGAGATGTAGAATAACAGGAGTGATCCCTTCCCATAGGAAAAGACTCCAGGATGGCTGGATCCTGAAGGGGATGGGAGGGGTGGGAGCAAGGGAGGGTGCCAGCCTGAAATTGGTACCCACTGTCCCATGAACCACTGTGCTTTGCAGGTGGAGCATGCCCTGGTGGAGGGAGCCAAGGCTGCAGGTGCTGTCATCTCAGCAGTAGTGGATAGCATAAGACCCAAATCTATATCTGCCTGAAGATGCTGCAGGAAGAGCCACCGACAGCTGCAGGGCAAAGATGCACCTTTCTTCTTCCCTGCCTTCCTCACTCCGTGGCCCTGTTTAAGAAGACTGTGAGTTTCTGGAAGACTGGAATGTGTAACATCTGGTCACTATAGCTGATATAGGCCCTCATACCCTCATCATGGGAGGAGCTGATATCTGTTATGAATCTTGTGTGTGCCAGGCACAGTTGAGCCATTTCATTTATTTGTTTAATCTTATTTCTTTGTTTGTTTCTTAGGCTATTTTTTTTTTTTTTTTTTTTTTTGGTAGCACCGGGAAATCATCAGAAACATTCTGGAAACTCCTTTATAACAGTTCCAGAAGTGAAGACCTCTCCCCAGGGGCGGGCTCTTTCTGGTGTTCTCAGATGTTTCTACTCTCTTCTATTTCTCTCAGTTCTGCCTTCTCAGACTCACAGTGTCGTTTGGGAGAGGGGAGGATGGAGGGACACCAAGGAGAGCTGTTGCTCACTATTAGGGCCAGCTGTACCTTAATCTGCCTGGAGAGGAGGCTCAGTGGTTACGTGCACTTGCTGGTCTGTGGAGGACCTCACTTTGGTTCCCAGCACCCATGATGGTGGCTCACAACAACTTTCAACTCTAGTATTGGCCTCTGGCTTCTGTGGGCATCAGCACATACCTATACACAGACACACAAACACACAGACACACACATCCACATGCTTAGAAGGAAAAGAATTAATTTTATATTATATATTGTCCCTTTAACAACCTCAGCTGCCTTCTTAGCACCCTGGGCACTCCCCTGTCCTAAAGTGCCCTCTGTCAAACAAACCAGCTCATTCTCTTTCACTTTAGCTTAACTCAGGTTCTTGGGACATGGGCAGGATGAAGCCAGATCATTGTCCCAAATGTCACACAAATGGTCCTCAGCGGAGTCAGTCCTGATAGAGTCCCTGCTTCCCTCTGAAATCCCAGGAGCTGGGCATTTTCTTTAGCATCCTCCCCTTCTATGATCCCACAAGATGCTCATTAAACTCTGCTTCCACCATTGGGGGCATGCAGGCAGGGTGGGGGCGGGGTGATCCAAACTCCCACAGTCTAGCTTCAAAACACCTCCAAAAATGGAAGAACCACCTTGTGGGGTTTCCACAGCGGTGACCCCACTTCTTGGTACTGATTTCTGACTTAGAGTCTGTTCTTACTGCTTTGATTAAAAACTCAGACAAAAGCAGCTGTGAACTTAGCTCACAGTTCCAGGTAATGGTCCACCAGGGTGAGGAACGAGAGTGGAGCACCTTACGTCTACAGTCGGGATAGAAGAGCAGTGAATGGGTGCACGGTTACTGCTCCATCCCCTTTCCTTTATCCAGTCCAGGCCTAGCACATAAATGGCGTGAAATGGCGTGTTCTCATTCAGGGAGTGTCTTCCCATCTCAGTGAACTCAAGAACATCCCTTCCAGCCATCTCCTAGGTAACTCTAGATTTTGTCAACTTGACAATTGACCCTGACCATCACATGAGTCAACCTTATTCCTTACTATTTAAAAATCTTCAATTTAAAGCATAACCAATGAGACTATTTTAAAAAAAAGTATCATTGCCAGAAAAATTGAAATGTCCATCCTAACTGATTTCAGATAAATATTCAAAACATCTAAGTCCATTGATCTCCACTGTGGGAATGAAGGAGTGATTCTGATGGAAGACCTGAAATTGTTCCTGTGGATTTTACTTTGTGGAGAGCTGAAGTCACCTGAAGAAATTAGAGATGGTTTTTCCCATGGCTCTAGAAATGGCTGGAAAACATGGAGAACTTGAACAGCATGCATCAGCAAGATGGAACCCTTAAAGTGTTTGAGAGATCGTAGGCTGCTTGCTCAGGGGCTTGTCTCCTGCTGGAAGAAACAGACACAACAAAACACTTTGGTATTTGTCCTCCATCCCTTTCTCAGCAACCCAAACTTGATGTCTCTTTCAGCTTCTTGGATACTGCAGCCTGGGCATATTTCTTTTTTGGAGTTCCCTCTGCCCTTTCCCACCAGCCTGTGTACTGTGCCTGGCTGTCCTGGACGCTTGCACTCAGACAAGCCCTCATTTCTGCACATCATGACTAGCTAGAAGCCAGTACCCGTGGTCTCCTTTCTCTGTCCACCCAATGCCTGGGAGACAAGCTGGGCTCCCAAGTGTTCTTTCAGTTTCATAACTCACATCTGTGTCAGGGCTTCCTCCTCTACATGCACATCCCCTTTAGCTTTAAACTAGCACTGTCATGTTTTAGTGAACTTCTTAATGATTTTAAACTCTTGGACAGAATTGATGTCTAATAAGCAAACAGGGAATTCTTTGATTAGCAAACAGCTCCCCCATCATAAAGTGTTTAGTGACTCTCATAGTGAACTCACCCACCTCTTGCTCACTGCTCTGGCTCTCTGGTGTGAACCCCATGGACAAAGTATATCATCAATTATGTTCCCTCACCCATTTAAAAACAAAACAGGCTTTTTGAGAGTATGCAAAATCCCATGTGCTGGCTCCCTGCATATTTGTCAGCCTATAAGCAGTGACTCAGGGTACCCAGGTGCCAGACCATTGACATTCAGAGAAAGGAGGACAAAGACACATGGGGCCATAAACCACTTCCTGGACAGCAGTCCCTTCTATTTCCAAGCTGCCCGTAAGGCCACGAGCTCTGAAATTCGCATCTCACACCTTCAAGATGAGGAGGTGAGATTTTATTAAAGATTTTTTTTAAGAAACAACAACAACAAAAAACTTGTAGCATTCTCTGCATTGTAGACTAGAAACTGAAATCTCTGCTTTGAGGAGACTTGTCATGTCACTGCTTTGAGTGGGCATGCTCCTCTGTTGATGGCAGGAGGGTGAGGGAAGGGGAGAACCTAAGGGAAAGTGACCTGGATGTGACCGTTTTGAGACTGCACTGGAGGGTGAGGTGGGTACACTGGGGGGCTGCTTCACTTGGCATGTCCTGTGACAAATCAGATGTGGGATGCACAGTATCAGTGATGCAGGAGCCAGCAAATGCTGCAAGCCACATGTTTTACTTAATGATGGACAGGCTAACTTCAGGAAGCCATGCTGCATGGGGGTTAGAGCCACGGGGGAAATATGGTTTTGCTAGCTGAAGTGGGAGAATGGTAGTGGAGAGCATGTCTGTTAAATGTGTGCTTGTGCATGTGGGTGGGTGGGTGGGTGCGTGCGTGCGTGCGTGCACGCCTGTCCTTCTGTGAGGACCGAGACCAGAGGAGGATTTTGAGTGCCCTGCTTTATCACTTTTTCTTAACTCTTTTGCTGAACCTGGAGCTGGGTTTGCAGCCAGCTAACCTCAGCAAATCTCCATCTAAGGATGGGATTATAGGTGCATAAGGCCACAACCAACTTTTTACATGAGTGCTGGGGGTTTGAACTCAGGTCCTCATGTTGGCACAGCAAGCACTCTTACCCACTGAGTGCTTTTGTTAGTCTCAGATCCTATCACCATGGGTCTAGCTAGGGGTAAATGTCAGAGACTGTAGGGAAAGAGGCCAGAGAGAACCCTTTTTGTGAACTAGGAATAGAGACAAGCTATCTCCTGTTCTCAACTCAGAGTTTATTTATTTCTCTCATAAACAAGTGCTATCTTAAAGCTGTGTTATCAGTTGGGACTCTGGGGGATAAAAGGGGAGGAATCAAGATCCGTAGTTGATAGACACCACTGTTGCGCAGTGACAGCTCCGAGTATCAGTTATACCACAGTCCAACTGGGATTTCCTTACAGCATGGGTGAGGGGCCATTTACATTGCAAAGCAGCTGCACCACCCATGAGTCTCACCCCAGCATGGATGACTACTTCCCAACAGCTGTGTAGATTAAATCTTCCCTTTAGTTCACCTTCCACATTCTGTGTTCTCTAGTGCATTCTGAGACCACCAGACCACATGCAGCTGAGCCAAATTACAGAAAGCTGGCAAAGTGTATGTGCACACACCCAAGCTATGCTCGAACAAGGGAGCAGTTGAGATCTCAGGTGAGGTCTGATGACCTTCCTTGTTCGACAACGAGCTGGATCTCAAGCTTGCTATTTTGAGTAAGCTGATAATAGCTCTTAAGCTCAGAGGACAGAGTTCTTGAACAAATAGCCCATAGGAAGCAGGAAGAGCACAGAGGTTCCATGTTAGTCTAACAGTAGTCTCTTTGTGTCCTCTAGGGTTGAATTATTTTTTACATTTATTTACTTATGCTATATACGTGTATATGTATATGCCATGTAGCAGTACATGTGGAAGTCAAAGGATATCATGTGGGAGTCAACTCTCCCTCGGCCATGTGGCTTCTAGGGATTGAATGTAGGCCACCATTAGGCTTGGAGGTGGGTGCTTTCAACATGACCCAACCCTTGAACCATCACATTGGAATTCTTTTTTTGAGAGTGAACTGGCTAAAATGTAAGATTTTTAGAAGGGAAGGGTAATTCTGGAATCTGTAGGATGCCCCCAGGATGCTTTGTCACACAGGGACAAGAGGTGGGAGAGTAGAGACTGAACTCACGGGCATATTAGTGGTCAGAGACCATCTCAGCCCTCATACTGTTCTCATGAAAACAGTTAATTATGCTAGCAGAACAAGCTGCAGGTACTGGAACTCTGGCGGGGTGTGGGGGGGGATTGGAACCACTGAAGATTCTGTTCTGGGTGTCTCTTTCAAGGCATCTACCTGGGCAGGATCTTTATTGTGGACAAACTGCTTAGATATCTTTATTTGTTTATGGTAGGTTTTGTATTGTGTTTCAAAAATATTTTTACATTCTCAAGTTACTCGGTTTTCAGGGAGAAATACGAAAAGATGAATTCATGTTAACTTCTTTGTATATGTGCATGTGTGCTGTGTATGTGTGAGTGTGGACTCATCCCCATGTATATGTGCACACACATGGAGGCCTGGAGTCAACACAGGGTTATCTTGCTCCGTCGTCGTTCTCTGCGTTATCTGTAAGACAAGGTCTCCAGCTGAACCTGGTACTTGACTGATTGTCTAGACTTGCTGGTCAGCAAGCTCCTGGGGTCCACCTGTCTGTGTCCCCATATGCTAAGGTTACAGCCATGTGTGACTGTGTCTGGCTTTTTTTATATGGGTGCCAGGAGATTCAAACTCAGGGCCTCATCCTCATCCAGTAGGCACTTTACCAATTAAGCCAACTCTCCAGTTGCTAATTCATGCTTTTGAAACAGGATCTTGCCATAGTCAGGCTGGCTTCCAACATGTGACCTTCTTCTCTCATCCTTGGGAGTGCTGGGGCTACAGCTGTGTGTCCCCATGCCTGACAAAAGATTAAAATTTGTATTTACCTTTGGAATGATTGCTTGAAGTTCAACTTCCAAGTCAAAACATCTCTGAATTTGTAGGTATGTGGGAGGTCCATTGTAGGTGATTACGTTTGGTATTTTCAGTTTTGCTTCATAAGGAGCCTTTGAAAAAAAGTCCCTGGTGGTCAAAGGTTTCTTGTTTTTTTGCCTTGATGAACACTGGCTACTCTTTTTTCCTAAACTTGTCAGTAAGAGGACAGAGAAACTCTGTCACAAAGACAAGAGATTTACAGAGCAGTGGCGTCTGTGCTTTTCTTTAGTGGCAGGCACAAGATAGTATCATTGAGCTGCTCAGTGTAGAAGAGGAACTAACCACCGAGGTATCAGTTAGCTCAGAAGCCCTCGATGACAGTGTGTAGGGCGCCGCCCAGCCACCATCTTGTTGTTTACTAGTTTGCTGCCGCCATTTGGCAATTCCGTATCTGCTTTGCTCAGCACTGTTTCATGTGCCTTGCTCAGTGATGTTTCACGTGGCCTCCCGAGTGGGGAGAGAGTGGCGAGATCCAGCCTTGGCCTATCATGTTTCAAACAGTTTGCTCAGGAGAGGTCTGGACCAATCAGACACGGATATGTCATGGTTTTTGTCTACATTGTATATAAGCAGTTCGTGCCTGGGGTCTGGGTCCTTCTGCCTCAACTCAAAGAAGTGTGCTCCAATAAAGCGTGTGCTGAGAAGAATCCTGTTGTGGTCATCTTTTCTGCTGGCAGACAGGGCCTGCCACAACTCAGACACGCAGAGCTGCGGTACCAGTAAGTTCTCCTAAAAGTAACAATATATAAACATGTTAATCTATAAACATGTTAATCGGAGGGGTGGATCCACTGTGTGGGGCTCTCATTTTCATAGTAATGGTTGTAGTTGTCCTTGCTTGCTGTTTTTTCCTTCGCTGTCATAAACCAGGACAAGAGTGCATTTGTTGGGATTGATCATTTCAAGCAGAAATCGAAAGTAAGTCCAACATAGATAAATTGGTCTTTCCCTGTGAATAAGCTGCTCGTAGATAAGTGCACATCATGGGAAACAATGTTTCTAGTCCACAAACGGTAAACAGCTTTATTCGTCCAATTCAGCGTTTGTTAGGACAAGGAGACCTAAAAGTGTCTGATCGATCTGTTAAGGGATTCCTGGAGGATATTGACCGGGCAGCTCGATGGTTTGGGGCAACGGGGACGTTAACCTCCCCTGTTGGGAAAAATTGGGAAGAGATCTAGATAGAGCAAAAGATGAAGGAAGGCTACGGCCGGGACACTGCCCCTATGGCGATTGATACACTCTTGCCTTAGGGATGGCAAATGCATTGAGATCCTTCCTGAGGGTGAGGGTCGTAGAGCTCTCTCAGCCCATCAAGATAGCATGTCCGAATCAGATAATAAAAGGAGAGGAGAACTAAAAGAAAAGAAACCTAGGGGTAATAAACAATTAAAAGTAAAAAAGGAAGAAACTGATCAGGGTAACAAAAAAGAAAAGCCTTCAAGACTGTATCCAGTCCTAGATGAGTTAGATCTAGAGGAAGAAGAAGATCTGAAGGAGGCGGCTGCTGAATATGAGCGGGAACGATATAGTCCGGATGCCGATCCCCCTCCATATCGCCCGCCAAAAGAGAAGCTGATGGGGATTCCAACAGCACCTATCGCTTCTAAGGCACATTTTATAAAACCTAGTACATGAAGTCGGCTGGCTATAGCCTTTCCAGTGTTTGGAGACCAAGCAACGCAGAATAGATACCATGAACCGGTGGGATACAAACCACTGAAAGATTTAGCTGAAGCAGTTAGAACATACGGCGTGAGTGCTAGTTTCACTGTAGCGCTCATGGAGTGTCTTGCTCAAAGCCTGCCTTACTTTAGGACAATATCTTGACTTTAAATCTATTTATACTGATCTGGCCCATGCTCAAGCTAGGACTAACATTGTAAATGGACAACCGCACTTGACAGCAGACATGCTGCTCGGTCAAGGGCAACGGGTCAACAATCAATTAGTCTTTCCTGTGGAGGTGTATACACAAATTAATAATATAGCCACAGGAGCATGGAAGGCAATTCCCAACAAAGGAGAGGTGGCTGGTAACTTAACTAAGATAATCCAGGGGGCTACAGAACCTTTTTTCTGACTTTGTGGCATGAATGATGGAAGCTGCAGGGTGCATTTTTGGAGATGCAGAGCAGGCTGTGCCCTTGGTAGAACAGCTTGTTTATGAACAATGCACAAAAGACTGTAGGCATGTGATTACTCCCTGGAAAGCAGAAGGGTTACAAGCATGGATGAAGGCTTGTAGGGAGATAGGAGGGCCATTATCAAATTCAAGATTGACAACGGCTGTCCTAGCCACTACCCAAGCAACCACCAAAGGGCGTGGGGGTTGTTTCCAATGTAGAGAAGAAGGACATTTCAAGAAACAATGCCATAACAGCAGAGGAGAAAGAAAAATAGAAGACTGCAAACCAGGTGTTTGCCCTAGATGTAGGAAGGGTAAGCATTGGGCTAATGAATGTAGATCTGTTAAAGATATAAATGGACAGCCTATTACATCACCCCCGAGGTCAAAAAACAGGAACAGGAGCCCTCGTCCCCGGGCCCTCAAATATATGGGGCACTACAGAACACATAGCTCTGCCCCCCATCACAACCCTGAGAGCGACCACAGGCTCGGCAAGGCTGGACATCTGTGCCACCTCCAGAATGGTATTAACACCTCAAATGGGCGTACAGCCTATTGAATCATACTTTAAAGGACCTCTGCCCAAGAATACAGTTGGCTTGCTTCTAGGCAGGTCCTCATCTACTCTAAAAGGATTAATCATTACCCGAGGGGTCATAGATCTCGACTACACAGGAACTGTAAAAATACTGTGTGCTTCTCCGCAGGGTGTAACAGCTATCTTGCCAGGAGATAGAATAGCACAACTCTTACTTCTACCTAGCCTACATGCAACATTCCCAGCCCAAGATAAAATAAGAGGAAACAAGGGCTTTGGCTCTACAGGCATAGATTTGGCTTGTCTCTCATTAGAACTAGATGAACGTCCAATGATAACATTGGAGATAGAAGGAAGGGAGTTTCCTGGGTTGCTAGACACTGGAGCAAACCATAATATTATCAGAAAAGAGGCCTGGCCAAAATGCTGGCCATTGCAATCCTCCTCACAGACCTTGCAGGGCTTAGGCTATGCTAAGGCTCCAGAGATTAATTCTAAGGAGTTAACTTGGGCTTATCAGGAAAGACAGAGAGGAAAATTTCAACCCTATGTGGTGGAGCTTCCCATTACTCTCTGGGGAAGAGATGTGTTAAGCCAAATGAAACTAAAGCTGACATCTGAGTATTCCGAGGCTAATAAGAACATGATGACAGCCTCAGGGTTTATACCGGAAAAGGTCTTGGTAAACGCCTCCAAGGCATTACCGAACCCATCGAAGCCACTGGGAACCCGGACCATAAAGGGCTGGGTTTTTCCTAGGGGCCACTGAGGATGGCATTCCCATACCCTGGACTACTTCCACCCCAGTCTGGGTCCCTCAGTGGCCCCTTTCTCAAGAGAAACTAGAGGTGGCAAAAGGCCTAGGTGAGGAACAACTGGCATTAGGCCATTTGGAACCATCCCGGTCACCCTGGAATACTCCTGTATTTGTTATTAAAAAGAAATCTGGAAAATGGAGGCTCTTGCATGATCCAGCCTTATACCCCGAGACAGATTCAAATCTTGGGTGCCACAATGGATGAATGGGCTGTATTGCTTTGTTCATTTTCGGGCACTATTGATAATCATTATCCCAAAGATAATTTGCTACAATTCATTACCCATCACCCTGTTCTTTTTCCAAAAATTACTGCTACCAAGCCCTTGATGGGAATATTAGATATTTACACCGATGGCTCAAAGAATGATATTGGAGCCTAAATGGTACAAGGCAGAGAACCTGTTCAGCTTCAATTTCAGCCAAATACCCCTGGAATGGAATGCCAAATAGTTTATAAAATATTTAAAAGATTTAGAGGACCATTTAATTTGCTTTCTGATTCTCATTATATGGTTAATGCTGTTCGAAGGTTAGAAGTTTCAGCTCTCATAGAAGATAAGAGCCCTGTCTCTACTCTGTTAAAGGGCCTACGCAATCTTATTTGGAATAGAACAGCTCCTTTTTATATAGGACATATTAGAGCACACACCTTACTTCCGGGACCCATGACAGCTGCCAACGATTTGGCAGACAAGGCCACCAGAGCTTTTGTTGCTCATATTTTGGATCCCGTTGCAGCAGCCCATGAATTCCATGGCCTATATCATGTTCCTGCCCGTTCCCTTAATCTAAAGTTTAATATTTCACGGCAATCAGCCAGAGAAATTGTTAAAGCATGTTCCTCCTGTATGCAATTTATTCATCCACCTCATATTGGTATCAATCCCAGAGGCCTCCGTCCAGGAGATCTTTGGCAGATGGATGTTACTCACATCCCCAGCTTTGGAAAATTGAAATATATTCATATGTCCATAGATACATGCTCTGGCATCATTCATGCTTCTTCGTTGACAGGAGGAGAAAAGACTGCTAATGCCATTTCTCACTGTCTGGAAGCCCGGGCCGCTTGGGGGAAGCCCCTCACTATAAAAACGGACAACGGTCCTGCTTATGCCTCCAAGAGCTTTCGCTCATTCTGCCAACGCATGCAAATGCGTCATGTTACAGGTCTACCATATAACCCACAAGGCCAAGGCATTGTTGAACGTGCTAACCGTTCCATCAAAGAGTTGTTGCAAAAACAAAAAGGGGGAATAGCAGAAGGCTTCCCACCCAAGAATAGATTATCCCTTGCCTTATTTACTCTTAATTTTTTAAATTTTAATGACAAAGGCCTTTCTGCTGCAAGTCGGCATTCAAATTCAAACCCTCCTACTTACTCGGATATAAAATGGAAGGATGTCTTAAATAATGAATGGCATGGACCGGATCCAGTTATATCTAGATCGAGGGGAGCTATATGTGTTTTTCCACAGGATCAAGAAAATCCCATTTGGGTACCTGTCCCGTGCTACCATCTCGCCAGCAAGAATGAGGTGGCACACTCAGGATCCTTCTGCAGTAAAGCTTTAATGCTCTTGAGAGGGAGAGCATAAGCTTACAGAACAGAGAGACCCCAAATACACAAAACCCATCCCTTTTATAGGCTAGCAGCCTCTGCCTTGGACATGTCACCCCCTGAATGGCTGCTGCTCATTGGCCCATATGACGCCACAGGAGAGGCAGGGACCCAGGGATTGAAAATTACCCAGCGCATGCGCATCTCTCCTGTCTACCAACGGTACTTGTAACGGCTCCCTACATCTCCCCCTTTTTTATTTATTTTAAACAGAGTCAATGAATAGGAACAGAATTAATGAGGCTTCCCAATTTTCAGAAGGTAGGTCAGCCATATAACGAGGGATAGAGACAGAGGTTGTACCTCCCAGATCAAAAATTAAGACCATGTGCGAGAGTCGCTATGGGGCTGTCAACTCACCCCGAAGTGACCTCGACCCGTCCTCTGCTGTTTTTCTGGGAAAGGAAGACTAGGGCAGGCAACCCTTATGCAGGACAACATGCCTCCCAGAGAGCCAGGCAACTCCCTGTGCGATGCTTTGCTCGGCATCCCTCATGGGCTGCTCAGACCAGACACTCTACCCTGTGCAATGAGCCTATGCTCTGGGTGTGCAAGAGCTGTCTGACCAGCAGCCTACTGCTTAAGCATTGTTAGCCAAATATCTGTGGAAGCCCCCTGTTCCAAAGCTACAAGCGCTTGGGCGATAACCACCTTGTCCCTCTTATTTTGAGCCCTGAACCTACAGACCAGCCAAAGAAGCAACAACAGTCCGCAACAGACGGCTCCGCCAAACAATCCCACCCCCACCCATTCTTTGAAATAAGAAACAGCTGAGGCAATTCATGACGACAATCCCTCCGTCAGAGACAAGTCAAGACACGTGGAGTTGACCTGGATAATAGCGGCTCTCAGCTCCTGAAGTGTCTGCTCAAACTCGGAGGTCCAATTCTACAACATGAACTGAGAAAGGCTTTTAGACAAATTAGCTGCTTTGGTAAAATTCTCATATTGGATGGAGGTGACATATAGGCAGGGGAGCTTTTGCTCACAGCCTAATTGGGTCATCTGCCACAACATGTCCAACCGCTCCTGCACTAAATCAATGCGCTGGTTTACCAGCATCAGGCCACCCTGTATCTGAGTTTTGCAGAGGCCTGCTTATCCAGGGCCTCGGAGACAGTAGCCGACAAGCCATTAATAGCCTGTGTAGTTTGCACCGAGGTGGATAGTGCAAGGGCAGAGGCTGTCACTGCCGACGTGACCGCAGTAGTAGCCACGATGGCGACAATAATTGCTGAGATTCTAAAGTCCCTCTTTTCTCGAAATAATGTCATGCTGCTGGGCGCCTCTATTGGAACGGGCACAAAGCGCGGCATTCGAGTTACCACTGCAAGGGGGAATTTTTGAGCATCCCAACAAAGTATAGTAACATCTACCGGACTCACAATGTAATTCATTATCTGTAGCACTCTTATTACTCACAATCCACATAAAAGGAGGCCAGACACACACTGGTGTGGTGTGGCATCATAGTCTGTATGTTTGAAGGATTGATACTTTATATCATTGGCAGTCCAACTAAATGACCCAGAGCTATGGCCCGACTGGAGGCTGCTCCCCAAAGACCCTTTCCAGTCAAACTCCAACCGCCCTGTTTTACTTTTACCTCTTTTAAGCATTGCCATAGGTGTAAGATCAGTGCAGCTTCCATTAATGCCACAGAGCAGCCATTGGTCAAATGGGTTAAGGTTGGATCACATGGGATCCAAGAATGTGAAATTAGTTCCCATACCCATATTGGGGGAAAAAGAACAAGCCCTCAACGGCCCAAGCAGAGCCCCTGGACTGGCATCCAGTCCAGGGTAAAGTCAATCAGGGAAAAACCTGTGCATTATACATCACCGGCATTGGAAGTGGGAACGTTGACATGATTCCCCAACGTGGTTCCCCCTGGACAGCTGGGGTCTTGATCATCATCAGTAACATCAGTTTGCTCCCCCTTTTCATGTGTCTGGTCTGCTGCATCATTCTGCTCCAGGACTGTCCTGGTAAGTCTTTCAGGGACCCAGAAAGGATTTTCTTCATTCTGCGGGAAAACACAAACAGCTCCCCTGGATCTTATTAAAATAGGATCCGGGCCTTTCCATTCATTGGTTAACACATTTTTCCATTTCACCAGTTCCTTAGGTCGATGTGGGTCTGAGCACTGTCGCTCTGCCGCAGTCTGACCATGCTCATCTGAGTTTAAAAAATTTATGGTGAAAAGTGCCACTGCTATGGCAACTCATGGCACGGGGGGCAAATCCTTTATTATTCCCCCTCTTTGTTTAATTAAGTAAGATTTGAGTGTGAGATGTGCATGCTCAATGATGCCCTGCCCTTGAGGGTTGTATGGCAAGCCCGTAACATGTGTGACTTGCATTTGTGCACAAAATTGTTTAAACTTCTGAGAAGTATAAGCAGGTCCATTGTCAGTTTTCAAGCATTTAGGCTTTCCCCAGGCACTCCATGCCTCAAGACAGTGTTGAATTACATGGGAGGTCTTTTCTCCAGTGAGTGGTGTGGCGTGGAGGACACCAGAGCAGGTGTCTATTGATACATGCACATATTGGAGTTTTCCAAAGGAAGGAACATGAGTGACATCCATCTGCCACACTTGCAATGGCAGAATCCCTCTTGGATTTACTCCGGTATGGCGGACAGGGAGAAACTGACAGCAATTGTGACATTGAGTAACAATATCACGTGCCTCTTTCCTGGTAAGAGAGAAGCGCCTGCGTAGGGTCTCAGAAGTAACATGAAAGTTGTCATGGAAGGCCTTAGCGGCTTGCAGCGGGGGGGGGGAGGGAGGGGGGACAAAATCCGCCGCAGCCAGCCTTGTGGCTTTATCTGCCAAATCATTTCCTTGGCTCATCGGGCCAGGAAGTCCCGAATGAGCCCTAATATGTGTAATATACATGGGAGCCTGTCTGGTTAACAAGCAATCTTGTAATTTTTGGAATAGAGATGCCACTCTGCTAGTGGATCTAATGACTCCAGCCGTCTCCAGTAAGTTTACAGCATTGACCACATAGGAGGAGTCAGAAACAATGTTAAGGGGACCTGGGAATTTTTGAAGAACATCTAATACCACCAAGCATTCTACCACCTGAGGGGAAGTTTCAGCATACTGCCATGAGAACACTGGTGTACCCACCACATAGGCTCCCAGGCCAGTCTTGGAGCCATCTGTATATACCACTAATCCATCTTTTAGCGGGGTATGAGAGGTGACCCGGGGAAATACGATAGGATGAGACGCAGCAAATTGTAACAGAGGGTGTTTAGGGTAATGATTATCAATTTTCCCCAAAAAGGTGGTGACTAATATGGCCCAATCATCAGAGGCAGCGGCCAATGTCTGTACCTGAGAAGAGTTGTAGGGAACAATTAAAGCCGTGGGATGTCTGCCAAAATGGCTGACAGTGGCCTTCAGACCCCTAAGGGCAAGCTGAGCTATTGCTGCAGGATACCAATCAATAATCTTTTGCGGGGAGGCATGTGGATGGACCCACAATAAGGGCCCATCCTGCCAAAGCACTGCGTGGGTAGTTTCTTCGTATTGAACACACAGAGGGAAAAAGGTTGTGATGGGTCAATACAACATAATTGGGCTTCCTCGATAGCTTCCTCCACTGAGCGGAGGGCTGCCTCTGCGGCGGGTGTCAAAGACCTGGGGGAGGTAATATGGGTGTCCCCTTCCAAAATATCAAACAGGGGCTTTAAATCTGCAGAGGGGATCTTTAGGAATGGCCGTAGCCAATTTATATCTCCTAATAATTTTTGAAAGTTATTTAAAGTATGCAATTCGCCCCTATATATTTTTAATTTCTGCGGAAGGATTTTGTCCGGGAGCACCATGGACCCTATAAAGTGCCCGGTATTGGCAATTTGGACCTTCTCTATAGCAATCTGGAGGCCCCAGAATCGTAGATTTTTGAGCAGCAAGGGATAGGCCTCTTGAAGGACGTTTAATTCCTTATGACAGAGGAGTACATCATCCATATAATGTATAACAATTAAACTTGGATATTGTTCTCTGATGGGTCTGAGAGCCTCCTGTACATATAATTGACAGATGGTAGGGCTATTTGCCATGCCTTGAGGTAATACTTTCCATTGAAGTTGCCTGTCAGGTCCCTCATGATTAATGGCAGGGACAGTAAATGCAAAGCGAGGCCTATCTGGTGGATACAAGGGAATAGAAAAAAAGCAATCCTTAATATCTAGAATAATTAGGTTCCAATTTTTGGGCAGAGCAGAGAGCACCGGAAGACCTCTCTGCACTGCACCCAAAGGATGCATTTGTTCATTAATGGCTCTTAGGTCATGAAGTAGGCGCCATTTGCCTGATTTCTTTTTAATAACAAAAATTGGAGTATTCCATGGGGAGGTAGATGGTTCTATGTGCCCCAATGCCAACTGTCCTGCCACAAGGCTGTTTACTGCTTCTAATTTTTCAGAGGTCAATGGCCACTGGGGAACCCATACCGGGTCCTCTGTTTTTCAAGGTATGGGCCGTGCTGCCCCAGTGGCGCCTAGGAAAAACCCAGGCCCTGTCTCCCTGGATTTGGATCAGGGGATATGGGTTCTACTCGTCCTAGTTTCAAGCGTCCCAACCCCTTTCCAGTTTCATACCCCATCTTTTTCATAATATTGACAGCTCACAGCGAGTATTCATTGGATAAAGTGAGCCCCAAGCCCTGTAACACGTCACGTCCCCACAAATTAACAGGGAGTGGAAGCACGTAGGGAATGAACTGTCCTTGATGACCTTCTTCTGATTTCCATGTAAGCATAGAGGAACTAATAGTGGGATGAGAGCTATAGCCTAGCCCCTGCAGGGAATGTGATAATTCTGTGACTGGCCAGGATTTCGGCCACCAATGAGATGAGATGATGCTCCGATCTGCCCCCGTGTCCAATATGCCTTCAAAACCTTTACCATTAATCCAGAGTGATAGCTTTGGCCGATCACGAAGCTGAACAACTAGATAAGCAGAGTCTGACCCTGAAGAACCCATCCGTTTATCTCCCATACCATGGTAGGGGTCGCCTGTGAGGAGCAGTAATTGAGCTATCCTATCCCCTCGGCTGATGGAAAATATCCCATTTGGGCTGGAGCACAAAACCTGGATCTCAGGGGAGTGTTGATCGTCAATAACACCTGGGTGAACAACCAGTCCCCGTAATGTAAGCGACCCTCTACCGAGAAGGAGACCTATAGTCCCGTCTGGTAATGGCTTGGGGGCTTGAACGGGAATGGGCTGCACCCCCATCTGAGGCATTAATAGGAAGTCGGAGGCGGCACACAAGTCCACCCTTGCTCCGACTCCTGAGGGGCCTCGTTCATCATCCTGGTGACTCTGTTCCCATATTTTGGCGGGCCCTGGAACCGTGGGCCCGACGCCCCGTTTTTGGAACCTCATTTGTTGGTGTTTCTATAGGGGGGAGAATCCTACCCTTTATATCCCGTACAGAGCGGCACTGGGCGGCCCTATGGTATCCTTTGCCGCAACGAGTACAGAGTGCTGGTGGCTCTCTCTCCCTGTCCAGCATCCTGCAATCCTTTCTTAGATGTCCTGCCTTTCTGCATTTAAAACAGGTTCTTTTATCTGGCCCCTTAAGGGGGCGCTTCTGAGACTGTAGGATGGCAGCAGCTAACCCCGCATTAGTAAGGGGTCCCCCGAGTTCTCTACAGACCCTAAGCCAATCCTGTAATCCTTTGTTCTTTCTTGGGGCTATAGCTGCGCGACATTCCTGGGTGGCCTGTTCAAAAATAAGTTGCTCAACAAGAGGTGCAGCCTGCTCGGGATCACCAAAGATCTGCCCTGCTGCCTCTGTCATTCTCGCTACAAAGTCAGAAAAAGGTTCCTGAGTCCCTTGGATGATTTTTGTCAGTTGATTGTCCGCTCCCCCTTTCTTGGAGAGTGCCTTCCAGGCTCTAATGGCTGTACTAGCAATTTGCGGGTAGGCGCCCCAGTGATAATTAGTTTGATCGGCTGCAAAACGACTCTGGCCTGTTAGCACGTCGAATGTCCACAACTGCTGTTCAGGGTCAAGGCTGTCGCATTAGCTCTAGCTTGCTCTTGGGCAGCCTCATGCCAAAGTGCTTTCCATTCTATATATTGGCCCATGCTGATAAGCGTAGCCTTTGCGACCATCTGCCAGTCAGATGGCGTTAGGGCATCCAGGGCAAGTCTATCTAATTGTGCAAGAGTAAAATTGGCCATGACCCCATATTTTCTGACTGACTCAGCCAACTCTTTTATCTGATTATATTCCACAGGCGCATGTAGCCGCTGCAATGAGTCAATGCCCTCAAAGACGGGAAAGGCGAGACACATTTTTCTTTTTACCTTTTCCGGAAGAAAGGAAAATGACTTTGGGCATGTCTCATAGGGCAGAGGCGCCGAGGGAACCACTTGTGAGAGGGCCGTTTGAAACGGCCATCTCCGAGGTTTTTTGCTATTTTGCATATGGTCATCCGGATGGTTATCTTTCTTCCTCATATTTAGCAGCCTCCTCATCTAGCTCAGCTTCTTCCTCAGTATCTAAGACCTCATCCCCTGAGCTTTCAGAGTCATCGGAGCTATCAAGATTTAAGGCTTCAAGCTCATGTACAGGGTAAAAGCCAGCTCCTCCCTCTGGTTTGACAGCAGGGGGAGGATCCCTGTGATCTGGCGGATACACCCCCTTGTCGCTAGACTCACGGGGGGGGGGCTTTTTCCTTCTTGTGGACGGTTTTTTTTTCTACACGCGCCCAACCTCTCACTACGCTCGGTTTCTGACATGCTATTCTGGACCTCCTCAAGGGTACTTTGACCCTATGCTAACAGGATAGCGGAAAAGATCAAAATGGCCCCAAGGACAAGCACTAAAGCCTCAACACTACTGTCCCAAGGTGGCGACAGTCCCAAGCCAAAGTCCAGAAAAGACATACCTCTCCGAACATACCTACCTGCAATTCTGAATCCTCCTTGTAGCCAAGGGGTCTCCGATGGTGCTGACGATGATGAGGTCTCGATTCCCAGGTTTTGGCACCAGATGTCCCGTGCTACCATCTCGCCAGCAAGAACGACGCAGCACACTCAGGATCCTTCTGCAGTAAAGCTTTAATGCTCTTGAGAGGGAGAGCATAAGCTTACAGGACAGAGAGACCCCAAACACACAAAACCCATCCCTTATATAGGCTAGCAGCCTCTGCCTTGGACGTGTCACCCCCTGAATGGCTGCTGCTCATTGGCCCATATGACGCCACAGGAGAGGCAGGGACCCAGGGATTGAAAATTACCCAGCGCATGCGCATCTCTCCTGTCTACCAACGGTACTTGTAACGGCTCCCTACAGGTACCGGAGAGATTGACCCACCCAATACGTCATGGAGATCCAGATCCTGCTCCTCCTGATGAGCCTGAGCAGCATTCGGAAGAGCCACGGACAAACAATGAGGTTATGGGCAATGGCCAGGACGTGGCCAATGCCGATGCCAATGCATGCTAATTCCAGCATTTTACCCACCTTGTTCTCTACTTCTTGTGATATGGAAGCCCCATGCATAATACCAAGGGATAATCATGAACGAGGCTTTAACTTAAGCAGGATAATTCTTAAGGGTGTATTCTGTTTTACCATGCAAGATAGATTCCCATGTATTAGATTAAAATATAAAAACATTACTACATGGATGAACCCTCTGGGACATGCTCAGGTTCCTATTAATATGCTTATAGAGGTACTTGCTCAAGTGTCATCTGGGAGTCAGACTGGCTCTGGTATTGGTAGCAATGGCTCTAATCAGATTAATATAACCACCTTGGCCATGAAGAGCTTGTTGTTGATACCCTTGGTTAGAACTGAATCAGAAAAGAATAGTAGCAGCTTCTTGGCTTCTCCCCATTGCCGCCCTGATTTCTCTTTCCCCCCTACCTTAACTGCTTGTCAGACTAAATCATGGGAACAGAAACAAGTTAATGATGGATTTTCATTATCTCCCACCATTAAGCCATTTGTTACAAGTCAAAGTAACCCAAATACCACCGCAGGAGATGGCTGGCCATGGTTTCAATGGCTAATTTCTAATGAAGCAAGGGCAGTCGCAGACGTGTTTGCCTTAGCTCAGTTGGGTGGTATCCTTCACAGATTACAAAATGTTTCTGGGACAATAATTAATAGAGACCAAAGTAAGCGACTTTCCAAAATTCAGGTCAATGCAGAGATAAAAAACATCACCTTGCCCAAGGCTGCAGTATGTGTACAACCGCCGTTTGTGTTTTTGCTCACAAATGGTTCTGCAAATAATAATACTATAAACTGCCGCAATGATTCCTGTGTTCTTTCAGAATGTTGGAATGGAACCTGGCAACTAGCAATGGTTGTCAAGGTACCCACTTTGGTTCCAATTCCTGTTGAAGTGGACCCTAAGACGTTTCCACTGATTTTGCTCATAAGAGAGCGACGAGACTTTGGCATTACTGCTGCCATGGTAACAGCTATAGTTGTGTCCGCTGCCAGTGCTGTCATGGCAGCTGTGGCTATGGCCAACCAAATGCAAACTGCAGATACCATCAATACTATTATCAAACAAACTTCTGCGGTCATGGAAATGCAGAACCAGATTAATAAACATTTATTATCTGGTATTGTGGCAACCAATCAAAAAATGGACTTGATACAAGTTCAAGTTAAAGAATTATACAATTTAATTCAGATTGGATGTATTTCTAACCTAAAACATATGTGTATAACCCCTCTCAGATTTGAAAATTCGAAGAATGAAAGCAAGTTGCTGGGAGCATATCTGGTGGGCAACTGGACCCAGGAAGCTGAATTGCTGATCCAACAACTACTGTTCCACATTGTCACCCTTAACGAGACCCAAATCGAACCTATTTCATTTGGGGACCTTACTGGGTGGCTGTCTTCTGCCTTTTCTTTCTTCAAAGAATGGGTTGGGGTGGGTATTTTTGGCGCTTGTTGCTGCCTAGGTGTTTTCCTGTGTCTATGGTTCCTGTGCCGACTCCAAGCAAGACAGGCCCGAGATAAGGCTATGATTATGTAGGTGTTAGCAGCACTTGATCATGGCGTCTCCCCCCATGTTTGGCTTGCCAGCCTTAAGAACGATCTTTAAGAGCATGGCCTTTGCACCTAGAGACCTCGTTGTCATTGCACCTAGAAAGGCATATCCTCCTTTGATGTCGACAGCTTTTGCACTCCATGGGCCTTGCTGCCATTGCACATGGAAAGGTATTGACTTTCTTGTTTGTCGATAGCCTTTGCACTTCATAGGCCTTGCTGCCATTGCACATGGAAAGGTATCGACCTTCCTTCCAGAGCACAGGCCTCTGCCCTTGATCGGTTGGTTCTACATGAAGTCCTGACCTTGATCGGGCATGCCTCAATCTGCTCTTTAATAAATAAAACAGGGGGAGAGGTAGGGTGCCGCCCTGCCGCCATCTTGTTTACTAGTTTGCTGCTGCCATTTGGCGATTCCGTTTCTGCTTTGCTCAGCACTGTTTCACGTGCCTTGCTCAGTGCTGTTTCACATGGCCTCCCGAGTGGGGAGAGAGTGGCAAGATCCAGCCTTGGCCTATCATGTTTCGAACCGTTTGCTCAGGAGAGGTCTGGACCAATCAGACACGATATGTCATGGTTTTTGTCTACATCGTATATAAGCAATGCGCGCCTGGGGTCTGGGTCCTTTTGCCTCAACTCAAAGAAGTGTGCTCCAATAAAGCGTGTGCTGAGAAGAATCCTGTTGTGGTCGTCTTTTCTGCTGGCAGACAGGGCGCGCCACAACAGTGTCTTCCAATAGTCACTGGGAATAAAGCAATGACAGTAACATTAGCCAAGTGTTCCTGCTGTTCCAGAAACTACAGCATGTGCTCTGAAAACTTCTCTATGAGGAGCTTCCCTCACCCTATGGTTATGTGTTCATCTCTATTATTTCAACTATAGACACAGTGGGCCCCTTAGACACACAGGCTCACTCTACCAACTAATTTATCCAGTACATTCTCTGGGTAAACACTGACTGTGGCTATGTCTCCATTTGATGAAATAAGTGAGTTTAACCCCAGGAATCTATTTAGAAAAAATTGTGAGTGTGGTAGTGTGTGCTTGTAATCCCAGAGCTGGGGCTGCGGAAACAGGCGGAGCCTGGAAGCTCACTTGCCATCTAGTCTAGACTAGCTAGGAAGCTTCCAGTCGATGAGAGACCCTACTTTAAGGGAAGTGGATGGCTCCTGAGGATAACACCTGAGGTTGTCCTCTGGCCCCAATACATACATGCACACACATGTGTATACAACTCTTCCACACATGGAACACCCACATGTGTATATTCATGCATTAAAAATGAAGAATGTGTGGTAAAAAATACATGACATTTGTTGACCTGTCAATCTTTAAATATGGGAAGAAGCCAGAAGTGGACCTGTGTTAGGACTCTCGGAATTGCTTAGAAAACTCAACAAAACAGATTAATCAATATCTACTGGCTTAAGTGACTGTAAAATCCTGGAAGACAGCATTTTCCTGGGATTAGGGCATCATAGCACCATCCTTGAAATAATATTCCATGTTAGTGGTTATTATGGAGAAGGGGGGAAATCTATGTGTGTGGAAAGAGCACGACCACAGCAGCATCTTTGAGATCTCACCTTCTCTTCTGCCAGGGTGAGAATAGGCTGCGATGCACTAAGCTGTTATTCTGTCAGACTTTTCACTAGGGTTCCTTAGAGAAGCTTCAGAGTTAATGAGACACATTAACACAAATTTCCCCTCTTTAGTTATTCCATAAGAAACACGTGTTCTGGGGTTTATGGCTTCTATAGTTTTGTTCCATTTTAGCAATATGGAGTACCTAGGACTGCAGGCCAGGCTCCTTGGGAAACAGGTAACATATGCGGGCAGGAAGTTTACTGGGGGTTGAGGGAGGAAGCAGGATTGGCAGAGGGAAAAATTGAGTGGTAAGACAGTCACAAGAAAGAAGTGAGCTGTCCTATTGGGAGCTCTTGAGCTGAGTGTTACCATGAAGCAGTAAGAGGACCAGTCCCTCATGCCCTCCATGCTTAGTTTGCTGATGTAGAATGTCAAAGAAGATAGGTTCACTCTCCCAGAGAAGACTCAGTTGAGAACTGTCAATCATCTGACCTTAGCAGTTGGAAGAATTAATCTTTCAGTACTGCAAAAGTAAGAGGGACAAGGTAGAAAACACGCAACACTGTCCACTATGTCTACTATTCTCTAAGTGTTGTTAGTTTGGGGGAATTAATTTATTAAAAAGACTTAGGAAGGATACAGTATTGCCTGTCTTCCATTGATGTTATCAATGCTACCCTAAAGGAAAATCTGAAAACAATTTCTCTTTTTAAATGTTATATGTAAATAGAATGCGAAGAATTGTTTTTAAAACCAAGTAACTAGGATGTAGAAAAGATAACTTAGAAAACCAAACAAAACAGAATTTCACTTTTAGAGTCCCAGTTCTGCCTGATGTAAGACAGGAAAATCCTGTCATTTCAGATTTAAAGCAAATGTACCCTTTCAGACTATTTTCTTCTCCCCAAGGTTGGTGTCTGTGTGATGAGGAGGAAAGCCTCCTGTAACTCTAGCTCCAAGAGGATCCAATGCCCTCTTCTTGAACACTTAGGACAAGTATGTGCACACAAACATGCATACTCTCTCTCTCTCTCTCTCTCTCTCTCTCTCTCTCTCTCTCTCACACACACACACACACACACACACACACACACACACTCACTGCTTCCAAGTTCACAGTACAAATGCATAAATTCATATCCTTGGTGGGGTGAGTGGGTCTGTTCTGGATGACCAGGTACTTCCATGAAACATTACCCCAACCTTTTTTCCTCAGCATGGGTGACTAGACAAGTGAATTAATACCGGAGCAATTTATTTTGAACCCAGAGTCAAACATTGCTTTGTTTCACTTGGATAATTTCCCTCTCATGGCCTGCTGACTCCTGGCGAGAAGGTTTAACCATTCACTTCTGGATGCCTTGTTTGGAAAGAAAAGCTTTGATAGGATAATCATTACAATCTGAAGGAAAGCACTTTCAGAAGTGAAAGGGGAAATTGACATAGTTAAGCCCAGGTCACAGGCACAAATCAGGTCCACTTGGGGCAAACCAGAATGAATGGCAGCAGTGCAGAAATAAAGAAATAAAGGGAGAGAGAGAGACAGAGATAGAGAGATGGACAAAGAGAGACTGAGAGAGAAACAGAGAGAGATAGACACACAGAGAGAGACAAAGAGATAGGGAGAGACACAGAGAAAGACAGAGAGAGATAGTATTGGGAAAAGGCATAACATGTGTTGGTTAATACTAAAAAAAAATCATCTTATTCCACATAAAAATTAAGATATAGCAACACTACATAATACCCTAGATCTTTTATTTGTTAATGGTATGGTTTTTAATAGAGTTTTAAAATACTGTTTTAACATTCTAGATATTACTTTAAATTATGTTCTCTCTTTAAAAATTTTAATTAGTTTTAGTTTTTAAATTTAAATTTTATTTTTAAAATACTTTTCTTATTCTACATATTGATCACAGTTCCTTCTCCCTCCCATCCTCCACTGGCCACCCCTCTTAGTCTCCCCATCCCATTCCCCATCCACTACCCAGGGAGGATGAGGCATTTCAGGAGGGATCATAAAATCTGTCAAGTTATTTGGGATAGGGCCTAGGGCCTCCCCTGTGTCTCTAGGTTAAGGGAGCATCCTTCTATGGGGAATGTGCTCCCAAAGTCCTTTCCTGCACTAGGGATACATCCTGGTTCCACTGTCAGAGGTCTCATAGACTGCCCATGCCTCCTAATGTTCAGGGGGTTTGGGTCAGTCCAATGCTGGTTTCCCAGCTATCAGTCTGAGGTCCATGAGCTCCTCCTTGTTCAGGTCAGCTGTCTCTGTCAGTCTCTCCAGCCTGGGCTTGACCCCTTTGCTCATCACTCCTCTTTCTCTGCAACTGGATTCCAGGAGTTTGGTTCAGTGTTTAGCTGTGGGTGTCTGCTTCTGCTTCCATCATCTATTAGATGAAGGCTCTAGGATGGCACATAAGGTAATCATCAATCTCATTATCAGGGAAGGGCATTTAAGGTAACCTTTCCACTGTTGTTCAGATTGTTAGTTTGGGTCATCCTTGTAGATCTCTGGACATTTCCCTAGTGCCAGATTTCTCTTTAAACCTATAATGGCCCCCTCTATTATGGTATCTCTTTTCTTGATCTCCTCTATTCTTTCCCCAACTCAGTCTTCCTGCTACCTCATGTTCTCCTTTCCCTTCCTCTTCTCCCCTTCTCTTTTTCTTAACTCCCTCTTCCCTCACTAACCCCTACTCCCAATTTGTTCAGGAGATCTTGTCCCTTTCCCCTTATGTGCAGGACCTTGTATGACTCTCTTAGGGTCCTCCTTTATTCCTAGCTTCTCTGGTGGTGTGAATTGTAGGCTGGTGACCCTTTGCTGTGTGTCTAAAATCCATATATGAGTGAGTACATACCATTTTTGTCTTTTTGTGACTGTTACATCACTCAGGATAGTTTCTTTGAGTTCTATCCATTTGCCTTTGAATTCCATTCCCCCCCCCACTGAGTAGTACTACATTGTGTAAATGTACCCACAATTTCTCCATCCACATTTCAGTTGAGGGGCATCTAGGTTATTTCCAGGTTCTAGCTATTACAAATAATGCTATGAACATAGTTGAACAGATGGCTTTGTTGCTTGGATGTGCATCTTTTGGGTATATGCCTAAGAGTAGAATTGCTGGATCTTGAGACTTATTTCCATTTTCCTGAGGAACCACATCACTGATTTGCAAAATGGCTGTACAAGTTTGCACTCCCACCAGCAGTGGAGAAGTGTTTCCCTTTTCCAATCCTATCTAGCATAAACTGTCATTGGTGTTTTTGATTTTAGCCATTTTGATAGGAGTAAGATGGTATCTCAGAGTTGTTTTGATTTGCATTTCCTTAATGGTTAAGGATGTTGATCACTTTCTTAAGTGTCTTTCAGCCATTTTGTATTCCTCTATTGAGAATTCTCTATTCTGTACCCCACTTTTTAATTGGATTATTTGGTGTTTTGATGACTAGCTTTCTGAGTTCTTTGTATATTTTGGAAACCAGCCCTCTGTCAGATGTGGGGTTGGTGAAGATCTTTTCCCATTCTGTGGGCTCCTGTTTTGTTATGTTGACTGTGTCCTTTGCCTTACAGAAGCTTTTCAATTTCAGGAAGTCCCATTTATTAGTTGTTGATCTCAGTGTCTGAGCTACTGGTGTAATGTTCAGGAAGTGGTCTCCTGTACCAATTAATTCAAGGGTACCTTCCATTTTTTTTGTCTAAGAGGTTCAGTGTGGCTGAATTTATGTTGAGGTCTTTTATCTATTTGAACTTAAGTTTTGTGCATGGAGATAGATATGGATCTATCCACAGTCTTCTTTCTACCTTCCAGCATCCAGTTGTTTCAGCACCATTTGTTGAAGATGCTTTCTTTTTTCCATTGTTTGATTTCAGCTGCTTTGTCAAAAATCAGGTGTTCATAGGTGTTTGGGTTAATATCAGGGTTTAAAATTTGATTCCATTGGTCTACCTGTCTATCTTTGTGTCAATACCAAGCTGTTTTCAGGACTATATCTCTATAGCAGAGCTTGAAGTTAGGGATGGTGATGCTTCTGGAAGTTCATTTGTTGTACAGTGTTGTTTTGGCTATCCTGGGTCTTTTGCTTTTCCATATAAGGAGTATTGTCCTTTTAAGGTCTGTGAAGAATTGTGCTGGGATTTTGATGGAGATTGCATTGAAATTATAGACTGCTTTTGGCAAGATTGCCATTTTTATAAAGTTCTTGGTATATAGGTCTTTCACTTGTTTGGTAAGTGTTACCACAAGATATTTTATGTTGTTTGTGGATATTGTAAAGGGTGATGTTTCTCTGATCTCTTTCTCAGCCCCTTTATTGTCTACTGATTTTTTGAGCTAATCTTGTTCCTGACACTTTGCTGAAGATGTTTATCAGTTGTAGTAGTCCCCTGGTAGAGTTTTTCAGGTCACTTATGTAAACTATCATATCGTCTGCAAATAGTGCAAGTTTGATTTCTTCCTTTCCAATTTGTATTCCCTTGATCTCCTTTTGTTTTCTTATTGCTCTAGCTAGAACTTCAAATACAACATTGAAGAGATATGGAGAGGGTGGACAACCTTGTCTTGTTTTTGATTTTAGAGCAGTTGTATTGAGTTTCTTTCCATTTAGTTTGATGTTGGCTGTTAGTTTATTGTATATTGCTTTTATTATGTTTAGATATGTTCTGTTATCTCTGATTTCTCCAAGACCTTTATTATGAAAGGGTATTGGATTTTGTCAAAGGCTTTTCCAGCATCTAGTGAGATGATCATATGGTTTTTCTTTTTCAGTTTGTTTATATGGTAGATTACACTGATATATTTTCATATGTTGAACCATCCCTGCATCCCCAGGATGAAACTTACTTGGTCATGGTAGATGATTTCTCTGATATATTTTTGTATTCCATTTGCCAGTATTTTATTGAGTGTTTTTTTTACATCAATGTTCATGAGGGAGATTGGTCAGTAGTTCTCTTTCTTTGTTGTGTCTTTTTATGGCTTGGGTACCAAGGTAATTGTAGTCTCATAGAAAGAGCTTGACAATGAACCTTCTGCTTCTATTGTGTGGAACAATTTGAGGAGTATTGGTATTAGTTCTTCTTTTTAATTTCTGGTAGAATTCTGCACTGAAGCCATCTTGCCCTGGGCTTTTTTTGGTTGGGAGAATTTTGATGATTGCTTCTATTTTGTTAGGGGTTATAGGTCTATTTAAGTTGCTCATCTGTTCTTGATTTAATTTTGGTAAGTGATATCTATCCAAAAAAATTGTTCATATCCTTTGAATTTTTCAATTTTGTGGAGTACAGATTTTCAAAGTATGACCTGAAGAGTCTCTAGATTTCCTCTGTTGTTATGTCCTCCTTTTCATTTCTGATTTTGCTAATTCGTATGTTCTCTCTCTGCTTTTTGGTTAGTTTGGATAAAGGTTTGTCTATCTTGCTGATTTTCTCAAAGAACCATCTCTTTGTTACATTGATTCTTTGTAGTGTTTTCTTTGTTTCTGCTTCATTGATTTCAGCCCTCAATTTGATTATTTCCTGGCTTCTGCTCCTCTTGGGTGAGTTTGCTTCTTTTTGTTCTAGAGCTTTCAGTTGTGTTGTTAATTCTTTCATGTGACTATACTTCATTTTCATCATGTGCGCATTTACTGCTATGAACTTTCCTCTCAGTACTGGTTTCAAAGTGTCCCATAAGTTGGGTGTATTGTGTCTTCATTCTCATTTAATTCTGGGAAGTCTTTAATTTCTTTATTTATTTCTTCTTTGACCTAAGAATGGTGAAATTGCCCATTGTTCATTTTCCATGAGTTTGTAGGGTTTCTGCAATTTGTGTTGTTGAATTCTAACTTTAATCCAGTAGATATTGTGTGACAAGTTCCATAGACTGAGGCAATAACTTCAACAGAAAGAGGTCTCCTGGAACTGGTTGTGGAAATCTTGGCTGGAGAAAAGTATTGAACCACAGTTCTCATGGCAATTTCTGCACTTCTATTAATTTCTCAGATTATTGAAATGTTCCTGAAAGCCTATGCTGACATTCTAAACAAAAGATACAAATGAGAAACAATCCCCTGAGATGTGGTCACTGACTATGACCTCGTCTCCAGGTAAACCAGCACTTTTCAAATCATTCACATCATTCACATAAGTACAAATAGTATTGATGAAAACTTTTCCAACAATAAAACTTTATATGGCTGTACGTGTGTAATTGAGAGTATGTTTAAACATTTGGTAAAAAAAAGTCTTTTGATAAGAAAAAGTCAAAAGTTCAATATTTCAAAGATTTTAAAGAGCTAGGCAAAAAATATCAAACAATAACTGACCATAAAGATTTATTAAACTGATTTTACAAAACAGCCAGTTAGTTGTGGTTAGCTTTGAATAATTTTCTAGTTTATTATTAGCTTTGAATAAGTTGTAGGTTACTGTACCTAACAATGGTGATGTCATTTGTTCTATCTGGATTTGCTTCAATGAACACAATCTCTGAGAAGCTATTCTTTATCCTGGATAAAAAGCCTTGCTTGAAAGCGCAAAATACACTGAGATTCAAACTGCCTCTGTGTTTGTTTCTGTTTGTCACTGCCAAATCCTTACCCACCTAGTCTTCAAAAACCCTCGTCCCAGGGACCCCCATACTCCGCTGGGGTGGTCTGTGGCAGCTGGCGCCCAACATGGGGCTCGGAGTAGGTACGCTTTCTCTTCCCTTTTCTTTCCTTTTTTTTAAAAAATCCCTTTTCAGGTAAGGATAAGTTCTTTCCAGAGTGCTGCAGACTCCTCGATAGAGAGTTAAGATGGTGAGAAGGTAAGAATCGTGAGGGATTCACAGTCCAAAACCAGGGGCTTGTTCCTGGCAGTATTAAGTCATATGTTAAAAAGCAGAGGTGTTAAAACTTCAAGAAGAGTTTGGCAGCAGTTTATGATTTTGTATTGAATGTCAGTCCATGGTTTTTAGAGGAAGGAAGCCTGTCTGTAGTAAAGTGGAAAAAGGTAGGAGAGATGAGGAAATCTTATGAATGTTATGGCCCTAAACAGGTCCAGGTTCAGGCATTTTCATTATGTGTACAAATTAGAGACCTCCTTTCAGAAAAACCAGAAGTGGAATTCTTTGCAGATGACTTTATTGCTAAATTGGAAGAAGCATTAGGTAGGATACTTCCTCCCTCTGAGGTCTCAGACATGTTATTAAAACAATTTGCATGGGAAAATGCCAATACTCTCTGCCAAAAACTAATTATATCAATCAGAAAAACAAGGACTGTGCAAGAATACATCACAGCATGTATAGATGGTTCTATACAGCAATGGTTCAGGGTATGATCTATGCTGCAGCTATGCAAGGGTAACATGGGCAACATTTCCATCCCTATATTCAGAACTTAAGGGGAGGGAAAAAGTAAAAAAAAAAGCCAAAGACAAAAACAAACAACAACAACAACAACAAAAAACAAAAAACAAAACAAAACAAACAAACAAAAAAACAAAAGTAAGAAAAATCAACCTCCAGGACTGTGTCCTTAGTGTAAGAAAGGAAAGCATTGGAAAAAATTAATGTAAAATTGAAATTTCATAAGGATGGAACCCCTCTGAAAGATGAGGAAACAAAAGCTGGGATGAGGGACATGCCTTATGCCCCCCAAAAGGCAAAATAGGGAGACAGAGGAAGGTCTCTGGCCCTTGAATTTAACATCTTAAGCTTACACAGAGCAACCCCAGGAATTGCAGGATTAGATCTTGCAGTAGACAAAGCTTATTTTCATTCTCTTTATGAGGGAATACAATTAGTAGATACAGGATTTAAGGGGCCACTAACACCTGGCACCTTTGGTCTTATAATAGGGAGAAGTTCAAATTATAAGAAAAGAAATGTTTTTGAAGTACTTCCTAGAGTAATTGATTCAGACTTCCAGGGAGAAATAAAAATTATGATTAGGCCATTAAAAGAAAGAATACAACTACATAAGAACCAACAGGTAGCTCAGATAATACTACTCTCTTATATAGAACTCTCAAAACCAATACTAAAATAGGCTAGAGAGGATGAAGGGTTTGGCTCCACAGAAGTGGTAGCTTGGACTCAGGAAATTAGAAGACAAAGACTCTTAACAATTGCGAAAGTAGAAGGAAAAATATTCAAGGATCATTAGACACTGGAGTGGATGGGGCTTGCACTGCAGGAAATGACCGACCAGAGACATGGCCTATAAATTCATAACCATCTCTACTCTGGTGGGATTGGGGCTAGCTTCCAATGTAGCACAAAGTTCAAAAATCCTGAAATGGAAATGTGAAGATAAAGTAGGTACTTTTCAACCTTACTTTATGTCCTTATAACATTCTCTTTATGGGGAAGAGATATCTTGGGGGAGATGAAAGTAAAACTAACCATGGATGAAAACTGGAATGATCAGTATTTTTTATAAGGGTTGCTGATGAATTATATGCAGATAAAATTTCATGGATCAATGATAAACCTGTTTGGGTGAATCAGTGGCCCCTAACTCAGAAAAAGATACAGGCTTCAGAACAACTAGTAGAAAAACAACTGCAATAAGGACATATTAAAGAATCTAACCGTCCTTGGAATAAATAGTCCTTGTTTGTCAGATTTCTATTTTGCCCAGGCAAATTCTGCTTTCTGTTTCTGGCTGTTACAGCTTTGGTTATAACCAGACTGGTGAGTTCTGTATCATCTGTTGTGCTGGCCTAGCAAGTTCTGTGTCCTAAGTTCTTTGACAGGTTTATGATTTTATGTTCCTGTGATTTTATGTTTTTGCTTTAGTTCACTGGCGGACAATATGTAGGAAACAGATCAGACCCTGGTAGACGTGCCTAAAAGGTCAGATCTGGAGGAGCCTGAGAGACGTTTCAGCTTCTTGTTGGGCAGGGATCCTGCCATCTGAATCTGAGTAGCTACTGGGGAGTTTGCCCTCTATCCGTAAATCTGAAGTCTTTGAGATGGGCCCATTCCTTTTGTCTAAATACTTTGTTGTTTGTCTTGTCTTGATGACACTGACACTAACCCTCTAGGTCTCTGCCTGACTCATTGGAAAAATGTAAAGCAGAAAATCTGAGATTGTGACTAGACATGTTGGGGAAATTTATTTTTTTCAGAATACTGACAGCCAAGGACCCTCTGTGTCCACCAGCAGCTTCTACCTTAACCTTTCTCTATCCTGATGCTGCTTAAAAACTAAATGTTAGATTATGACAGCCTGTACACTTTGAGAAGCTTTGACTTTAAAATAAAAATCAAAGATACATTCTCTGCCACCATTTCCCTAGCACATCTTGCAGACAGGACAAATTATAAGTGGAGGGTTTTGTGGCTGGGTTGGTGTCCAGGTTTCTCTTTTTATAGTTTACGGAGTCCCTGTCATGCCAAAGAGACTAGTGCATATGGGTGAAGGTTCCGTGTCCCCACCAGCTCTATCTCTCCTTGTCAGTAGGGCCTAGGTGGCAGTTTTCAGAGACAGACCTTCTGTCTTAGCATCAGCTTGGTATGTCTAGAGGTCTCCATGGGACCTCCTTTACTAACAACTTAAATGAATGCAACCCGGTCTCACCACTGGAAGCCTTGCTTGCTACAAAAGATGGCCAGTTTAGACTCCATATCCTTCATTACAAGGAACCTGCAGTTTCTTTATCCATTGTTCAGCTGGGGGACACCTGGGTTATCAGTTTCTGGCTATTATGAATAAAGCTGAAATGAACATAGTTGAGCAAGTGTCCTTATGGTAGGATGGAGTGTCCTTTGGGTATACGCCCAAGAGTGGTATAGCTGGGTCTTCAGGTAGATCCATTCCCAATTTTCTGAGGAACTGCCATATCTATTTCCATAGTGGCTGTACAAGTTTACACTCGCACCTACCTTCTTCCACATCCTCTCCAGCACGAGCTGTCACTTGTGTTATTGATCTTAGCCGTTCTGACAGGGGTAAGATGGAATAACAAAGCAGTTTTGATTTGCATTTCTCTGATGGCTAAGGATGTTGAACATTTCTTTACGTGTTTCTCAGCCATCTGATATTCCTCTTTTGAGAATTCTCTGTTAGATCTGTACCCATCTTTTTAAATTGGATTCTTTGGCCTTTAAATATCTGTAGCTAGGTTGTTTTCCACCAGCCCTCGTGGTCCCACTGTTGCGCCAGCCCCAAATAACACACTGAGACTCTGTATTTGATATAAAGCTGTTGGCCAGGTACTAGTTTCTTATTGGCTAGCTCTGTCTTAATGATTAACTCATTTCTGTTAATCTAAGTATTTCCACGTGGTCATCTTATGGGGAGCTGCCGCCGGCATCTTCTTTCTCCAAGATCTCCATGCTAACTCCCTTTAACTACTCCCTCTTCCCTCCTCCTAGTCTCCTAGCCCGGCTTATCTTGCTTTCCTATTCGCCAACAGTGCTTTATTCATTAACCAGTATGAGAAACATATTTACAGAATAACATCTTCCATCAAATATCCAGTTTCTTGAGTTTTTTTAATGTTTTGAATATTAGATCTCTACTAGATGTGAAATTGGTAAAAATATTTTCTCATTCCATAGGCTGCTTTTTCACTACCCTGCATTTTTTGTTTCCCATATAAAATTGAGAATTGTCCTTTCAAAGTCTGTTAAGAATTGTATTGGTGGACCCCAATCTGACAGCTGGGGAACCAGCATAGGACCAAACAAGGCCTCCTGATGTGGGTGCCAGTTGGGAGGCCAGGGCAGTCTATGGGGCCTCTGGCAGTAGAATCAGCATTTATCTCTAGTGCATGGACTTTGGGAGCCCATTCCCTATGGAGGGATTCTCTCTCAGCCTAGACATGTGGGGGGGCACCTAGGCCCTGCCCTAAGTGATGTGACAGACTTTGATGGGAGGCCTCACTCTCCCTGGGGAGTGGATGGGGGGGGTTGGTGGGGGGATGGGAGGACATGAGGGAGAGGGAACTGGGATTGGTATGTAAAATAAGATTGTTTTTAATTTAAATAAATTTTTTTTTAAAAAAAGAATTGTGTTGGAATTTTGATGGGGATAGCATTGACTTTCTAGATTGCTTTTGGTAGGATGACTTTTTTTTTTTTTTTAACTATGTTAATCTTTCTGATCCATGAGCATGGGAGATTGCTGCTGTAAAGACCAGCCTTCAGCAGCTCAGGAATTGAAGGGGAGCCATGGAGTCAGTGGCTAAATCACTCAACTGACCTTTCTACCCAGGGAGTAAAATTTCTTCTTCTTTTTTTTATTAATAATATAATTTAAGAATTTTACATGTCGATCACAATTTCTTTTCCCTCCCTCCCTCCTTCCTCCCTCCCTCCCTCTTACCCTCTCTCCCCTCTGACATGCACCCTGGCCACCCTCCCCTCCCCTCCCCCAACCCCCTTTCCACATGTAGGGCTATGCTATCCAGGTTGGGTCATGTAAATCTGTCAAGTCATTTGAAGTAGGGACTAGGACTTCTCTTCTATCTCTAGGTTAAGGGGGTATCCCTCCATGGGGAATGTGTCCCCAAGGTCTTTTTGTGCACCAGGAATACATCCTGGTTCGACTGTTTGAGGTCCCTCAGACTGCTCGGTCCTTCCAGCTGAGACCCATATTCAGGGGGTCTGAGTCAGTCCCTTGCTGGGTTCCTAGCCATCAGTCTGGGGGGCCCATTAGCTCCTCCTTGTTCAGGTGAGCTGCCTTTGTGCGTTTCTGCAACCTGGTCTTGTCTTCTCTCTCTCTGCATCTGGATTCTAGTTCGACTCAGTGTTTAGTTATGGGTGTTTGCTTCTGTTTCCAACAGGTACTAGATGAGGGCTCCATGATGGTGGATAATTTAGTTGATGACCTCACTATCAGGGAAGGGCATTTATGGTAGCCTTTCAACAGTTGCTCAAATTGTTAATTGAAGTCAGTCTTGTAGGACTCTAGACCTTTCTTTAGGTTCAGTATTCTCTTCAAACCAATAATGGCTCCCTCTTCTATGTTCTCTCTCTCTCTCTCTCTCTCTCTCTCTCTCTCTCTCTCTCTCTCTCTCTCTCTCTCTCTCTCTCTCTCTCTCACTCTTTTCTGTCTTCTATTTCTACCCTGATTCAATCTATCTAGTCACACGTGCTTTCCTTTCCTCCTCTTCTCTTTCTCCTAATTCTCTCTCTATTCACTGTCCCCCCATTTCCCATGTGCTCTGGGGGACTTGTACATTCCCCCTTTTGTGAGGGACCATATATGAATCTCTTAGAATACACATTGTATCCTAGTTTCTCTGGTGGTGTGAATTATAGGCTGGTGATCATTTGCTCTAGGTCTAAAATCCATATATGAGCAAGTACATACCCTGTTCCTCTTTTTGTGACTGGGTTACCTCATTCAAGATGGTTTCTTCAAGTTCCATCCACTTGCCTGCGAATTTCAAGATTCCGTTTTTTTGTTTTTTTTTTTGTTTTTTTTGTTTTTTTCCTGCAGAGCAGTATTTCATTGTGTAGATGTGCCACATCTTCTTTATCCATTCTTCAGATGAGGGGCATCTAGGTTGCTTCTAGGTTCTTGCTATTACAAATAATGCTGCTATGAACAGAGTTGAGCACATGTCTTTTTTGCATGGATGTGGGTCATTCGGGTATATACCTAAGAGGGGAATTGTTGGGTCCTGTGGTAAACTAATTCCCATTTTCCTGAAGAACCGCCATAAGGATCTCCAAAATGGCTGTACCAGCTGGCACTCCCACCAGCAGTGAAGGAGTGTTCCCCTTTCTCCACATCTTCTCCAGCATAAGTTGTCATTGGTGTTTCTAATTTTAGCCATTCTGGCAGGAGTAAGATGGTATCTCAAAGTTGTTTTGATTTGCATTTCCCTGATAGATGAGGATGTTGAGCACACTTTCTTGAGTGTCTTTCAGCCTCTTTGATTTCCTCTATTGAGAATTCTTTCTTCAATTATGTACCCCATTTTAATATGGTTATTTGGTGTTTTATTGACTAGTTTCTTGAGTGTTTTGTATATTTTGGAGATCAGCCCTTTGTCAGATGTAGGATTGGTAAAAATCTTTTCCCAGTCTGTGGGCTGCCGTTTGGTCTTGTCCACTGTGTCCTTTGCCTTAGAGAAGCTTCTAAGTTTGAGGAGGTCCCACTTATTAATTGTTGATCTCAGTGTCTGTGCTACTGGAGTTATGTTCAGGAAGTGGTCTCCTATACCAATTTGTTCAAGGGTAGCTCCTACTTTCTCTTCTAAGAGGTTCAGTGTGGCTGGATTTATGTTGAGGTCTTTGATCCATTTGGACTTGAGTTTTGTGCATGGTGATAGACATGGTTCTATCTGCAGTCTTCTACACACCATCATCCAATTGTATTCTTTTAGCTGTTTTGTCAAAAATCAGGTTGTGTGGGTTACTATCAGGAATTTTGATTCGATTCCATTGGTCTACCTGTCTATTTTTGTGCCAATACCAGGCTGTTTTCAGAACTGTAGCTCTGTAGTAGAGCTTAAAGTCAGGAGGATGGTGATGCCACCTGAAGTTCTTTTATTGTACAAGGTTGTTTTGGCTATCCTGGGTCTTTGTTTTTCCATATAAAGTTGAGTATTATCCTTTCAAGGTCAGTGAAGAATTGTGCTGGGATTTTAATGGGGATTGCATTGAATCTGTAGATTGCTTTTGGCAAGATTGCCATTTTTACTATATTTATCCTTCCTATCCAAGAGCATGGGAGATCTTTCCATTTTCTGGTATCTTTAATTTCTTTCTTTAATGGCACAAAGTTCTTATTGTATAGGTCTTTCACATGTTTGGTAAGCATTACCCCAAAACACTTTATGTTGTTTGTGGCTATTGGAAAGGGCGATGTTTCTTTGGTTTCTTTCTCAGCCTCTTTGTTGTCTGAATAAAGTAGGACTACTGATTTTTTGAATTTATCTTGTATCATGTTAGTTTGCTGAAGATGTTTTTCAGCTGTAGGAGTTCCTTGGTAGAGTTTATTAGGTCACTTATGTAAACTATCATATCATCTGCAAGTAGAGACAGTTTGACTTCTTCCTTTCCAATTTTGATTCCCTTAATCTCCTTTGTTGTCTTACAGCTTTAGCTAGAACTTCAAGTACAATATTGAGGCGATTTGGAGAGAGAGGACAACCTTGTCTTGTTCCTGATTTTAGAGGAATCGCCTTAAGCTTCTCACCATTCAGTTTGATATTGGCCATTGGTTCACTGTATATTGCTCTTATTATGTTTAAGTATGTTCCTGTTATCCCTGATCTCTTCAAGACCTTTATCATGAAAGGGTGTTGAATTTTGTCAGGCTTTTTTAGCATCTAGGGAGATGATCATATGGTTTTTCTTTTTCAGCTTGTTTATATGGTGGATCACGTTGATGGATTTTTGTATGTTAAACCATTCCTGCAACCCAGGGATGAAGCCTACTTGGTCATGTTGGATGATTTCTCTGATGTATTCATGGATTCAGTTTGCCAGTATTTTATTGAGTATTTTTGCATCAATGTTCATCAGGGATATTGAGCTGTAGTTTTCTTTCTTAGTTGTATCTTCGTGAGGCTTGGGTACCAAGGTGATTGTGGCCTTATAGAAAGAGTTTGGTAATGAGCTTTCTGTTTCTATTGTGTGGAACAATTTGAGGAGTATTGGAATTAGCTCTTCCTTGAATTTCTCATAGAATTCTATACTGAAGCCATCTGGCCATGGGCTTTTACTGGTTGGAAGGCTTTCGATGACTGCTTCTATTTCATTGGGGGTTATAGGTTTATTTAAGTTGTTTGTCTGTTCTTGATTTAATTTTGGTAAGTGATAGTTATACAGAGATTTCTCTATTTTCTTTGAATTTTCAAATTTTGTGGAGTACAGGTTTTCAAAGAATTACCTGAAAGTTGTCTGGATTTCCTCTGTGTCTGCTGTTATGTCCACCTTTTTGTTTCTGATTTTGTTAATTTGCATGTTCTCCTTCTGCTTTTTTGTTAGTTTGGATAAGGGCTTGTCTATCTTCTTGATTTTCTCGAAAAACCAACTCTTAACAAAGAGTATTTTTTTTTTGTATTGCTTTTCTGGTTTCTATTTTATTGATTTTAGCCCTCAAATTGATTATTTCCTGGCGTCTACTCCTCCAGGGTGAGTTTACTTCTTTTTGTTCTAAGGCTTTCAGTTGCGCTGTTAATTCTCTAATGTGACTATCCTCTGTTTTCTTCATATGGGCACTTAGTGCAATGAACTTCCCTAGTAACACTGCTTTCAAGGTGTCCCATAAGTTTGGGTATGTCATGTCCTCATTTTCATTGAATTTTAAGAAGTCCTTAATTTTTTTCTTTATTTCTTCTTTGACCCAGGTGTGGTGCAATTGTACATTGTTCAGTTTCTATGAGTTTGTATGGTTTCTGTGATTTGTGTTGTTTTTGAATTCTAATTTTTAAGCATGGTGGTCTGATAAGATACAGGGGACTATTCCAATTCTTTTGTATCTGTTGAGGTTTGTTATGCCACCTAGTATGTGGTCAATTTTAGAGAAGGTTCCATGTGGAGCAGAGAAGAAAGTATATTCTTTTGTGTTTGGGTGGAATGTTCTATAGATGTCTGTTAAACCCAGTTGAGATATAACTCTGCTAGTTCTTTTGTTTCTTTGTTGAGTTTCTGATTGGTGGTCCTGTCTAGTGGTGAGAGTGGAGTGTTGAAGTCTCCCAGTATGAGTGTGTGAGGTTTTATGTGAGGTTTGAGTTTTAGTAGCGTTTCTTTTACGAATGTGGGTGCCTTTGTATTTGGAGCATAGAGGTTCAGAATCAAGACTTTATGTTGATGGATATCTCCTGGGATGAATAGGAAATTATCATCTTCATCTCTTTTGATTAATGGGGAGTAAAAGTTCTTAACTTTTTCTTATAGTTTATATACCCCTGCAGAATTTTCAAGCAATATAAAATGTGGTTACATTCTACTTTTTAGTGAATGATTACAATGAATAGGAGTAAAAACAACATGAATAATAAAAACAACAACATGTTTCCCATTTTCCCTATGCGATTAAATATTTTACATGTTATAGCTGAAAAATTATCTCTAAGAGCCCACACACAGTTAAACATTTATGTTTTAGACTTCTAATGGATCAGGAGCCTTTCAGCCATAGCTGTTTATATAGCCAGTAGTTTTTATAATTTCCAGAAAACAGGTTACTAGTTAACTTTCCATGTTTCAGAGTCCTGTCCAATTATCTTGACTAATTATCCAATTCTTTGTTTTCTGGTTACATGAAGTCAATTGTTTAAAGCTTTGTTTTAGCTATGATACACACTGAAACCTATGAACACATTTCTTAATATAGAAAAGAACTGAGTTAACTCCAGGGACTTGATTGTTTTCCTTAACCATTAACCTGAACCATAGTCTATATGGCTTCTCAAGATCTGCATGGCTTTTGCTTGGTCCTATTTTCTAACCCCTACCCCGTAGTTCATTTTTGATCAGGTTTGGGGGCAACCCACAGAGACAGCTGACCAGAGGTCATGGGAGCTCATGGATTCTAGACCAATAGTTTAGGAGCCTGCATGTGACCTAACTAGGCCCTCTGCATGTGGGTGGCAGTTGTGTAGTTTGGTCTATTTATGGGACCCCTGACAGGGGGACCAGGATCTATCCCTCGTGCATGAGCTGGCTTTTTGGAGCCAATTCCCTATGGTGGGGATGCCTTTATCTGTACTAATCTGTATCCTACCTTTATCTGTATTAATTTTCCCACTAAACTAATCTCTATCATAATCCCTTACTATATTTGTTAACAAGACTTAATCATCAAAATTTTATCTAAACGAACACTATTATTGTATAAAATAATTACTTCAATTAAACAGTACAGTTTAACAGGAAATCATCTTCATTATAATCCACAGATACAAATGTCCAGTAGAGACCTTAAGGGGGATACATCACCCTGGGAAGGAGGAGTAGATGAGATCTCCTGGGTAAACTTGGGGCAGTGGGGGTAGAGAGGAATGGATTGGGATTGAGCACATGACAGAATGGGACCGTCTTAGTTGGGGGAGCAACAGAGTGGACGAGTAATGAAAGAGATATCTTGATAGAGGGTTAGGGAGAAACCTGCTATTAGGGAAATTCCTAGGAATCCACAAGAAGGAATCCAGCTAAGACTCCTAGCAATAGTAGAGAGGGTACCTGAACTGGCCTTCCCCTTTAATCATATTGGTGACTACCCTGCCATCTTAGAACCTTCATCCAGTAACTGATGGAAGCAGATGCAGAGATCCACAGCCAATCACCAGGCTGAGCTTCCCACTTCCAGTCAAAGAGAGGGAGGAGGGATTATATGAGCAAGGTGGGGCTGGGACAGGATCATGATGGGGAAACCCACAGAGACAGCTGAACAGAGGTCATGGGAGCTCATGGATTCTAGTCCAACAACTGGGGAGCCTGCATGCTGTAGAGAGCCTCATAGTGCCACGCCTTAAAGATGGAGCTGGCTTCTGCCTTCCACCTCCCCATTGGTGATGGCTCTCTGGCGTAAACAAGCCCTTAATTGGTTAAGTCTGTTCAGCCTGTCTGCTTCCGCATTAGAGTAGCCTATCTGCAGGGTCCACATGGCTCACTGGGGTTGGTTAGCTCAAGGGTATTTAAGCCTGTGTGTGTGTGGGGGGTCCCCGGGGTCTCTCTCGCGGGTCAGAGGAAACATGTTTCAAGGATCCTGATTAAAACTGCAAGAAGAAGATCTACCCGGAGTTGCGTCTTCCTTGCTGGTGAGGGTCAGGCGCGTACAGATGGCGGCCTGTACCGGGAATTTTTCAGATCAGAACTTCTTGCAATCAGGGCAGCACTGGCAAGTTCCCAAGGTAAGTTAGGACCAAATTTAAGGCCCTCGGTAAAGAGGCGATGAGGTCTCCAGTAAGGAGCTATAAAGTCCCAGGTAAGTTGGGACTGAGTTAAATACCATGGGAAAAAGTGGCAATAAAGTCTCAGGCATTGAGCGAGCGGTTGTAACAAACCGAAAGTAAAATTTTTAAGATGGGGACTTCTCAGTCTCATCCAATTTTTCTGGCTCTTCAGGAGCTACTTTTGTCAAAGAAACTTAAAATAAAGAAAAGCACACTAGAAAGATTCCTGAGCGAATGTGATGCCATTGCACCTTGGTTCGCAGTTTCGGGAGACATCAAGATAGTGTGCTGGGCTGAGGAAGAATTGCAAGCCCTTGTAAAAGGAGTTCAGAAACAATCCCCTAAGGGGCAGAGGGGGAAGGGAGAGGAAAAATGGCGATGTGGGGAGGGGAGGGACCCTCCTGGAACAATGCCTTCGGGGCCTTCTTCTGATCAGAGTGAGGAACGGCGGGACCAAGGTACAGGGTGTTTCTTTTGCCCCAACGTCTGGAAAGCTGTACAAAATGACTTAAGTCTTGAACAAGTAAATCAGATTGCCATAAAAGCATGGAAGTCATTACTCAATAAGGGAGAGGTGAATAGTAACCTCACTAAGATACTACAAGGCCCCATAAAACCATTTTCAGATTTTGTGGCCTGTTTGGTAGAGGCTGCAGGGAGAGATTTTGGCATTACAGCAGCCATAGTTACAGCTATCTCTTTTGCAGTTGTGGGTTCAGTCATGACTGCTATGGCTATGAGCACATCGGTGCAGACAGTCTCTAAGCTAAATGAGTTGTCCAAGAATGTGGCTACCGCATTGGATGCCCAATCCACAATTGGTGCTCAACTAAAAGGAGGTTTAATGATTGTAAACCAAAGAATTGATCTGGTGAGGAGCAAATAGATACCTTGTGGCAGCTGGCCCATTTGGGATGTGAAATGAAATATCCAGGTTTGTGTGTTACCAGCATTCAGTATGAGAACTTTACACGTGCTGCTAATTTGTCACGACAGTTGTCTAGCTATCTTTTAGGAAATTGGTCTGCTGACTTTGATGACCTGATGGCGCAGCTGCGATTGACCATCCTTGCAGTGAATTCGACACTTGTGGATGCGGGACTGGCTGCTGGATTGTCATCGTGGTTCCCGTTGCCATGGATTATCTGAAAGAGTGGGCGGGAATGGGATCCATGGCTGTACTCTTGTTGCTTATCTCCTTCGTGGGCCTATGGTGCCTTTGCAAGATGAGGTTTGCTCAAAAGCAGCATGCAGGTATGGTTGTTCAGGCATTTACAGCCATCAGGGCAGGACAGTCTCCCCAAGCCTGGCTCGCAGTCATGAACAAGAATTGATCCTTCATGCTGAGGTTGTATGGCTTACCACTGCACTTCGAGTTAGCTCTGGAACTGAGCAACTCTGAGGATGGCAAGTTTGGTTGCATGTGGGTTGGTGTCCGAGGCCCCACCTCCAGGAAAAAGATGACAGATGGGTGTGGCACTGACTTGGCTGACTACCAGGATTCAGGGTCATTACAATGTCCACTGCTTTACTGGAGACCAGACCACTACCCTTGCCTGTTGTGTTATTAAAACAAAAAGGGGGAACTGTAGAGAGCCGGGTAGTGCCACACCTTAAAGATGGTGCTGGCTTCTGCCTTCCACCTCCCCATTGGTGATGGCTCTCTGGTGTAAACAAGCCCTTAATTGGTTAAGTCTGTTCAGCCTGTCTGCTTCCGCATTAGAGTAGCCTATCTGCAGGGTCCATATGGCTCACTGGGGTTGGTTAGCTCAAGGGTATTTAAGCCTGTGCAGGGGTCCCCTGGCATCTCTCTCTCTCTCTCTCTCTCTCTCTCTCTCTCTCTCTCTCTCTCTCTCTCTCTCGGGCTAGAAGCAACATGTTTAAAGGATCCTGATTAAAACTGCAAGAAGAAGATCTACCTGGAGTCACGTCTTCCTTGCTGGCGAGGGTCAGGCGCATACAGCATGCGACATAACTAGGCCCTCTGCATGTGGATGGCAGTTGTGTAGTTTGGTCTATTTATGGGACCCCTGACAGGGGGACCAGGATCTATCCCTTGTGCATGAGCTGGCTTTTTGAAGTCAATTCCCCATGGTGGGGATGCCTTGCTCAGCCTTGATGGGGGATGGGGGGCTTAGATCTATCTCAGCTTAATGTGCCAGGCTTTGTTGACTCCTCATGAAAGATTTTACCCTTTCTGAGGAGTGAATGAGGTGTGGGTTGGGTGTGTGTGTAGGGGGAGGATAGGAAGAGGGGAGGGAGGGGAAAACTGTGGTTGGTATGTAAAATGAAAATAAAAATAATAAAAATTTTCCAGTAGAATAGGATATTTTCATGAGATAGTCACATTATTAAAGGCAGTGGGGATCCTCCCATACCCATCCATACCATTCCAGATACCAGAGAAAAGGGGCAAGGGCAAACATGTAAAGGAGGGTAATGTGAATGTCTCACAGCAGTAGCAGAAGACATTCTGGAGCTGAAACCCTCAGGGCCTTTACTGTCTGAGGTTCCCTCATCAGTATTTTGGTTTTCAGTGAACCAAATTCCTGAAGCTCAGTTGCTATCTACTGCTTTTCTCACATGCCTCTGGCAGAAAATCTTCCCATTTTCTGATATCTTCTTCAAGCTCTTTCTTTAAAGACTTGAAGTTTCTATCATATAACTCTTTCCTTCTCTTGGTTAGAGTTACCCCAACATACTATCTCTTACTTGAGGTTATTATGAAGGGTGTTCTTTCCAGGAGCTTTCCCTCAGCCTGTTTATCATTTTGTATAGAAGAGCATTTATTTTTTATTTTTATTTTTATTTTTATTTTTTAGTTAATCTTGTATCCAGCCACTGTACTGAAAGAGTTGATCAGCTGTAGTAGTTCCCTTGTAGAAATTTTAGGGTCACTTATGTATACTATCCTATCACCTGCAAATAGTGAAAGTTTGACTTCTTCCTTTCCAATCTGCATCCCCTTGATCTCCTCCAGTTGTATCATTGCTTCAGCTAGAACTTTAAGTACTATTTGGAATCTTGGTGAAGAGAGTGGAAACCTTGTCTGGATCTTGATTTTTAGTGCAACTGCTATGAGTTTCTCTTCATTTAATTTGATGTTGGCTGTCAGCTTGCAACCTTCCATTGATATCTCTTCACTGGTTGAGAATTATTGTAATTAGGTACCATGAAGACAAATTTCTTTTCATCTTGTTCTTGTAAAGGTATAGTGAAGAAGCAATCCTTTCAATCAATAACTATAATAGGCCATTCATTAGGTATCAAAGAAGGCAAGGACATTCCAGGTTGTAGAGAGCCCATTGGCTGGATAATTTTATTGATGGCTCTCATGTCTGTAAGCATTCTCCAATTACCAGCTTTCTTTTTGATAACAAATACAGGAGAATTCCAAAGGCTGGTTGATTTGTCGATATGTCCAGCATTTAGCTGTTCCTGAACCAGGTTTTCTAAAGCTTCTAACTTCTCTGAGGTCATAGGCCATTGCCCTACCCAGACAGGTTCAACTGTTAGCCATTTTAAGGGTAGGGCTTTTGGTTCCTCTGTTTGTTCAGCACTTGTATTCTGTTTTTGTACAGCCTGGATATTTGGTGTCTGTCTTGTATAGTACTTTATAATATTTTTTCCACAATCATAAGGTCGTTCATGGTTTATATCTAATACTGGAGGAATGCTAATCTGTGTATTCCATTGCTGTAATAGGTCACAACCCTATAAATTTATCACTACATCAGCCACATATGGTCTCAATCTTCCTCTCTGTCCTTCTGGTCCTACACATTCAATCCATCTCGTGCTCTGTTTTACCTGAGACAGGGTTCCAATCCCTAAGAATTGAACATTAACCCCTTGCAGGGGCCATTTTCGAGGCCAAGATTTATTAGTTAGGATAGTTATGTCAGCTCCTGTGTCAACAATCCCTTCAAACAGTCTGTTATTCATCTTAACTATCAATCTAGGCCTTTGATTGTTTATAGAGGTTTGCCAAAATACATGTTTTTTTTATTTCCTTCTGTCATGTCTGATTCAACTTCTGTCACTAGTTTGTCATCCAGAGCGGTATGAGTTTTTACAATAGGCACAGAATTTTCTAATTGTCCTAAGGGAGATTGTCCTCCACTGTGACTGGGAATGTTGGGACCACCTTTGATGTGGGGGCCTTCGAGAGGCCTCCCAAAGAGTTTCCCGATGGTAAAGGGTTTCCTTGCTTGTCTCTGGTCGATCTACACTCATTTGTTCAGTGTCGGCCTTTGCCACACCTTCTACATATTCCAGAAGGCTGAGGCCTTCTGTTTGATTCATTCCTGGAAGTGTTATTTCTAGAGATGCTTTGCCTACAATTTCTTTTTAGATGTCCTATCTTACCATAGTTATAACATCTGACATGTTGATATCTCTTCAAACCTTTGGAGATGGCTTCTCTTACCCAAGCTTCTATGTCACCATAGTTAAGACCTCTGTTATCTTGATGTCTTCTCAAACCTTTAGATATGGCTTCTCCTACCCATGCTTCATTGTTATTGTCATTATACTCAATGTTGGCTGTATATAGGAACCATTCATCCAAGGGTGCTGATCGAATTTTTAAAGGCCAAGCACTTGTTTGCATTGAGGATTTACATTCTCATAAGCTAATGATTCTATGAGTATTTGCCTAGAATCTATGTCTGCTACCTCTAATTGTACTGCTCTAGACAATCTTTCTAGAAACACACTAAAATGTTCTCTTGGTCCTTGCCTTATCTTGATATAGGATTCTATCCTCTCCCTTAGTTCACGAGCCTTATCCCAAGCATTTGGAGCTGCTGTAATGCATAGAGATAAGATATGTTCATCATAGGCAGCTTGGGTTTCTGGGTCATCATAAATACCCTCACCAAGAATTTTATCTTGGGGAGCTTCATAACCTTTCTTTAAGCCCTGAAGTTCAAGAGCCTTTGCTTCCTCTCTCCATAAAGCCTTCCATTCTAATTGAGAGGAGTTTTCAAGGACAGCTGATATTAATTGATCCCAATCCTTAGGGGTTACCTTGTTATTCCTTGCCCATGATTTTATTAATTGCTTCACATATGGTGAATGTATACCATAAGAGACTACTTCTTTCATTATACTTTTTAAATCTTTCATACATATTGGTTCCCACTGATAAGCAACACCACCTTTTGGGTGTTTTTTCATTGCTGATTTTTCATTAATAGATACAGGGAAAGCTCCCCTGACCCTAAATGGTGTAGAAAATTTTAAGTCTTTTTCATGCCCTGTTACCTGAAGTTCTTCTGATGTATCAGATTGAAGGTCTTCTAAGGCCTGAAATCTATTCACCATTGCTTCTTTGAGTGTCTGAACTTCTTGAAGCATATAACTTTCTAGAGCCTTCATTGCATCAGTCAGTTTCTTACGTTCTCCAACTACGAATGATTCCATGTTTTTAATATTCTCATCCTTAGATATTATCTGAATGGCATGTAAACTGCCTTTCAGAAACAATGTTCTATCTGCTAGCTTGCCATGATCCTCAGACATGGAAGAGATTCTATCTGCTAGTCTTTCCAGCTGATGTTCCAGTTTTTTAACCTTATTAGTAGCTTCATCCAACCAGGAACCAGCTGTTTCTGCTACCGTGTTAATGCATTGCATTGTTTCTGTTTTGATTATTGAGGCATCATCAGACATTGAACAAATTCTGTTTTCTACTTGGTTGTTTTTATGTTCCATGTTTTGCATTCTACCTGTCAGCTCTCTATTGCCATCTTCAATATTCTGAACCTTTTTTCTAAGCATTTTATGTTTTGTGTTCTGTCATTTTCAATGTTTTGAATCCTTATTACTAAGTCTCCTATGGTTTGTACAAGTTCCTTATTGTTTGCTCTAATCTCAAACCATTTCTTTAAGAATATCATATTAATGATGAAACCTATTGTTATTACAAAAAATGTATATCTTAATCCAGACATAATTTTTCTCTGCTAAAATTCCTTCTATATATGAAGTAAAATAATTCCTAAAGTCCTGCATTATAAAATTATCCGCCATAGGCATGGACCAATTGATCTCAGATATTATATCAGCTTAAATTGCAAAGGATGTTACAATTACCTTAGGTGCAATTATTCTGCTGTTCTGGAGCTTTGATGCTTTTAGTTGTAGATCTCAACTTGTGGTAGTTACTCTTGGAGGTGTACCAGCAAATAGCATCTGGCAGCAGAGGATCCTTCCGATCCTGGTCCCTGTAGAATAGCTCTTAACAAACTAAGGCAAGTGAAATTTTGTTAAATGAAGGAGTGAAACTAGCCTTGTAAAAATTGCTGGGACTGCAGGGCTAACACGTGCTGCCTGCAACTGGCACCACCTGGTCACAAGCACCCAAACAGGGCAGGCTCAGAGTCCGGGTCTTGGGCAGCAGGGCTGGCGTCGCAGGGCTCCGTTCGAATGCAATCTGAGGGAATGGGCAGAAGATGAGCAGTGGTCTCAGGGCCATGATGGAAATAAAAGCAGTTGTAGGGCAGACACAAATGTCTCAAAAGCTGTGGTGTGACTGCTTGGTTAGGCCTGTTCAAGGATGGTGGGGAAAGGGAATGGCGTCTGCCACCTGGGTGAAACCCAGGTCCCGTGAAAATCCTGATCCCGCTTCTGACACAAGTTATTGTGGTTTAATAAGGATCAGGATAAACAGGCTGAATAGATGTTTATTCAGGGAGAAATAACTTACAACCTAGACAGATGAACACCAGCAGGTTCCACTGGATGCTCTCCTCTCCCGGTCCTACCAGCAAGAGAGCATTCCCCAGCTCCTCCTCAGACCTAGTTCCATAGGTCACTTCCACCCCTGGCTCCACCCCCAATGGGTGTGGTCAGTGCCACAGATGTAGACAAAGTGAATTTCCCTTTTTGGTATAAAGAAAAGATTTAGGCTTGATACAAAACTATATACAAGACAGTGAATAACAAGTGTGCTCTAAGAAAAGGAAAATCGAGAACAAAATGACCTACATATCTAGTCCTAGGGTAAAGGCATAACGGAGTTTACAATACAGTTGTCCTAAGCTGGAAAACGTAAGTCTAGTACCTAATATATCTAACTAGGGAGAGAAAATAATAGTTGTGATAGTTTAATCTTCAACCTCATCAAGACCTGAGAAGGAAAATAACGATACTAGGGTAGACAGGAAGTGTGGATGGGCAACTTCCAAAAGGTGCAGTGAGGACAGAAACAGCAGGCTACCTGAACAGTCACCCAAGGTCTCACAACAGCGTTGGTACAAATTGCCTTTATTATGTTTATGTATGTCCCTTTTATCCCTAATCTCTCCAGTATCTTTATCATGTAAGGCATTAGATTTTTGTCAAAGGCTTTTTTTTTTTACAGTGAATTACTTTTACTTATTTTTGTATGTTGAACCATCCCTGAATCTCTAGGATGAAGCCTACTTGATCACAGTGGATGATCTTTTTTGATGTGTTCTTGGGTTAAATTTTCAAGTATTTTATTGATATGTATCTATGTTCATAAGGGAATTCTGTAATTCCTTTCTTTGTTGAATCTTTATACAGTTTCGGTATCAGGGTAACTGTAACATCATAAAATGAATTGGGCAATGGTCCTTCTTTTTCCGTTTTGTGGAATAATTTGAGCATAGCATTACCTTTGAAAGTCTGCTAGAATTCTGTGCTAAACTGTCTGGCCCTAGGCCTTTTCTTGCTTGGGAGACTCTTAGTAGCTGCTTCTAGTTCACTATGGGTTATAGTGCTAGTTAAATAGTTTATCTGATCTTGACTTAACTTTGGTAAGATATCCCATGATAAAGTCAAATGTAAACAATACCTATCTACCTCTCCTCCCTCCCACTCCCAATTTGCTCAGGAGATCTTGTCCCTTTCCTTCTGTGGGGGACCATGTATATCTCTTTTAGGGTCCTCCTTGTTTCCTAGCTTCTCTGGCAGTGTGTGAATTGTAGGCTGGTGATCCTTTGCTCTGTCTAAAATCCATATATGAGTGAGTACATACCATGTCTGTTTTTTTGTGACTGGGTTACATCACTCAGGATGTTTTTTTTTCTAGTTCCATCCATTTGTCTTTGAATTTCAAGAGTCCTTTTTTTTTCTGAGTAGTACTCCATTGTGTAAATGTACCACAATTTCATTATTCATTCTTCAGTTGAGGGGCATCTAGGTTGCTTCCATGTCCTGGCTATTACAAATAATGCTGTTATGAACATTGTTGTCTTTGTTGTATCTTTTGGGTATATGCCTAAGAGTGGAATTGCTAGATCTTGTGGTAGACTGATTCCCATTTTCCTGCTATACAGATTTGCAAAATGGCTGTATGAGTTTGCACTCCTACCAGCAGTGGAGGAGTGTACCCCTTTCTCCACATCCTCTCCAGCATAAACTGTCATTGGTGTTTTTGATTTTAGCCATTCTGGCAGGAGTAAGACGGTGTCTCAGAGTTGTTTTGATTTGCATTTCCCTAATGGCTAAGGATGTTGAGCACTTTCTTAAGTGTCTTTTAGCCATTTTAGATTCCTCTATTGAGAATTCTCTATTTAGTTCTGTACCCTGTAGAGAGCCCCAAAGTGCCACGCCTTAAAGTGGCGTTGGCTTCCGCCTTCCACCTCCCCATTGGTGATGACTCTCTGGCATAAACAAGCCCTTAATTGGTTAAGTCTGTTCAGCCTGTCTGCTTCTGCATTAGAGTAGCCTATCTGCAGGGTCCATATGGCTCACTGGGGTTGGTTAGCTCAAGGGTATTTAAGCCTGTGCAGGGGTCCCCCAGGTCTCTCTCATGGGTCAGAGGAAACATGTTTCAAGGATCCTGATTAAAGCTGCATGAAGAAGATCTTCCTGGAGTCGCGTCCGTCCTTGCTGGCGAAGGCAGGCGCGTACAGTACCCCACTTTTTAATTGGATTATTTGGTGTTTTGGTAACTAGTTTCTTAAGTTCTTCATATGTTTTGGAGATCAGCCCTCTGTCAGGTGTGGAGTTGGTGAATATCCCATTCTGTGGGCTGCCGTTTTGCCTTGTTGACTGTGTCTTTTGCCTTACAGAAGCTTCTCAGGTTCCGGAGATTTATTTATTAATTGTTGATCTCAGTGTCTGTGCTACTGATGTTATGTTCAGGAAGAAGTCTCACATATCAATTTGTTTCCATGAGTTTGTTGGGTTTCTGCAATGTGTGTTGTTGTTGAATTCTAACTTTAAAGTATGGTTGTTTGATAAGATACAGTGGATCATTCCAATTCTTTTGTATCTGTTGAGGTTTGCCATGTTGCTGAGTATTGCAGTTTAATAAGGATCAGGATAAACAAATAGGCCAAATAGATGTTTATTCAGGGAGAAATAACTTACAATATGGACAGATGAACACCAGCAGGTTGAACTGGATGCTCTCCTCTCCATGACCAGCCAGCAAGAGAGTGTTCCCAGGCTCCTCCTCAGACCTAGTTCCATGGGTCACTTCTACCCCTGGCTCCACCCCCAATGGGTGTGGTCAGTGCCACAGAAGCAGACAAAGTGAATATCCGACTACAGCTGAGTATGTGGCCAATTTTAGCAAAGGTTCCATGTGGCGCTGAGAAGATATGTTCTTTTGTGTTTGGAGGGAATGTTCTATAGATGTTGTTAAACCCATTTGGGTCATACTTCTGTTAGTTCTTTTGTTCTTTGTTAAGTTTCTGTCTGGTGGTCCTGTCTAGTGGTGAGAGTGGGGTTTTGAAGTCTCTCACTATAAGTGTATGAGGTTTTATGGAGATTTGAGTTTTAGTAATGTTTCTTTTACAAACGTTGGCATTTGTATTTGGGGCATAGATGTTCAGAATTGGGATGTTCAGAATTTTAATGAAATTTTCTTGTGATGAATATGAAATGACCTTCTTCATCTCTTTTAATTGATTTTATTGATTTTAGTTTGAAGTCTAGTTTGTTAGATATTAGGATAGCTACACTAGCTTGTTTCTTGTGTCCATTTGATTAGAAAATAGGTAAAGTCTGTCTTTGAAGTTGAGGTGTGTTTTGTGTATGTAGCATAAGGATGGATTCTGTCTTTGTATCCATTCTGTTAGCCTATGTCTTTTTTATAGGTGAGTTAAGACCATTAATATTGAGGGTATTAGGCACCATTGATGGTTAATCCTTGTTTGTTTTGGATTTGTTGTTGGTAGTGGTATTGTTTGTAGATTTACCCCACTTTTTCTTTTGGCTTTTGGTAAAGTAGGATTATCTATTGCCTATGCTTTTGTGAATGTAGTTAACTTCCTTAGGTTGAAGTTTTCTTTCCAGTATTTTCTGTAGGGCTGTGTTAGTGGATATATATTGTTTACATATGCTTTGTCATAGAATATCTTGGTTTCTCCATTTATGGTGATTGAAAGCTTTGCTGGGCATAGTAATGTGGGCTGGCATCCACAGTCTCTTGGTGTTTGTAGAATATCTTATCTAGTCTTTCAGAGTTTTCATGGCGAAGTCAGGTGTTGATGGGAGATGTTATTCTGTAAATATGTTTCTCATACTGGTTAATTAATAAATCCTGTGGCCAATAGGGAACAAGATAGGTGGTGCTAGGAGACCAGGAGGAGGAAAGAGGAAGTAGTTGGGAGGAGTCAAGATGGAGACGGGGAGGAAGGAAGACGCCGGCCGCTGCTCCCCGATAAGATGAGCCACGTGGAAATACTTTGATAAGTAGAAATGGGTTAATAATTAGGACAGAGCTAGTCCATAAACAATGATAGTAATTGGCCAACAGGATTGTATCAAATACAGAGTCTCTGAATGTTATTTGGGGCTGGTGCGGCTGTGGGCCCAGACCGGTAGCAGGCAGGCTGGCAGGCTGGCAGGCTGGCAGAAAACTGCAAGCTACAAGGTGTAATTCTGATAGTTTTGCATTCATATGTACCTAGGCCTTTTTCTTTGGTGCTTTTAATACTCTTTGTTTGTATTCTTGGTGTTTTGATTATTATGTGGCGAGGAAACTTTTTTTCGTAGTCCACTCTATTTGGTGTTCTGTAAGCTTCTTGTACTTTCATTGGCATGTCTTTCTTTAGGTTGGGAAAGTTTTCTTCTATGATTTTATTGAATATATTTTCTGCACCTTTGAGTTGGGATTTTTCACCTTCTTCTATACCCATTACTCTTAGGTTTGGCCTTTTCACAGTGTCCCATATTTCCTGAATATTTTGTGTTAAGGACTTGTTGGACTTAAGATTTTCTTTGGTCGATGAATCTATTTCCCTAGTGTATCTTCAACACCTGAGATTCTCTCTCCCATCTCTTGTATTCTGTTGGTTATGCTTGCATCTGTAGTTCCTGATCATTTACCTAGCTTTTCTGTTTCTAGCATTCCCTCAAACTGTGTTTTGTTTTGTTTTTATTGTCTCTATTTCAGCTTTCACACCTTGCACTGTTTGAAATTTCATTACAATTTTTAGTTTGTTTTTTTCCCATTTTTTATTTTTTTTATTTTACATGTTGATCCCAGTTTCCTCCACCTCCCTCCCTCCCTCCCTTCTTCTCTGTCTTTCTCCCTCCTTCTTACCATCTCTCCCCCCTCACATGCACCCTGACCACCCTCCCTCCCATCCCCCACCCCCATTTCACATGTAGGGCTATGCTACCCAGGTGGGGGTCATGTAAATCTGTCAAGTCATTTGAAGTAGGGACTAGAACTTCTCTTCTGTCTCTAGGTTGAGAGAGTATCCCTTCATGGGGGATGTGTCCACAATGTCCTTTTGTGCACCAGGAAAACATCCTGTTTCTACTGTCTGAGGTCCCCCAGACTGCTCAGTCCTTCTTAACTGAGACCCATATTCAGGGGTGTCTGAGTCAGTCCCATGCTGGATTCCCAGCTTTCAGTCTGAGGGGCCCATTAGCTCCTCCTTGTTCAGGTCAGCTGTCTTTATGTGTGTGGGAAGCCACAGTCCCAAGTTGGTGCCTGGCTGGATGCCAGGTAGTTCAAGCTTAGCTGTAAACAAGCCTTATTTGGAAGTGCTTGATGGATCTGGTGCGCTTCCTCCTTCTGTGGCCTGTCTGGGATCTCCAGGTGGCATGAGCTGATTGGGCTGTGAGAGCACATTAAAGGGTTTGCTGGGGCTGGGAGAAGCGGAAGCTGATGTACAAGGTTCCTAAATAAACTGCTTGAAGAAGAGTCGTGGTTGTGTTTCCTTGCGGGCTGAAGTAGGCGCGTACAAGTGGTGGGCTGTACAGGGAACCTCTCTGTGGGTGAACAGCTCAGAACTTCCTGCAGTCAGGGCAGTCAACTGGTAAGTCACCGGTAGGTTGGGACCAAGCTAAGGCCCTCAGTAAAGAGGCGATAAGGTGTCCGGTAAGGAGCAATAAAGTTCCATGTTCAGACAAAGTAGAAGAAGCCACAAGTGAAAGTGTGGGGAATACAACATCACAACCTATTTATCTCGCTCTTCAAGAGCTGTTACATTCAAAAGGGTTAAAACTAAAGAAAAGTACATTAGAAAGGTTCCTCAAGGAAGTTGAGACAGTAGCTCCCTGGTTTGCCGTCTTGGGCAATTTAACTACCAGCTGCTGGGACAAACTTGGGAAGGATCTAGATTTTGCCTGGACACAGGGAACATTGAAGCCAGGGACAAGGCCTATTTGGAAATTTGTTCGCAGCTGCCTAGAGGATCAAAAATGCTGCAAGGCTGTTGTTAATTTGGTTAAAGAATTGGAGGTAGGGGGGAAGGTAAAGGTAAATAGCCCTATTCAGCCATATATAATACAGCTGCAAGAGTTAATTTGGAGGTTTTACAGCCCTTTTGCATTCAACATATTAGGGCACATTGTGGGTTGATTCACTTGATGCTGTTGCTGCTGATGGTGATGGTGATCAATGAGATGAAAGCGGACCAGCGGTGAGGAATCCTGTCGGTGTTCCCAAAGCCCATGCCAATTAGGCACTTGGCTCAAGTTTTTCCTAGGTTTTTTAGTAGCAATTTAAGCTTGAATTTACCTTATTTGCCTTTAGAAAGATATAAGTTCTGTAGAGGGTAATATTAGTTTTGGGTTGGAAGGGAATTTGTGTTTCTTTATAGTATTTAATATTAATCAGAATAGTAAATGTGTTACCTTTTTGGAAGGAGGGGTTTTAAATTGTACTCCTTAAATATGCTTTTATTCCCTATGTTGGGATGGAAGCAAGTTTCCTTTCACCATGGTTATCAGAATGCCTAGATATGTTCCCGTTCCAGTAGAGAGTCCAAGTGCCATGACTATGTTTAGACAGAAAAGAGACTACGGGATTACTGCTGCCATTGTGGTGGTGATTACAACTGCAGCCATTGCTGGTACCACAGCTGCCATTGCCATGCATTCCATGGTCCAAACTGCAGCCACCTTGAATAACTTGTCAGCTAATGTGGCTACCACCTTGTATGTGCAGTCTTCCCTTAATGCCCAGCTGAAAGGCGGTATAATGGTACTAATCAATGAATTGACCTTGCTCAGGAACAGGTCAATGCTCTGTGGCAGTTGGCACAGCTGGGCTGTGAATGGAAGATGACCGGCTTGTGTGTGACTGCAGTATCCTACCAGAATTATTCTTTAGCAGCCAATATGTCTAAACAGCTCTCACAATAATTGGTCTGGCAACTTTGATAAGTTGATGCACAACCTGAGGCTCTCTATCGTGAATGTGAATTCCACCCAGGTCAATGTCTCCGTTGCTGAGGGACTGTCTGCATGGATCACCCAAGCCATGAATCATCTGAAAGAATGGGCAGGAATGGGTGCCCTGGGAGGGGTGCTTATCCTAGTCAGTCTCATTGCCTTATGGTTTATCTGCAGGAGAGGGTTACACAGAGGAGAAGTAATGCCATGATTGCACAAGCCTTCAAAGCCCTGGAGGCAGGGCAATCACCTCAGGCTTGAAAGGGCTAAGCAGTCATCATGCTCAGGATGTGAAATGAAGTACTGCACTTGAGGCTAGCTTCTAGCAGATTCATGGAGGGCAAGTCTGATTGCATATGGGTTGGTATCCTAATCCCATTTCTGAGAAAAGATACTGGACAGGTGTGGCACCAGTTTGGCTGATAACTGGGCGTGGGGCCATTATAATGTCCCTTGTTCATCAGAGATCAGACCTCTACCCTTGCCTGTTGCATTTAAAACATAAAAGGGGGAACTGTGGGAAGCCACAGCCCCAAGATGACACCTGGCTGGATGCCAGGTAGTTCAAGCTTAGCTGTAAACAAGCCTTATTTGGAAGTGCTTGATTGATCTGGTGCACTTCCTTCTTCTGTGACCTATCCGGGATCATCAGGTGGCATGAGCTGATTGGGCTGTGAGAGCACATTAAAGGGCTTGCTGGGGCTGGGAGAAGCGGAAGCTGATGTACAAGGTTCTTGAATAAACTGCTTGAAGAAGAGTTGTGGTCGTGTTTCCTTGCTTGCCGAGGTAGGCTCGTACATATGCAGTCTGGTCTTGTCCTCTCTCTCTGCATCTGGATTGTAGGGTCTCTATCATCTTCATGAAGTTGTTTTCAAGGCCATTCTCTTCTGCTTTATATGTGCTAGGATGTTCAGGTCTTGCTGGTGCAGAGTCCCTATACTCTGGTGGTGTCATATTGGTTTGTTGAATGTGTTCTTATATTGTCTTCTCATCTCTTCTTCCAGTGGGTGCAGGTGAGGTCTCTTCCTTTCCTTGTAGGTATGGTTCTTTTCCAGTGGGTGCAAGCAGGCCCAATACTCTGATGGGTGTCATGATGGGTGCAGGCAGTTTCTGAGCAACTCCCTCTCCCCGTGGTTTGGGGTGGGACTAGCACCGCAATGTCAGCCGACTCTGGTTGGCTCAATCCTCTGGGAGTGAGTTGACCTGCTTGCAGTCATCAGGACAGGAGATTCCAAAGATGGCAAGCAGAAGTGGGGCCCTAGCTCACCTCTTCCTTCAGCAGTGATGTCCTCAGACTCTGGATTGCTTGGGCTGCCAGGTACAAGTGGACCTTCCTGCAGTTCCAGGCCAGGAGATCCTCAAGAGGGCAAGCTCACCTCTTTACTGAGTGGGGATAGGACAAGCACAGAGATATCAGCAGAATCTGCATGGCTTGATCCGCTGGGAGCAAGTTGACCTGTCTGCAGTCTCCAGGCCAGGCCCTCGCTTTCTATTTTTTTTAAATTGTTGCTACACACATACTACACACACACACACACACACACACACACACACACAGATGCACACACACAGATGTGTACACACATGCATGTACACACACATGCATATTTCCTAAACATATAAATACAACCTGCTCAGTCTGTATAATGTTACTTGCATGTACGACCTACTGGTAGTGAATGACAAATTTGAGGTTCTTCTCTTGGGAAGACTTATTTCTCCTGCTCTCAGCATTCCTTAGTTGTCTGTAGTTCTCTGTCTTGGGTTAAGATTTCCCCCTCCCATAGGCAGAAAGACTGTAAAATCAAACTAAATTAAAAACTTTCTTATTCCAAGAGGGAATGGCCAGGGCACGGTTAATCACAAATCTGGACTAAGCAAAATCAAATTTTAACAATGTAAAAAGTTCAGTGACTGACTAGTGATCCTCTGGGCTCCAAAGGGCTTCATTTCTCCAGCCCTGCTGTTCATGGCATAGTTTGTAGGCTCAGGCTTCCTGCTCCCCACAGCTGCTGCTGTCCTTGGCAATAACTTGATAGTTCTGCCATCTCCAAAATGCTGTGGTTCCTACTGCAGCTGGGCTGCACCTTTCCAGGTAGCATCCTCTGGTATCTCTTCAGGGTCTCAGACCCTGCCTTTTGCTGACAAGTCTCAACTTCTCTCCATGACCTCTTTACTCCCTGGATTTCTACTTCAACTGAGGGTACACCAATGGCTCTCGCGGTGCCAAGCCTCATTTGCTCCACATGACCCCTTTATGCTTTCAAAGCCAGTACCATCTAGGAAACTCTTACCTAGATTGGTTTGGTTATCAAGCTTGGTTTCCAGTACACAGTACTTGGACTCCTCTGAATCAGAACTTCTGTGTGCTGACCCTGAGGAAACATTTCCCAGAAAATTCCTCAATGGTGCTGAAACCTTCTTAATTACAGCTGATTCTTCAACCTTGGTTGATCAGCATCAATTGTCACAGCAAAGAAGTTCCACTTTAGTGGCTCTAATCCAAAGTATCAACAGACCAGATAGAGGGTCTTCAGGGCACTTTCAAAACTTCCTTCTGATATTTCACAAGCAAGGCCTCCATTGTCTGCACTGATTTCTGATTTCAGCACTATCCTCTAAGTTCCCATAATTTTTCATTAACTTTTCAATGGTTTTCCCAGACCAGAGTTCATAGATCACCACACCCATCCTTAAAACATATATTTAGGTAGATTTGGATGCTGTCCTGGAACTAGCTCTTGTAGACCAGGCTGGTCTTGAACTCACAGAGATCTGCCTGCCTCTGCTTCCCAAGTACTGGGATCAAAGGTGTGCCCCACCACTGCCTGACTTAATTAGCTTTCTGTTGCTTTGATGAAACACCATGACCAAAAGTAACTTCGAGGAGACGATTTATTTCACATATGCATCCACATCACAGTCCACCATCAAAGGAAGTTTGCAGAAATTCAGTGCAGGGACTTGGGAGCAGGAACCTGGAAGCAGGAACCTGAACACAGGTTTTGGGGGATGGTGCCCACTGGCTTGCCCACAGGCCAGTCTGGTGGGGACATTTTCTCCATTGAGATTCCTTCTTCCCAAATGGCTCTAATTTATGTCCCATTTACATAAAACTAGCCAACACGGGTATGCTTTTCCTTCTCTTCAGAACAGAGTATTGTTTTAGTATCTCCGTAGGGCTGGTTTGGTGACCATATATTACTTTAGCCTGCTTTTATCATGGAAAGTTTTTCTTTCTCCTTATACTATGGAAGATAGTTTTGCTGGGCAAGCTCAGAGACTGGTTGGTCTTCCTGCTCAGGGATTGGTTGGTTTTTATGCTGAGTTGTTCAGGGGCAGAGTGTGTTATTTTTGGCTCTGGTCTCAGGGCTAAAGTGTTTGTTTCACTGGTTTTGTTTTTAGAGTCAAAGTGTGTTTCCTTGGTTCTGGTTTTAGGGCCAAAGTGTGTTTGTTTCACTGGCTTTGTTTCAGGTTCAGGGTGTGTGTTTTTTGGCTGGTCCTTTGCCCTACAATAACTAACCTAGGTGCCAATTGCCAGATGATTGGATAAAGAAAATGTGGGGGCTGGAGAGTTGGCTCAGTGGTTAAGAGCATTTGTCACTTTTTCAGAGGATCTAGGCTTAGTTCCCAGCACCCACATGGTCATTTGCGACCATCCCCAACTCCAGTTCCAGGACATCTGTAACCCCCTTCTGGTCTCTACAGACATAAATACATGCAGGCAAAGCCCCTAAAATAAATCTGGACAAACAAAAATGTGGTATGTATATACACAATGGATAGTTAGTTAGCTGTGAAGAAAATAAAATTACGTCACTTTCAGGAAAACTATCACATTGATTTTATTGTTTTAGTTGTCACAGAGGAATGCATCTAAGGGTTCTCCCTGTATTTCATAGAAGTCTTTAGAATTGAACTTTAGAGAAATGAGGGGAAAAGTTAAGAGCTATGGGGAACTTGTAGTAGACCTAAAACATTTAGCCTTGTGAGATGAGCACTGTCTTAGGGTTCCTATTGCTGTGATGGAACACCATGATCAAAAAACAAGTTGGGGAGGAAAGCGTTTATTTGACTTATAATTTCATATCACAGTCCGACACTAAAGGAAGTCAGAACAGGAACTCAAACAAGGCAGGAACCTGGAGACAGAAGCTGATGCAGCGGCCATGGAGAGGTGCTTCTTACTCACTTGCTTCCCCTGACTTGCTCAGCTTGCTTTCATATAGAATCCAGGACCACCAGCCCCAGGATGGCACCACTCACCATTGGTTGGGCCCTCCCCCATTGAATACTAATTGAGAAAATGTCATACAGCATTACAGCAGGATCTTAGGGAGGCATTTCCTCAACTGAAGATCCTTCCTCTCTGATGCCTCTGTGTCAAGTTGGCACATAAAACCAGCTAGTATGAACATGGACAGGCCACTAAGGGAAAGACTGTTACATGTTGGGTCCTGGGTGTCCCCAGCAGGTGGCACTATTGGGAGGTGGTAGATGCACAGGGGTGATACCTTGGAGTAAATTGCGATGTTGTTAAGTTACTATAACTTCCTGGTTTTTGTTTGTTTGTTTTTGTTTTGTTTTTGTTTTTTGTTTTATTACAATCATGAAGTTAACAACTTAAATACACCCCAGACTGTCTGCTTTGCTTTACCAAAGGACAAGGAAATAGATAAAGCATCTATAACTGGAATCTTCTGGCAAAATACCTGTTTTTTTTTGTTTTTTTTTTTTTTTTTTACATTATTATACAATTTTCAATGCCACAACACTTAGCACGTGCCTACATTATTATTGTTAATCTATATAAACTTAAATATGTTTCAAGTAATTCCCAAGTCTGATGTTATCAAATTTTCGTATTCCACCTTTCCCCCATGAACCCTAAAAGAAGGCATGCTTATAGCCTAGTCTACCTTCCTGTTAAAGTCTCCCAACATCTCATTAGTTGAAATTGTTTGTCTTAGTTAGAGTTCACTATTGCTGTGAAGAGACACCATGACCACGGCGACTCTTATAAAGGAAACATTTAACTGTCGTGGTGGCTTACAGTTCAGAGGTTCAGTTCATAATGTGGGAGCATGGCAGTGTGCAGGCATACTTGGTTTTGGAGCTGAGAGTGCTTACATCTTGGCTCAGAGGCAATAGGAAGGTGGCTGACTGTCATACTAAGGGAAGCTTGAGAAAAAGACCTCAAAGTCTGCCCTGACAGTGGCATACTTCCAACAGAAGGTGTGACCCCAAATAAAGGTGTCCAGCCTGAAGGTATAGATCAAAGGCATGTGTCATCCAGCCTCCTCCAACAAGGCCACATCTCCTAATAGTGCTGTTTCCTATGAGCTTATGGGCTTATGGGGGCTAAACACATTCAAATTACCACAGCATTACTTCAAAAGAAATAATAATTTTCAGGGGGCTCCTTCATGGAGGCAGTAGATTAATAGGGTATGATTTGAAGGGTGTTTTGTTTGTGGACTTATGTCATTTCTTTTCTCCATTCTCCTTCTATTCCTCCTCTCTCCCCTTCTCTGTCTTTCTGTCTCTGTCTGTCTCTGTCTCTGTCTCTGTCTCTGTCTCTGTCTCTCTCTCTCTCTCTCTCTCTCTCTCTCTCTCTCTCTCTCTCTCTCTCTCTCTCTCTCTCCCACACACACACCTGTCTTCTCAGCTGCCATGAAGCGGGCAGCTTCTCTTCAGCACACACTCTCCTTCATGTGCTGCCTCACTCAGGCACTGATGTAGTGGACTAAAAGGGCCATGGCAATGAAGCCAATGATACAGGAACCAGCATAACTCTTTCTTCCTTCTATTAATTTTCTCAGATATCTCATTACAGCAGAGGGAAGATGACTGACTTTTCTTGGGGAGACATAACACTCACAGTTCCCAGAAAGGGAACCCATGACTGAGCAAAATAGTTGTATCAAAGATTGGTGAGCCAGTGAATTTTCTTGGGATTACTAACAGGAATTTGAATGACGGGTTACTTAGGGGGCAGGGATGACCCAAAAGGGTAGCTATATCACTAAAAGTCCCCCAACACCTTATGAAAATTGTTATTTTGGGGCCCCTGCACATCTTGTTGCAGCTCAACAGTCAAATAATAACTCCTTTGAAGCTTGGGTAATGGGAGATCCATTCTGTAAATATGTTTCTCTTATTGGTTAATGAATAAGGCCAAGTTGGCCAAAAGGAAAGCAAGATAGGTGGGACTAGGAGACAAGGAGGATTCTGGGAGATATAGTAGAGGAGAGTCAAGATGTAGGGACTTGAAAGAAGAGATTCAGACCCTCTCTCTGGTAAGATAAGACCACGTGGCAACACTTAGATTGACAGAAATGGGTTAATATTTAAGACAGAGCTAGCCAATAAGAAATGCTAGTAACTGGCCAACAGCTTTATATCTAATACAGTGTTTCTGTGTGTTATTTGGGGCTGATGTGGCTGTGGCATCAGGCTCAGGGAAAATGCTCGTAACACTTGGATGCTCAGTTTCCTTCTGCAACATGGTTCACTTCTTTCATAAAGCTAGTTAAAGGCCTTCCAGAATCTTCAAATTTGGGTTTTACCAGACACATGGCCTTTTGTTTACCTAGTGAGTCTCATGAGGTGCCCACCCTACCCTTAGACTTCAAGACTTACAGGGAAGGTTTCTATCCACGAAACTGACATAGATCCACATTCTATCCATAAACTTGACCACTATCACTGACTACAGAAATTTTGGTTCAGGTTTTCTTCAATATATTATGACTTTCTGCAAATTTCTTGCTGTGATTTATTATAGTTATTTTATATATGGTAAACTTATATAATTTTAATTTAATTCACTACTTATACATATGATTTATATGGAAAAATTGATAACATTTACAAACAACCTGGGGCACTGTATCTTGAATGATCTTTTTCTTTGTTTTTCTCCTTGATTAGAGGTCAATTGTTGGAATCCTTTAAAATGGTGTCACTTTGGCAACAGCATCCTTCTTTGCCTCTTTGCTTTTCCTCCTGGAACAAATACAGCAAATACCATAAACCAAAACAACACGAGAAAGGACACAGAGAAGATGGATATCCCTGCATTCATTAGAGCAACCTCGTCCTTAACCCATCAGCTTTAGGAAAAGCCACAGTTCTCACAAAGATTGGAATAAATCTTGTGGATAAAAGACTGAACCCTCTGGAAACCAGCTCTCATTCCTCCTACATTTGCTATCATAGTGTTCTCAAATGGGTTTTGAGAGAATGCATGGGAAGCACACCAAAGTTTTAAAACCCTTCCCCTTTCCCTTTATGATTTTGTTGATAATTCCATTCTTCTTTGACATGAACATTTTATTGTCTGAATTACACAGCTAACACAAGAGTTCTTCCCTCAGATACATTGTCATGGGTGGCAGGTTCTTCAGTTTTGTATATAATCTGTAAGTTAGGTAGTGACTGTCACATCCTAAGTCTACAAAGACTGTTAGTTTTAGGAAGTTTACCAGCATTCACTGGTCTAAGGGATGAAATGACGTTTATATTTGTGTGTTATTGTGAAATATCTTTCTGGATATAAACTTCATAATGGGGCAAAGTAGAATAAGGTACATGAACTTGTCAAGATATGTGTTTTATAATGTGTTAGAGTAAAACAGAGAATACATGAACTTGTCTTATTTATCATTAAATCTTCTATCACCACCTGGTTAGAGCCTGTTCTTGTGATGTAGAGTTCCCAGGCACATATGAAATCCCTATATAGAGGTATTTGCAAAAGGTCTCTAAGCCAATGTCAGTGACCATATGTGCAAAAGCAGTTGTCAGCTTGCCAGGGAGACACTGACCCTGAATTCACAGACACTGACACACAAGACCCCGACAGGAAAGGTTGAGGTATTACTCACTCATTTTCCACATCTTGAATGGAGTCAGGCAGAGGCTGATTCTTGGTCTCAGGAAGGAGAAGGGCAATGAGACCACCGATGATGGGGAAGACTCCATAGATGATCCAGGGCAAGGAAGCAGAGTACATGGTGAGGATCATAAACAGAGGAGATATGGCCGCCCCAGCACTGCCAGCAATTCCAATGACTCCTAGACCAGTTGCCCTTGGAGCACAAAGTATAAATCAGAAATAATCTAGCAAGTTCATGCAGAATTTGTTACTTTACACCTCTCATTAAGTCAATGAGCTATGTAATTGACTTAAGGATGCTGGTAACTTATTCTTGACCTTCAAATTTCGGTTTCATTTGGTGTTATCTTTTTGTCAAGGTCAGAGTATTATGATACTTGTCTATCACTTACAATAAAATGTGCTATGGAGGATAAATACTACATATTTTCTGTCATATGTGTATGCTACATTTTAGTTTTGATTTGGGCATACATGTGGGTGGGAGTCTGGGTATAGACTATGAAACTAAAAGAAATGATCCTAAGAGAGGAGGAGAAGGCCTTAAGTCGAGGCAGGGATTTATAGTATATATGTGACATGAAAGGAAAAGGGGGTACTCAGGAGTAGACTGGGAATGTAAGTGGGAATAGAGAGATGGGAGATAGATAAAAAGATAGAATCTGAAATGTTCTATTAAAATTTGTATGCTAGTTTAAAGACATGCAACTAAAAACAAAAGACATGAGTATAGGAGGTAGGTCAGTGTGGAAGAAGTTAGCAATAGTGGGCAGAAATAAGAGAAGGAAGATAATGGGCAGTCAATGTCATCATACCTGCATAAAATCATAAAAAATAAAAATACACGCAATGAATGACCAATCCAAAATAAAACATTAAAAAATTGCATTTTTCACCCCACTGCCAGGCCTTGGCTAGAGGTGAGTCTGGGACCAATTCGGGTGGATTCTCCCCTACACCCTTTCCCTGGAACTCCCTGGGTTGGTCCCTGATCTCGCGGCCCCTCTGTCCTGTCCCCATCGAGAGGGCTCTTGGAGCTCTGATACACCCCCACCAAGAGCCTGCCCTCCCCCTACCCTGTGCCCTACCATGCCCACTGTCCCACAGCTCTGCTTGAGCACTGGGACAGAGGGTGGAGCCAACAATCCAGTCACTTCGGGGAACTTCATGGAGCTGCTCTGAGCACAATAGACCTGCCTGTCCACGCAGGATCACCCATAATTTCCACCTGCCTGGTTTCTGACCCCCCAACTGCTGGTCCTCTACTGGAGTTATGGGCCCCTCCCAGAGATCCAACTATCTCTGCTGGACCACTCTGAGTTCCTGCAGGCTGGACCCTTGACCCCCCATCGCAGGGCTTCTGTTAAAGAGGCCTCAGCTGGAGAGTGCCAGGCCCGGGCTAGATCTGCCTATCAGCTTAAGGAACATCCTGAGTCCCAGCCTTCGAGATATTGACTCCCATCACCAGTCCTCTGCTGGAGCCTGATCTTTGACCCCCATCGCCTGGTCCCTGCCTGCGGAGAGACCTCCTAGAGAGCTTGGACCACCCAGAGCTACAGACATTGAACCTCTGACCCACCTAAGCCCATAGAGAGAGGGAGAGACCCCACCAACACCTACTGGAAGAAGCTATGGGAAGACGACACTACAAGAAAACACCTAACAACAGAAAGACAAGCACAATACCACCAGAATCTAGGAAATCTACAACTGGACCGGAACACAACAAAACATATGAAGCAGAAGAGAACAACTTAAAAATTATCGTCATAAAAATGATAGCAGCCCTTAAAGAAGATGTGAGAAAATCCCTTAAAGAAATGGAAAAAAAAACAAACAAAAAATTGGAAATGAACATATTTCTTAAAGAAAGTACAGAAAGTCAAGAAAAAAACAATAAAACAGGTGAAGGAAACAGGTCAAGACTTGAAAACGGAAATGGAGACAATAAAGAAAACACAAACCAAAGGAATGCTAGAAATAGGAAAAACTGGGCAAACGATCAGGAACTACAGATGCAAGCATAACCAACAGAATTCAAGAGATGGAAGACAGAATCTCAGCGCTGAATATAAACTAGAGGAAATAGATTCATCGACCAAAGAAAATCGTACATTCAAGAAATCCTTAACACAAAACATCCAGGAAGTGTTGGACACTGTGAAAAGGCCAAACCTAAGAATAATAGGCATAGAGGAAGGTGAGGAAGCCCAGCTCAAAGGTGCCGAAAACATTCAACAAAATCATTGAGGAAAACTTTCCCAATCTGAAGGACATGCCCATGAAAGTACAAGAAGCATATCGAACACCAAATAGACAGGACCAAAGAAAAAAGACCCCTCAACTTATAAATAACAAAACACCTAATATACAGAATAAAGAAAGAATATTAAGAGCAATGAAGAAAAAAGGACAGGTAACATAAAGGAAGACCTATGGAAACCCTCAAGGCCAGAAGGTCCTGGATAGATGTTCCACAAGTACTAAGAGTCCACAGATGCTGGACCAGGCTACTATAGCCAGCAAAACTCTCAATCACTATAGATGGAGAAAACAAGATATTTAACGACAAAGCCAGATTTTCACAATACCTATCTACAAATCCAGCCCTACAGAAAGTTTTGGAAAGAAAACTTCAACCCAAGGAAGTTAACTATGCTCACAAAGACGTAGGCAACAGATAATCCCACTTCACCAGAAACCGAGGATAAAGCTAGACAAATACATTCACAATACCACTGCAAACAACAAATCTAAAACAAACAAGCATTAAAAATCAATGGTCCTTAATCTCCCTCAACATTATTGGTCTTAGATCACCTATAAAAAGACACAGGCTAACAGAATGGATATGAAGACAAAATTCATCCTTTTGCTGCATACACCAAAGCTACAAAGATAGACATTACCTAAGGGTAAAGGCTGGAAAAAGATCTTCCAATCAAATGGACCCAAGAAGCAAACAGGTGTGGCTATCCTAATATCCAACAAGTTAGACTTCAAACCAAAATTAATCAAAAGAGATGAAGACAGTCATTTCATATTCATCACAGGAGAACTCCATCAACACAAAGTCTTGATTCTGAACATCTATGCCCCAAATACAAAGGCACACACATTCGTAAAAGAAATGCTACTAAAACTCAAAGCTCACATAAAACCTCACACACTTATAGTGGAGACTTCAACACACCGCTCTCACCACTAGACAGGACCACCAATCAGAAACTCAACAAAGAAACAAAAGAACTAACAGAGTTATATCTCAACTGGGTTTAACAGACATCTAGAACATTCCATCCAAACACAAAAGAATATACCTTCTTCTCTGCTCCACATGGAACCTTCTCTAAAATTGACCACATACTAGGTGGCATAACAAACCTCAACAGATACAAAAGAATTGGAATAGACCCCTGTATCTTATCAGACCACCATGCTTAAAAATTAGAATTCAAAAACAACACAAATCGCAGAAACCATACAAACTCATGGAAACTGAACAATGTGCAATTGCACCACACCTGGGTCAAAGAAGAAATAAAGTAAGAAATTAAGGATTTCCTAAAATTCAACAAGAATGAGGTCACAACATACCCAAACTTATGGGACACCTTGAAAGCAATGTTACTAGGGAAGTTCATTGCACTAAGTGCCCATATGAAGAAAACAGAGGAAGTCACATTAGAGAATTAACAGCGCAACTGAAAGCCTTAGAACAAAAAGAAGCAAACTCACCCCGGAAGAGTAGACGCCAGGAAATAATCAATTTGAGGGCTGAAATCAATAAAATAGAAACCAGAAAAACAATACAAAAAATAAATGCAACAAAGAGTTATTTTTTTTGAGAAAATCAACAAGATAGACAAACCTTTTTCCAAACTAAAAAGCAGAGAGAGAACATGCAAATTAACAAAATCAGAAACAAAAAGGTGGACATAACAGCAGACACAGAGGAAATCCAGACAACTTTCAGGTCATATTTTGAAAACCTGTACTCCACAAAATTTGAAAATTCAAAGGAAGTGGACAAATTTCTGGATAACTATCACTTACAGACAAACAACTTAAATAGACCTATATCCCCTAATGAAATAGAAGCAGTCATCAAAAGCCTTCCAACCAAAAAAAGCCCATGGCCAGATAGATGGCTTCAGTGCAGAATTCTACCAGAAATTCAAGGAAGAGGTAATACCAAATTGTTCCACACAATAGAAACAGAAAGCTCATTACCAAACTCTTTCTATAAGGCCACAATCACCTTGGTACCCAAGCCTCACGAAATACAACTAAGAAAGAAAACTACAGCTCAATATCCCTGATGAACATTGATGCAAAAATACTCAATAAAATACTGACAAACTGAATCCATGAATACATCAGAGAAATCATCCAACATGACCAAGTAGGCTTCATCCCTGAGTTGCAGGGATGGTTTAACATAGGAAAATCTATCAACGTGATCCACCATATAAACAAACTGAAAAAGAAAAACCATATGATCATCTCCCTAGATGCTGAAAAAGCCTGACAAAATTCAACACCCTTTCATGATAAAGGTCTTGAAGAGATCAGGGATAACAGGAACATACCTAAACATAATAAGAGCAATATACAGTAAACCAAAGGCTAACATCAAACTGAATGGAGCTTAAGGCAATTCCTCTAAAATCAGGAACAAGACAAGGCTGTCCTCTCTCTCCATATCTCTTTAATATTGCATTTGAAGTTCTAACTAAAGCTATAAGACAACAAAAGGAGATCAAGGGGATCCAAATTGGAAAGAAAGAAGTCAAACTGTCTCTATTTGTAGATGATATGATAGTTTACATAAGCGACCCAATAAACTACCAGGGAACTCCTACAGCTGATACACATCTTCAGCAAACTAGCAGGATACAAGATACACTCAAAAAAATCAGTGGCCCTACTTTATTCAGACGACAAAGAGGCTGACAAAGAAATCAAAGAAACATCACCCTTTACAATAGCCACAAACAACATAAAATATCTTGGGGTTATGCTTTCCAAACATGTGAAAGTCCTACACAATAAGAACTTTGTGTCTTTAAAGAAAGAAATTAAAGAAGATACCAGGAAATGGAAAGATCTCCCATGCTCTTGGATAGGAAGGATAAATATAGTAAAAATGGCAATCTTGCCAAAAGCAATCTACAGATTCAATGCAATCCCCATTAAAATCCCAGCACAATTCTTCACTGACCTTAAAAGGATAATAATCAACTTTGTATGAAAAAACAAAAGGCCCAGGATAGCCAAAAACAACCCTGTACAATAAAGGAACTTCAGGAGGCATCACCATCCCTGACTTTAAGCTCTACAACAGAGCTACAGTTCTGAAAACAGCCTGGTATTGGCACAAAAATAGACAGGTAGACCAATGGAATCAAATCGAAAATCCCGATATTAATCCACACACCTATGAACACCTGATTTTCAACAAAACTGCTAAAAATATACAATGGGGGGAGGAAAGCATCTACAACAAATGGTGCTGGCACAATTGGATGATGGTGGGTAGAATACTGCAGATATACCCATGTCTATCGCCATGCACAAAACCCAAGTCCAAATGGATCAAAGATCTCAACATAAGTCCAGCCACACTGAACCTCTTAGAAGAGAAAGTAGGAGGCACCCTTGAACAAATTGGTATAGGAGACCACTTCCTGAACATAACTCCAGTAACACAGACACTGAGATCAACAATCAATAAGTGGGACTACCTCAAACTTAGAAGCTTCTGTAAGGCAAAGGACACAGTTAACAAGACTAAACGGCAGCCCACAGACTGGGAAAAGATTTTTTTACCTATCCTACATCTGACAAAGGGCTGATCTCCAAAATATACAAAGAACTCAAGAAACTAGTCAACAAAACACCAAATAGCCCTATTAAAAAATGGGGTACATAATTGAAGAAAGAATTCTCAATAGAGGAAATCAAAGAGGCTGAAAGACACTTAAAGTGCTCAACATCCTTAGCTATCAAGGAAATGCAAATGAAAACAACTTTGAGATACCATCTTACTCCTGCCAGAATGGCTAAAATTAGAAACACCAATGTCAACTTATGCTGGAGAGGATGTGGAGAAAGGGGAACACTCCTCCACTGCTGGTGGGAGTGCCATCTTGTACAGCCAGTTTGGAGATCGGTATGGTGGTTCCTCAGGAAAATAGGAATTAGTTTACTACAGGTATATATTAGGTATATACCTAAATGACCCACATCCATGCAACAAAGACATGTGCTCAACTATGTTCATAGCAACATTACTTGTAATAGCAAGAACCTGGAAGCAACCTAGATGCCCTTCAACTGAAGAATGGATAAAGAAGATGTGGCACATCTACACAATGAAATACTACTCTGAAGAAAAAAATAATGGAATCATGAAATTCGCAGGCAAGTGGATGGAACTTGAAGAAATCATTCTGAATGAGGAGACCCAGTCACTAAAAGAGGAACATGGTATGTACTTGTTCATGTATGAATTTTAGACCTAGAGCAAAGGATCACCACCCTATAATTCACACCACCAGAGAAACTAGGATACTTGGTGTATTCTAAGAGATTTATATATGGTCCCTCACAAAAGGGGGAAGTGACAAGTCCCCAGAGCACATAGGAAGTTGGGGGGCAGTGAATGGAGAGTGAACTAGGAGAAAGAGAAGGGGAGGAGAAGAAAGCACATGTGACTAGGAAGATTGAGTCAGGGTAGGAATAGAAGACAAGAGAGCAAGAGAGAGAGAGAGAGAGAGAGAGAGAGAGAGAGAGAGAGAGAGAGAGAGAGAGAGAGAACATAAAAGAGGGAGCCATTATTGGTTTGAAGAGTAAACTGAACCTAAAGAAAGGTCTAGAGACCTACAACCTGACTCCAACTAACAATTTGAGTAACTATGGAAAGGCTACCATAAATTCTCTTCCCTGATAGTGAGATCAACAACTAAATTAACCACCATCATGGAGCCCTCATCTAGTACCTGTTGGAAACAGAAGCAAACACCCATAACTAAACACTGAGTCAAACTAGAATCCAGATGCAGAGAGAGAAGACAAGACCAGGTTGCAGAAACACACAAAGACAGCTGACCTGAACAAGGAGGCTAATGGGCACCCCAGATTGATAGCTGGGAATCCAGCATGGGACTGATTCAGACCCCTGCACATGGGTCTCAGCTAGAAGGGACTGAGCAGTCTAAGGGACCTCAGACAGTGGAACCAGGATGCATTCCTGGTGCACAAAAGGACCTTGCAGATGTATCCCCCATGGAGAGATACTCCCTTAACCTAGAGACAGGAGAGAAGTTTTAGTCCCTACGTCAAATGACTTGACAGATTTAATGACCCTACTGGATAGCATAGCCCTACATGTGAAATGGGGGTTGGGGGATGGGAGGGGAGGGTGGTCAGGGTACATGTGGGGGAGAGAGAGAGGGTAAGAAGAAGCGAGGGATGGAGGGAACGAGAGGAAACTGGGATTGACAGGTAAAAATAAAAAAATAATAACATATAAAAAAAAAGGAAAAAATTTGCATTTTTCTAGGTGGTTCCAAATTGTACAGGAGATTCTGGTTAGTGGAACATTCGGTTTGGATCTATCTGACAAAGATAAAATTTTGGTCATTCCTGTTATCATCACAATTGGTTGCTTAATTACCCAGCAGTTTTCTTTGTCCTTGTCCTTTCAGGAATGGTGAATAAATGGAGAAGAATCTGCCTGATCTTGTGTCGTACCTGATTACGGTGGGGATCAGCTCATTTGCATGTACAAGAGTACTCGGTATACAGGCAGAAGAAATTGCTCCTCCCAGTGTTGTCAAAATTATACGCAGGGTCTGCATTTCTGGGTAGAGGAAGGCCGGTGACAGTCAAGTGACACAGACAGATAAATCTGCTTGTAGAAATTTGCAGCTCCACAACCCCAAATGGAATATAATTTTGTTGGAAGTTTGTATACCTCTAAAATACAGTGGAGTGAGACTGCAGAGAGGTGTAAATTGTCAGTGATTACAAGCTGAAAAATGGGACCTATCTTCGTATATTGGTTTACAATGAAGAAAAGATTCTGAAAAATTTGTAATTCACCAGTGACTGATCCATTGTTGACCTAAACACATTTGAGAATAAATTTAGCAGACACTTCTTGCATGCAATAAAGATACATATCTGAACCAAATTTTACATAAATTTTGGCTGTTATTTTAATATCTCAATAGAACATGTATTCTAAATGCTTGGACTGTTTATAGCAAATCCATAGGGTGTCCTTTCCCCCAATACCTTATAGGTAGGATGTGACAAATCTGGAGAAAAGGATGGATGTACTTTCTGTGCTCATCCTGTATTCTAGTCTCACCTTGAGGCAAAAATATGGTGGAGAGAATTAAGATTCCCAACAGAGACATGAAAACCAGTTGGGTTATTCTGCGTCCCATGTGGTTCATTGAAAAATTTCCAAGAACATTGGCTGGAATGGATATCACACCATAGAGACACTGCAGTAGGAACACATTACTGCTCAGGTATTGGAGGTGGATAAGCAGGCCCAAAACAGGTATCAGTGACACAAATCTGTAGTGAATGAAGAGAAAAATCACATAATAAAGTTTGGAGTGGTTGCTCAAACATAACATAGCTATCTCAGGCAGCTTATTTTAGTTGTTAAAATATTGAGGCATCTGTTTTGTAATCACAAAAACATCCTATGATGAAGGAAACATATCATCAATGTTAAATTTTGTTTTTAAGGGGTTAGGGAATTCTTGGGATACAAGCTGGGTTCATCCAGGGTTTTAGAGTTTTTCTTATATCTTGATCTGAATGAAAGTTCTAACTTTCTATCTGCATATACTTACTGATATGTACATGGTTATGAACTTGATATTTGAAGTTTTATTTCCTTTGAAGTAGAAACAAATGATGACGTTTTGGTTCTAAGTTTTTCTATGACTGAAGTTTAAGCAACAGTTTCTAGTAATGAGCTTGTCAGAGTGATTAGATAAATACTCTGTTAGTATAAACCAAATCCTTTGGATTTCCCCAGACATAGAAATTCCTCATCACTTATTTTCAAGTCCATTAATAAGAAGATTAACGTCTACACTGCTTTTTGAGACAGGGTCTCAATATGTAGCCTTGGCTGGCCTTGAACTCTGTATGTAGACCAGGCCGACTTCAAACTCATAGATATCTGCCTACATCTGCCTTCTGCATGAGGGATTTAAAGCACCAGCCAGCACTTCACCATTTTCCGAGTGTCTGTGTGAAACCCACCTCACAGAGCACAGGACACAGATCCGCTTACGTAGGTTGGGTGCACGGAACAAGTCCAGCAAGGAATGCTTTGTCTGTGTTGCTTCCAGTTCCTCTTCCATGGTGCTTCTCACAACCTTCAATAACACCAACAGACTGTTGTCACAAAATGATATACATTGTGAGGCATGCTGGTAACCTACAGAAGATTAGATCAATAATTATTGTTTCTGTCTAGTGAACAATATATAGACATCAAGAAAATATGGCAAGCATAGAAGTGGTGAGAAATGTGAGCCCAGGAGAGAAAGGAAACTCAGGCATTTCTGTTGTGGGAATTTGGTCTGATAAGCCAACGGTATCGGGGAGGCTTGGCCCAATAGGTGTGGTCTTCTCTGGAGGTACATGACCCAATAAAATTCAGAGAGAAGAGGATCATAGAATCATGCAATCTTGGGTGTAGGCAAGCTGGCAGTGAGCCATTTAGGAAAGGGGTTATTGCACAGTGGCAGAGAGCTGGTTCCTCAGCTGGAAGTGTAGAGACTTATGATATAACCCAGATTCTTCCTTCTGTCTTGTAATCACTGTGCATGGATTTGATATTAATAAACTGTAAAACAATCTCCAGGATTCTCACATTACATTTCTACAGTGAAAATATTTCAATCAGGAGACTATAGTTGGGTGTAGATTATTGAAAGATAGGAACAAGTTAGAAATACAGATTAGGAAAGGAAACAAGTGAAGAGTTATTTAGAATACGATTCCACACTCCACATGCAGCAGATGAATTTGCATGACATGGCACCTGAGCCTGATGCTCCACTACTAACTCAAAAATGCTTTTTTGAAATAAAAATACAATTTCATAATTTTATCCTTTCTTTCCCTCCTTCCTTCCATCCTATCCTATGCAACCTGCCTTGCTCTCTCTCAAATATATGACTTCTATTTCTTTAATTACACACACACATACACACACACACACACACACACACACACACACACACACACACGGATATGATATGCTCAGTCTGTATAATGTTTTTTGTATATGTGATTCCAGGGATGATCACTCGGCATTAGACAACCAATTTGGGTCTCTTCCCTAGGGAAGTCTTTTATTCCCTTTATCCCTTAGTTGCTGCAATTCTTTGTGGTTGAGGCTTCATGGAATTTCCATTTTCTATTGGCAGAAAGGTTGTAAGAGCAAGAGGAACAGAAAATCTGCTGTGAGATTTTAGTCTTCCAGATATGTCAGAGAAACTACATTCATGAAGTCTCTCATCAGTGTGGTTGCTTTAACAAAATATGAACAAGGGTGACATAAGTATACATGCTAACTCAGAAGGGGGAAAACCGTTGGTTTTTAATGATTTAAAAAATAGGCTAGACACAAGACTGACGAACTCCTAGTCATGTTAATGAAAAGAAAGAGTTAAAGTCTGAATTAATAAAGTTAGAGATAAAAGGAGAGACACTAAAAATGATAATAAAACAGAAAATCATAAAGACACAACACAAAACTAATATACCACCAAATTATAAATCTTAAACATAGATAAAATTATAGATGCATATTACCTAATAGAATTAAAGCAAGACAAAAAGGATAATTTAAGCAGATATATAACTGCCAAGATTCAATGGAGTCACTGTAGAATTCTTAGCATTCAAAGAAAAACAAGCATCATCATGGTTAAAGTTATTCCACAAAATAAAAGAGAAAGGAAGGCTTACTTTTTTAAAAGTGAAGCCAGTATGACCCTGATGCCAAAACTATCTCAACAAAACAAAGTTTTAATTCTGGCCAATAAAAATTTTAAAAACCATCATGGTCAAGTTGGCTTCAGAGATTCAGTTCCAACATAGGTAAATTAATAAATGTAATCAATTACACAAATGGACTCAAGACAGAAATCATATAATTATCTTAATAGATGCAAAAAAAACCTCAACAAAATCCACTATCCTTTCTGGATTAAAATCATGGAGAGGCTAGGAATGGATGGGCTGTATCTCATTCAACAGAGTAAAGGCTACATGTTACAAACATGTAGATGACTCTGTTGGCTCCTTTTCTGTCATTATGATAAATGCTTTCACAACTCAAGAGAGAAAGGTTTATTTTGGATTATAGTTTCAGAGGGTCAGAGACCTTCATGGTAAAGAAGACATGGTATAAGTCAGGGGAGACATGGAGGCATGAGCGGAAACTGGGTAAGCATGCTGCATCTGGACACAGGAAGCAAAGAGAGCAGCAAGTGGGACCAGTCTATAAAGTCTCAAAGCCCACCACCACTGGCTTCCTTCCTTCAGCGAAGCTCCACCTAAATGATTCATAACTTTCATGAATATTACCACCAGCTTGGAATCAAGTATTCAGACACATGAACATACAAGGGTGTATTGAAACCACAACATGCCCTTGCCTCAATGAGCTTATGACCAGCTCATGATACAAAATGTATTTACTACAATTTCAAAAATCCCCATAGTCTTTAATAGTCCCAACGTTCTTCAATAGTTTAAAGATTCTTCTGGGACTGAAGGCAATTTCTTAACTGTGATCACCTGCAGAAACAAAAATATTACATACCAGCATGATAGCATACAGTATACATACCCATTATAGAAGATAGGAATGGAGGCATAGTGAGGAAATAATTTACCAAAACAACCCAACGGCAGGAAAACATCAAGTCCTATAGTTCCATGTCCAGTGTCTGGGACTTTAGTGTTAAAGGGGTTAGATGGTGCCATATCTCCAGCTATATATTGTTTGCCACACATGACTTCTATCTTGTTAGTTCCACTTAGTGCATGGGGATTTTGTTGGCAACTGTCCCACAGCTCAGATACAATATCTTTGCATCTCCATCTCAATTTAGTTTCACCTTCACAAATTCATGCAATGGCCTCTCAAAGTCACACTGCAGTGACTCCAACTCTGCCACATAATTGTCTGGCTTCCTCTAATACCTATACCTGTGGAACAAAACTCCATGAACTACTTTGTCTTGCATTCTTAATATCTGCAAAGCCAGCACTATGTGGTTCAAGCTGCCAAGTACTGTTACCAGTTAAGAAAGAATTCTGGCCTTCTTGGACCACATTTGTAATAGCTGAGAATAAACTACTCAGCCATAAATGGGATATCTATACACCTCTTCCCAAGTCCCCTGTGAAGGTGGGGAAAGACTGAAGGTTAAAGGCAGTGGAAAGGGTAGAATGATGCATAATATTGTCTTCTTGTCTTGATATGGCTGGTGGGTTCTAAACTGCAAGGGATTGGGTCCATCAGCTTCCATAATAGAGAGTAGAGGAGTTCATGAAGCCCTGCTGTAGAGACATAGTATTTATGATTTATTAAAGCTTGACTGAAGATTTAGAAAAGCAAAGTCATCCTCAAGATACAGAGATCAGGCAGTGGTGATACAAACCTTTAATCTCAGCAGCCAGAAGCTAGGAGGGAGTATAGTGAGATATCCACCCCGCTCACACCTATTGCACTGACCACACCCATTGGAGCATGGGCACAAGTGTGTACATGATGGAAAGGGCTAGGTCTGGGGTCTGGATACCAGCTCGCTCTCTTGCTTTACTCTCCAGGTGGTGTCAGTGGAGCTGGAATCCACGGCGGTCATCTGATTCATGTATAAGTGAATTCTCCCTGAATAAACATCACAAACCTATACTGAGTCCCAGTGACTCTTATTTCCCACTCGTTAAGGTGGTGATGCACACCTTTAATCCTAGACAGATCTCTGAGTTAAAGGTCACCCAGGGGTACATGAGATTGAATCAGTCTAAAAGAGTAACAAATCATATGGCTTTAATCCCAGATCTAGAGTGCTATAAAAGATAGAAGCAGGGACTTCAGCAGTCAGTAGGTGGCATTCATTCAGTCTCCAGCCACATTGAGGTTTGGTGAGAGCTTGTGGAGGCAGGATCAGCCCATACAGCCTGAGGTAGAGACATAAAACTAGCCACTGGCTGCTTTGCTTTTCTGAACTTCAGCTTAAAGTTTGAACCCCACTACCAGTCTCTGGGCCATTTATTTATTTGTGTTATACACTGCCACTCCTTAAGGAATTATAAGTAGTTAGCTACTGCTAATTAGGAAAGGCTCATAAATCCCCCTGAGGATGCAGAGGGGGTCCATTATTTAATGGTTGCTGGGAGAAGAAAAGCCATTTTCGTCAGTGGTGTAGCCAAGCTATTGTAATGAAATCTTCACAGTTCACAATGTGTCTGTAAGAAACTTGAATTAAAATATTTGTTTAGAAAGAGAGAGACAGATATTAAAGTAAAAGCAGGACTAATTGGGAAGAGGAAGGAATCAGCAGAATTGTGAGGGTATAAAAATGGAGTTGGTATGATGAAAAATGACAAACATACTGTGTACATCTATGAAGCTGTCAAAATGAAAACCAATACAACATATAACCAATATATTCCAATAAAAAGTAAAAAATAAATAAATAAAATCCCATGAAGAAGGTTCTAAAAATTGAGTTTTCCCTAGTTTGCTTTTTTTTTTTTTTATTGCTGTGATAAACACCATGGCCAAAAGCACCTTGGAAAGGAAAGGGTTTGTTTCATTTTACAGAGTGGTTTGGGTACTAAGTGAAAGATTTTAGTTTGCAGAGCAAGGGTGTAGGAAAGAATAAGGAAAATAGTTCTTACAAGCAGAATGTAAAAAATAATAAAAAATGGACATTGACCTGGGAGGAAAGAACAGATATGAGAACAAGAAAGTTACTATGGTGATGAGGCTAATGGTTATATGCTAGGCTGATCTTGTTAAATAGGGCTAGTTACTGAATCATCAAACCTTTGTGGGATAACTGAAGGCTCTAAATGTACAGCCAAGAGAAAGCCAGAGTATTAAAGAAGTTTCTCACAGGTCTTGGCCCACAACAAGGAAATAGGCCCCCAACACTGAAACAAATGATTCCAGATGACCAGAACTGTTTGGGTCACTCCTGGCCAACGGACAGTCTGGGGACTTTCCAAGTCATTCTATGGTTTATCCTTTGAGTAAGAACAGGTCATACCTGGGTGATCTCTCAAACATGAGATCATACTCTGTAATCAATCACCTTATGCCCCATGCATATATGCTGATTTGTGGTTTGTCTCTATAAAAAGGAGCCTGAACCATTTGGGGGGTGTGCAGCTTTCCCCAAGATTGCTGTCACCTGAGTACACTCGTTCAATAAACATCTCTTGCTTGTTGCATCTCCTGGTTTTGGTGTTTGTGTCGTGGGGCTCTCCCACCGGCCCATCAGAACCCCAGAATTAGGGTCCAACACTAAGGTAATTGTAGCCTGGTAAGAAGAGTTTGGCAATGCCCCTTCTGCTTCTATTGTGTGGAACACGTTGAGGAGTATTGTTATTAGTTGTTCTTTGAATTTCTGGTAGAATTCTGCACTGAAGCAATCTGGCCCTGGGCTTTTTGTGGTTGGGAGACTTTTGATGACTGCTTCTATTTCATTAGGGGTTATAGGTTTACTTAAATTGCTTATTTGGTCTTGATTTAATTTTGGTAAGTGATATCTATTCACAAAATTGTCCACTTCCGTTGAATTTTTGAATTTTGTGGAATACAGGTTTTCAAAGTATGACCTGAAGATTCTCTGGATTTCCTCAGTGTCCATGGTTGTGTCTCCTTTTTTCATTTCCGATTTTGTTAATTTGCATGTTCTCTCTCTGCCTTTTAGTTAGTTTGGATAAAGGTTTGTCAATCTTGTTGATTTTCTCAAAGAGCCAACTTGTTGTTAAATTGATTCTTTGTATTGTTTTCCTACTTTATTAATTTCAGCCCTCAATTTTATTATTTCCTGGCTCCTACTCCTCTGGGGTGAGTTTGCTTCTTTTTGTTCTAGAGATTTCAGTTGTGCTGTTAATTCTCTAATGTGACTATTCTCCAGTTTTTTCATGTGGAGAAAATGTGGTACATTTACCCAATGGAGTACTACTCAGTGGAAAAAAAAATCAATGGAATCTTGAAATTCGAAGGCAAATGAATGGAACTAGAAGAAACTATCCTGAGTGAGGTAACCCAGTCACCAAAAGATAAACATGGTATGTACTCACTCATATATGGATTTTAGACATAGAGCAAAGGATCAACCAGCCTATAATTCACACTGACAGAGGAACTAGGATACAAGGAGGATTCTAAGAGATTCATACAAGGTCCCTCACAGAAGGGGAAAGGAACAAGATCTCCTGAGCATATTGGGAGGGGGACAGAGAGCTAGGAGCTAGGAGAAAGAGAAGGGGAGGAGAGAAAAGCACATGGGACTAGGAAGATTGAGTCAGGGGAGGAATAGACGAGAAATCTGGCACTAGGGGAATGTCCAGAGATCTACAAGGATGACCCCAACTAACAATTTAAGCAACAGTAAAGAGGCTACCTGAAATTCCCTTCCCCAGTAATGAGATTGATGACTACTTTATATGCCATCCTAGAGTAGCTGATGTAAGCAGAAGCAGACACCCACAGCTTAACACTGAGCCAAACTCTTGGAAAGGGTCAAGACCAGGCTGGAGAAACCCACAGAAACTTCTGACCTGAATAAGGGGAGCTCATGGACTCCAGTCTGATTGCTGGGAAACCAGCATAGGACTGACCCAGACCTCCTGAATGTAAGTGTCAGTTAGGAGGACTAGACAGTCTCTGGGGCCTCTCTCTGGTAGTGGATCAGTATTTATCCCTAGTATAAGAATGGACTTTGGGAGCACATTCCACATAGAGGGATACTCTCTCAGCCTAGACACATGGGGGAGGACTTAGGCTCTGCTCCAAATGATATGATAGACTTTGAAGATTCCCCATGAAAGGCCTCACCCTCCCTGGGGAGCAGACAGGGAATGGGATGGGGGTGGGTGGGAGGGTGCAGAAACTGGGATTGATAAGTAAAACAAGCTTGTTTCAAATTTAAATAAAAAATCATAAAAAAGGCATGTGCCACTGCCACTGTGATTTTATTTTATTTTTTAATTTAAATAGCCTTATGAAGTTTTTTTTAGTGACTTCACATTGTGTCTCAGGCACTTACATGAGAACATGTCAAACTTGTGTTTTCTTGTGTCATAACAGGCTCCCATTATGCTCACCTCCATGGTTAGGACATCTCTAAAACCCTTCATTCCATTCTTGCATGCAGCTCTTTGAAGCTCCTTTAAGCCCCTTTGTGGTTTGCTGCTCACAATCAGCCACCGAGCTGACTCTGACAGCCACCTGCTCAAGATGTTGGAAGTCAGACTATTCTCAAGCAGTCATTTTAAAACCACATTTATCCTTGAACAATTATATTCCTTAATTTAATACCTACCACTCATTCAGTTATATTAATAAATAGAATCTTACACTGTTTAGGCCAACACTAGGAAAATGGGAAATGACTCATGTATACATTATACTCATATTTCTAGAATGCAGACCTGGAATTATGGTCATCTGTGTATTCTTACCAAAATATGTATTTACATGGAATTCACAGAACTGCAATATGAAGGATACTTGTATATAGACATTTTCCAAATTTCTTGTTGAGTACTTAACTTATTCTTACTTTTTGTCCTTTTCCTAAAAACGAACCACTGGATAAATTTTGTACATTGATTCTATCATTCAGAGTATAATCATTCCTACTCCTAGCAACTATTGCTTTCTGGCCACAAAACAAAGTTAACCCTACCTTCATTTCCAATCTATAAACCAGGGAGAGCAGCATCATAATTTTTTTCTGTGTTTTGTTTGTTTGTTTTGAGATAGAGTTTTTCTGTATAGCCTTGGCTGTCCTAGAAGTCAGTTTGTAGGCCAGGCTGGTTTTGAAGAGACCCTCTTGCCTCTGCCTCCCAAATGCTTGGATTAAAGGCATACACCACCACTGCCCAGGTATAGCAGCATCACAATTTTGATGGATGGGCTGTGAGGATGAAGTGGTATGGAAGAGCATACTAGAGTCCCAGCTCTTTTCTGTGTGGATTCATCTCACTAGATTAGTCTATAAGCATTTATTGGTCTTTCCTAACCAAATATGCCTCCTTTGCTGATAGTATCATAGCACTGCTTAATTCTTTTTCTTTTTTAATAGAAAGCAAAGGAATCCAAAGAGCCATTGAGAGAAGTAGGCCATTGTGCTTACAGATTTAAACTGGAGAGGTCATGATTTTTCCTTCATTGAACAGTTGTGAAGATAAACTGACTTTATATGCCTTTTATTAATATCAAAGTTACCATAATTTTCAAAGCATATTTTTTGTTTGCAAAATCACTCATTGAAATACAAACCACAACAGAGACAAAATAATTTTGAAATGTTTGTTCTATTACTGCCTGGATAATTTAGACTTAGTAACAGGGACAGGCAGAAAGGCTAAGAATATTCTGGTAAGTATTCATTGCTAATTTCTGATTTTGGGTGTTTTTCTCTAGTATATAAAATAAATTTGTACACAGTAAAATTTGAACATCAGTCAGTATACTTTTTTCTGTAAATATATCATATCCATTACTTTAGATATACTTACATTGAAAGTATTTATGAATACACTGAAATGTTGTGTATTTTATCCAGCTATTAAACAAAAATACAGAACTAACAGGTAAACAGAATTTTCAAATAAAGAATGAGTATTTGTCAGAAAATGTGAGTCTTTCACTATACATATGTATGATTATGATTTTATAAAATTACTTATTGCTTATCTTGAATTCAGCCTCCGCAGTTTTATCTGACAGAGCTGCTTGTCCTCATGTCACATAAGTACAAAGAGGAGTGCACACTGCTGCCTTGTGGAGACCAAATACAAATGCATTTCTTATGTACTGATTCCATGTACATGGACACCCCTGGATTCCATAACAGAAGAGGAAAGAAATCTCATACCTTGTAGGAATAAGGAAGAGGAACATTGGCACAGACATTGCCAGCTGGAGGTGGTGCCAGTTTCGAATAGCAAAAGCCAGGCCTCCTAGTATTACCTGTCCAATACCCCCAGCAGCAAATGCCAGTGCCATTACCAAAGCTTGGAATTTAGGGCTTGTCCATTCTAATACTGAAAGAAACAAAAATAAAGTTTGACTTTTAATAAAGCTGGAAAGGATATCCAGGTCAAACCCAAAGCTTGGACAATGTCCATCAAAAGCTTTGACTTACTGAGCAAAACACTGTTTGTCCTCATGGATGAGGAAGAAATCCCTGCCAGGAAGCGAAATGAGCAGTAGATGAGGAAGGAGGGAGCAAAAGCCACACAGGTTTCAGTGATGGCCAGCTGCAGTAAAGCACCTGTGAAAACAAACTTCCTCCCAAACCTGAGGAAAAGAAAGGGTTTGATTATGGGAACAATAAGAGTTTGCATAAACAATGAAGACAGGAGCACTTTGAAATAATAAATGATCAAGAAATTAGAAAGGACAGACATCCTCTACAGCAAAAACCTTCTTTCCAACCTCTTTTAGATGGGGATCTTACCGTGTAGTCCTTGCCAGTCTGGAATTTACCATGATTCCAAGGCTAGCTTCAAACTCTGAGAGATCTGCCTATCTTTGCCTTCTGCTCTTTTTATTTATTTATTTATTTATTTATTTATTTATTTATTTATTTATTTATTTATTTCCTCCCTTTCTTTCTTTCTTTTTTTCTTTCTTTCTTTCTTTCTTTCTTCCTTCCTTCCTTCCTTCCTTCCTTCCTTTCTTTCTTTTTTTGATTTTTATGACAGGGTTTCTGTGTTGCCCTGGCTGTCCTGGAACTCCCTCTGTAGACCAGGCTGACCTTGAACTCACAGAGATCCACCTGCCTCTGCTTCCCAAGTGCTGGGATTGGGATTATTATAAGCATGTGCCACCACTGCCTGGCTCTTTTCAATTTCTTATCATTAGTTTTATATGCGTTAAGCCATCTATGACAGTCAACAAACCTGGAATTTTAACACAAGTGTGTCATTCTAAGTTATGCATGCAACATATCTATTAGCTATTTATTTAATCATAGAGGCAAAATGTCTGATGGGAGCTACTTAAGGGAAAGATGTATTTGGGCTCACAGCTTCTGAGGGTGCCATAGTGAGAATCTATGGTGTCAGGAACAGATGACAGAGTTCCTCCATTGGAGTCTAAACCAATTAGAATTTACACGGAAACCAAAGTGGGAATCTCCTTCAACATCAACCACAAGCAATCCAATTCTGCCAATCAAGTCCCACACTCTAAAGTCTCATAACCTTCCAAAGAGCATCCCTCAGCTAGGAAACAAAGTATTCAAATACACACATCTATGGTTCAAAAGATTTAAATTCAAAAGAGAAAATATGAAATGAGAATCAGTCACTTTTATACGAGTGCTTATGTACAACCTTTTGATTATTAATTCTAAAGAATCATTGATTATTCCTATTAAGGAAGATCTTTGCATTCAGTGTCTTACATTTTACCTTCTTAGATTTATATATTGATATATTATATCAAACATAATATATTTTTCAAAAAGTCTGTTTGTTCTCCTCTCTCCTCCTTCTTATACTCCCATAATGCATATTTTTGGCCAGCTTGCTGATGTCCCATGAATTCATTGAATGCTAGTAACTTTTAAATCTATCTTTTGGCTTCTTAATTTTTACAGTTTTACTGTCCTGTTTCTTTTCTCTAATTCATTATTGTATTAATGTCATCTTATACTAAATGTCTCTAGGGAAAATTTTGATTTCTTATATTTTTTAAAATCCAGATTTCTATTTTCATGTACTTTCTATTGTTGATGTTCCTATACACTAGTTTCCTAATTGACATTAATACTTTGTTCATGTTCTATAACATCCTTTCATATATATATTTAAGATATATCTTTTAGATTATTTATCTAGTAAATCTCCCACAGAGACCATTCCTAGTATGTTACATTTTGAATAAGCTATACTTCTTTTTTGTTTTCATATTTATTACTTTATTATTCTTGTAAAAATTCATATTTTGATTGTTGTAATGTGGAATTCAGATTCTTACTTTTGCAAAGAATGTTCTTTATTTTTGAAGTATAGCGGCCTGAAACTTTTATGACTTTACCAAACTGTTGCAAAGACAATTCCTTTGTCCTATGTTGCCACTGAAGTCTTAAATTTCCTTATAACATACTGCATATTTTTATGCATATATCATGGAATGCCAGGCTAGCTTCAATTTTTTGTGGTAGACTGACATTTGGCAGGATACTCCTTGAAGATGAAGCTTATCTTTCTCTAGTATTAGAACTAGTTTTATGTATAAGCTTAAGATCTCCGTGTTGCCCAGTGGTAGTGGCGCACATCTTTAAAACCCTGTCTAGGAAAAAAAAACCCAACCCCCAAACAAACAAACAAACAAACAAAAAACCAAACAAACAAACAAAAAAGCAAAACAAAAAACCCTCTCTGTTGTTTACGGATGTGTGTCGCCATTAGTTATATGATGCTATTTTCACACACATGTCTGCTGGATTAATTAAAAATAAAATGATAGAGCAAATGCAACCATATTAGAAAAATACCCAATGTGAAAAGGCTAAAAACCTCAATGAAAAAAATAGAGATAATGAGAATGAATTAAAGACCTAGGTGTGAACTAGTTCTTTGTACAGATAAAATAATATTGTCAATTAACATATCATATGCAAGAAAGAGATGGTTGGAGAGACTATGTTCATATTGGACAGACATACTTTCTAGAAGAACTATTTATCCAAGTGCAGTGGTAAATTGAGGCACCAGGACCATGATTTGAATGCTACTCTAGCACACAAAGAATTAGAGGCCAGTGTGATTTACATAGTAAAACATTATTAGAAGTTTTGTTTGCAGAAGTCTTGTTTCTTATTCTGCCAAAGTATAGGAATTCACAGCAGTCCAGGCATAACAATAAGTAATAGTTAATTTTTAATCAGGGGAGTGAGCAAGAACACTAATTCTACTCCAGAGTGGACAGCCAAATGAGCCAAGTGACAACAAAGCTTTCCTCTAATATCTGAGTTTGTACATCTGTATCTATTTGATGCATTCCCCTTGTCACTTCCTAGAATGGTCTGGGGTATTTCCTCCTTGGAAGAGGAGCAGGCTTCTTAGAAGCTGTTTTTAACCCACAAGTCAGACTATTAAAATTAGGTACAAACATTACTTAACTGCTTATGATGGTAGAAGTGCCTATAGATTTGAGAAATTTACTAGGGCAAAGTTGCTTTGGGCATGCCCCTTAGAGAAGGTCTCTGTGGGTACCAGCTTTATTTTTCACAGACTACTGTCCTTTCCTTTGTCTATGTAGTTTCCTATCTCATGGCCAACTGCTTGCCTTTTCATTTATCTTGTCCTGTGTTCCCAAACTTTCTGTTTCAACCTTAACATCTGTTTCAACCCTTGTTGTGGAATATTAATTTAAGATGTATTTCATTTGTTTATGTTGTGGAATATCTGTTTAATGATGTGAAAATGTGCTGCATTCTTTTTATGTTGCATTTGTTTAAATCTGTGAAGCTGTGTTACTTTGCCTGCCTAAAACACAGTACCAGATGCCTAGATCGCAGTGCAAAAGCACAAATATAGAGCTGAATGGCCAATAGCTATGCAGGAGAGGGATACGTGGGGCTTCCAGGCAGAGACAATAAACAGAATGAAATATTGAGAAGGAGGAGCAAGAAAAGGGGAAGGAAAGAAGATGCCAGGGGCCAGCCACACAGCCAGACACAGAATAGGAAGAAAAGAAAAGATATACAAAAATAGATAAAGGTAAAAGCCCAGTGGCAAAAGGTAGATGGGATAATTTAAGTTAAGAAAAGCTGATTAGAAACAATCTAAGCCAAGCCCAGGCATTCATAAAAAAGAGTAAGTCTCTGTGTGGTTATTTGGGAACTGGATGGCAGGCCCTTCAAACAGAAAAGAAGAAAACTACCAACAAACCCTAATGATCCTAAGCTTGGCAACTTGAGGGAATACATGTAAAACCAATATATGCTACCTAGTGCTACATAATGAGACACTGTCTTTAAAAAAGGGAATAATACATTTACAAACCAAGTAATTAATACTTTAATGGGATTTCACTGAAATATGGAGAGACATGTAGACACTTACTTGGCAGAAATAGGTTTCTGTTTAAAAGACATGTTTTCAGGCACAGAATCCAAATTCTTAGGCCACCAATTGTGATGCCCATTGTTGTTAGATGAATTACTTTGCATGACTAAAAGTGTGACTTTTAGAAATCTGCTCTGAGAAAGTTTAGCCCTTTCCACCCACCCTCTCAGTTTTTCTTTCCAGGCCATCTTCATTCTTTTATGTTGCCCACCAACCTTCAGAAGCACTCTCTACCAGGGACCTTACAGCCACCACACTTGCCTAGCATCCACAGAGGACAACAGCAACCAAAGAAGAGAGCACCCACCTAGAAAAGATAAGACCAAATATCTGCACTAAGAAACACCTCCAATATCACAGCTCCAGATGCCTAGATCTCAGTGCAAAAGCACAAATATGAACTACCAAGATGACATGACTCTGCCAGACCCCTATTACAGTAGGTTCTGAGAAACACAATACAGCTTGAGCACAAGACAAATTCAAAATGACAATTATGAACACATTCAAGGACCTTAAAGGGGATAATGATTAAATACCTTAATGAAGTCAGTAAAAACAAAAATCAACAGTTGAATGAAATAATGAAAACAATATAAGACATAAAAGGAGAATTTAACAGAGAAATAAAACCACAAAAGAGCCCAAACTGGCAATTAAAAATTTAGGATGTCAAATAAAACCCTCAGAGGTAAGTTTCATCAACAGATTACAAAACATGGAAGAGAGACTCTCAGGTTGAAGGCAAGGTAGAAGAAATCGATAGCTCAGTCAAAGGAAATGTTAAATATAAAAATACCCAGGCAATTTGGGACAACACAGCTAGGAAATCTGGAGCACAATGAAAAGACCAAATCTATGAATAATAGTAACAGGGGAAAAAGAGGAAACCCAAGTTGAAGACATAAAAAATACTTTCAACAAAATCATAGGAGAAAACTTCCCCCTCTTAAAGAAGGAAGTGCCTATTAAGGTACAAGAAGCATACAAAGCACTAAATAAATAAGAGCAGACAATAAATTCCCCATGACACTTAATCAAAATACTTAAAGAAATGATATTAAAATCTGCTAAGGTAAAATATTAAGTAATACAGAGAGACAGGCCCATTAGAATATACCTGACTTCTCAATGCAGACTAAAAGCCAAAAGGACTTGGATGGATTTCTATAGACTTAGAAACCTCAGATTACTATACCCAGCCCAGACTACTATAACTAGCAAAGTTATCAATCACAGTTGACATAGAAAGAAAAACGTACACAATAAGACCAAATTTAAGCAATTTCTACATACCAACTCAGTACTACAGAATGTTCTAGAAGGGAAACTTTAATTTGAAGAGGCTAACCACACCCAAAAAGTCACAAGGAATAAATAGTTCTAGGGAAAAAACTCTACATGGTTAAAAAAAAATAACAAGAATCAACAGATACTGCTCATTGATAACTCTTAATATTAGTGTTCTCAGTTCCCCCAATAAGAAGACACAGAACTAGCATATTGGATTAGAAAACAGGATGCATCTTTTTGCTGTCCCCCAAAGCATATCTTAGCACCAAAGATAGACATCACCTCAGGGTAAATGGATGGAAAAAAGTATTACAAACAAATGGACCCAAGAAACAAGCAGGTGTGGCCATTTTAATCTAAACCAAATAGATTGTAAACCAAAGTTAATTAGAAGAGATATGGAAGGACACTACATATTTACCAAAGAAAAATATCCACCAAGAGATATTGTAATTATAAATATTTATGTACCAAACACAAGGATACCCAAGTTCATAAAAAAACACTATTACAGTTAAAATCACATATTGACCCTCACACACTTACAGTAGGTGACTACAATAACCCAGTCTCACCAATAAACAGGGAATCCAAACAAAACTAAACAGAGAAATGTTGTAGTTAAAAGATATAATTAATCAAATGGATATCTATAGAACATTTTACCCCAAAAGGAACTTCATAAAGTCATGGAAACCGAACAAGTCACCACTGAATGAAAAATGGGTCAAGACAGAAATCAATTTGGACACTGTTAGCACAGGCACTAGGAACTATAATTAATAAATGGGACCCCATGAAACTAAAAAAATTCAGTGCAACAAAGAATAGCACCATTAAGGCAAAGCAGCAGCCTACATAATAGGAAAAAAATCTTTATAAATTACACATTTGATAGAGAATTAATATCAAAATACATAAAGAACTACTAAAACTAAGCACCAACATACAGGAACCCAATTAAAAATGGGGTACAGAACTAAGCAGAGAGTCCTCAAAATTCAAAGCACATTATGGCAGAGAAACAAAGACATGTTCAACATTCTTAGTCATCAGGAAAATGCAAATCAAAATTATTTTGGAATTTCCCCTTACATCAGTCAGAATGGCCAAGATCAACAGCTCATGCTGGAGAGGGTGTGGAGTAAAGGGAGAACACTCACACATTGCTGGTGAGACTGCAAACTTGTACAGTCACAATGGGAATCAGTGTGGGATTTCCTCCGAAAGCTGGGAACAGATTTACCTCAAGATCTAGCTACACCACTCTGGGATATATACCCAAAGGACTCTACATCCTACTACAGAGATACTTGCTCACCCATGTTCATTGCTGCTCTATTCATAACAGCCATAAATAGGAAACAACCTAGATGCCCATCAACTGAAGAACAGATAAAGAAAATGTGGAACATTTACACAGTGAGCTATTATTTAGCTGCCAAGAAATAATATAATTCCATTAAATTATAGAATCCTAGGTAAATGGATAGAACTAGAAAATAAAATCCTGAGTGAAGTAACCAAGACCCAAAGAGACAAATAGTGTAAGTTTTCTTTTATGTGTGTGTCTTAGTTAATGTTCTATTGCTGTGAATAGATGCCATGACAACAGAAACTCTTATAAAGGAAAACTTTTAATTGGGGCTTGCTTACAGGTTCAAAGGTTTGGTCCATTACCATCATGGTAGGAAGCATGGTGGCATGCAGGCAGATATTATGCTAGAAATAGTTGAAAGTTTAACATTTGGTTTGGAAAACAAACTCAAGAGTGATAGGCATTAGTCCTAACTTAAACATTTGAAACCTCAAAACTCACCTCTAGTGACACTCTTCCTCCAACAAGGCTACTCATACTCTACAAGGCAACATCTCCTTATAGTGCCACTCCCTGGTGACAAAGCATTCAAATCTATGATCCCATGGAGGCCATTCTTATTCAGACTACAATGTGGATGTTAGCTTTCAAGCTTTTTCATGTGTATGAAAATCTCAATAACCACAGAGTATAGTAAGGACTAGGGAGGAAGAGAAGATCTCTGAAGAAAGGGAAAATAAGATATATTGTTATGGAGAGACAAAAGGAAAACTATAATAGGAGGATTAAATAGAGAAGGTGATGAGAGAGAAAAGCAAAGGAGGGATTATGGGAAAAGACAACCAACACTAAGGGGCATTTGAAAAACCATATGGAACCCTACTACCATAAAGGCTCCCTAACACACACACACACACACACACACACACACACACACACACACACACACACACATTATATATATATGTATATATATATTTATATATATGAAAGGAGTCTAAATGTAGTCATCAAATAATAGGGAGACAATGTTCCAACTAGACATCATATGCTACCAAGGAACACTTCTAATGCCAAAAAGAGGTTACATTTTGTTGAGTGATAGGCAAAGGGAACCCATGGAAACCCTTAGATTTCAGACTGTTGCCAATGTTACTGGTTACTCACCACAACCTGATGGTAAGACCCTATTTATTTTTGAAGGATACACTTACATACATCACTGAACATGAAAAAGTCAAAGTGGTGTCTAACTAGTAGGCTCACCCCTACTAGTTCACAGTACTAGAAGGTTCTCTGATTGTTACCCTAAAGAGAAAGGCAATCACCAATAGCTCCCAGCTACAAATCTTGTAATCTGTGACAATGACCTGCCTGCAAGATGTACTGGTGCAACAAAGACATAAATGTTAAGGGAGTAATCAACTACTCTATGATTGGATTGGTTCCATGAGATGGAACCCATACCCAAGAATGTTAAGTGGCCAAGAACCTCAGACTAGGTATGTCATGGGAATAGGGAAAACCTACTACTATTTTTCTGCTAAAGGAACATAGTGATACAATGTTGCCTACTGACATACTGCTAAGCCCATAGGTCAGTGCCTTGCTCAGTTATCATCATAGAAGCTCCTTCTTGCAACAGACAGGAATTAACACAGAGACCCACAACTGGACAATGTTCAGAGAGTGACTTACTCGGTCCTAAATGAGACGTTTTCATCTCTTACTCTCAGGGATCAGGGAACTATGTGGAAGAGGTGGAGAGACTGTAAGGTCCAGAGGGAGGGATGTCTCTAAGAAAAGTCTCCCCCAGACACAAAAGGATCGATGCATACGAACTCACCAAAACTGTGTCAGCATGCACAAGACATGCATAGACTCAAGCCAGGATTAGTTGGCCATCACAAATAAACTCAATGGTATCTTTGTTGACTTTTGATCTCATTTTGATTTGTTTGACATTTATTTTTTTGTCTCATTGGTCCTTTGCTTGTTTATTTTAATTTCTGCTTCTGAGCTTTTTGGATTTTGTTTGTGTATGTGTTTCTTTCTTTCTCTCTTCCTCTCTTTCTTTTGTATTCTTGTTTTTTTTTTAATTAAAGAGAGAGAGAAAAAATAACCTAAAGTTGGATGGGTAGGAAAAATCTTGGAGGAATGAGGAAGGGGGGCAAACATGATAAAAATATATTGTATGAAAAATTTCTTTTTAATTAAAAAAAAATAAATCCCTTTTGGCAGAAGTAAAAATAAAAACAACAGGCATAGATTCCCAACACGTGCATTGCACCTTTTACTGGATGCCTCAGGAATCAAAGGACATTCCACTGTCACGCTTGAGCAATTATGGCAGTTTCTGTTCTCTTGTCACCATGATTGTTTAGGGCAATGTCTAAGAAGCATGGGGTCTAGTAACCTAAATCAAGAGTGACAATGGTGTTTTCTACTAAATATTTTATTACAATATTCAAATAGGGTTAAATTCTGCATGGTGAAACGTATTGTCTCATTCCCATAGTTACCTTTGTATCTTTCTAAATCATGTCGTTTCACCTCTTCTCTAAATCATATCTTGAATAGCTACTTCTGTGTTCATACAATACATTTCCATTTGTGTTCAGTGATCTCCAGACTCAAAGATACACATAGAGAAATAAAATCTGCAATGACTATTTCTTAATGAATGAATAAACGACTCACAGATGATAAAAATACATGTAGAGAGAGCTGTAAAGCAGACACTCACCTGTCTGATAAATGGCCACCTACGATATGTCCTAATAAAATGCCAGACATGAATATAAATTTAGCCACTGAATTCAGTGCCTGAGATCCACATACCAGGTCCCACTGAAAAAGAAGAAAAGCAACATGACAGCCTGTCAGTGTAATTTGTTCAAATTTCTTCAACATGAGCTTCCAATTATACTGTACCAGCCCCGTCTTCCTCTACACTTGTCATTTTCATCGCCACCTGACGTCTACCAATAAGTCTCAACTTAAACAAACCTGTTTCTGGGAATCTTCCTGTAACTCTGTAGGTTATATTGCTGTCTTGTAAATTGTGCTAAGAAGTTCTCAAATGTCTATGCAATGGTGGGACATACCTTTAATTCCAGCACTTGGCAGGCAGATATCTAAGTTTGATGCCAGCTCGATCTACAGAGCGAGTTCCAGAACAGCCAGGGTTACACAGAGAAACAAAGTCTCAAATTCCCCAGCCCCCAAAATAGAAGTTTTCAAATGTGACCAAATAATGCAAGTATTTGAGATCATTGATTAATTTGTTGGATCTTGTTTGTTGATGCACAATCTCCCATATGACTACTATGGAGAGTGGGCACTGACCATCTACCTATCTATCTATCTATCTATCTATCAATCATCTATCTATCTATCTATCATCTATCTATCATCTATCTATCTATCTATCTATCTATCTATCAATCATCTATCTATCTATCTATCATCTATCTATCTATCATCTATCTATCTATCTATCATCTATCTATCTATCTATCATCTATCATCTATCTATCTATCATCTATCTATCTATCTATCTATCATCTATCTATCTATCATCTATCTATCTATCATCTATCTATCTATCATCTATCTATCATCTCTCTATCTATCATCTATCTATCAATCTATTTTTGACAGTATTGGTGATTAACTGTAGGGCTTTTAACATTTGGAAAGTGTCCTGGCCGTTAGCCACATTATAGTCATAAAAGAAGGTAACTTTTTTGGGGGGGTTAGTGTTAGAATTTGAATCCCTTACCTCACATGTGCTACACAATTGTTATAGCACTGAGCCACATTTCTAGCCAACCACTGTAGTTTTGTATAGTCTTCCAGGTATCTTAAATTTGAAAATAAAGCTAAATTATGCTGACTTGTCATGTTTTGAGATTCCACATGAATTATTTGCTTACATTGACTTGGCACAAAAATTACTTCTTAAGCAATGACCATCCCCATAATGAAAGGACAAGGAGAGTAAAGTCTTAACATTTTCAAAGCGATCACTAGATGCTTTAAATATGTGCCTCATAAAAATTCAGAAATAATCTCAGTGACTATTCTCAAAACATGTGTACTGTTTAGGCTACCATTAGAGCCCCATCATAAACTCTCGAAGGGGAAAGGAACTGACTGACCTGGGACACAGTGGTGGAGAGGAAGGTGCTTCTGTCATACACCCAGCCGTCCACACAGGGCTCTGTGTCTGGCTCTGTCACATTGGAGAAGGTGCCATTCAGATGAAGGAGATGCCACTGTGGCTGGGCAAAGCGACGGCACCTGTCTGGCCTCAGGTTGGAGTCCAGTGGGATGGAGATTCTCAGGAGCTCATCTTGGCTCAGGAGTCTGCTGTCATTGTCAGAGACAGTGTCATTGTCAATGATGGGGACCCAGCAGCGATGACTGGGTATGGCTGCAGTGAAGTTCTCCAAAAGAGTGTGAGGAACCACTAAGCCATTGCAGATCAGAAGGAAAGCCATCTGAAGTAACTGGAACCTCCCCATGCTGCCAATGTGAATTAAAAGTTCCTGAAAGGCCATCTAGGCTGAATCCCTATCTCCAGTGGGAGGCAAAAATGATTATATCTAGGTTTCTAAAAGTTCTTTTCACTAAGACACACCAAAAAGGTTAATCCTGAGCTCTTCTTCCCGTGCTCCTCTCCTGAGTCAGGGTTAGGCAGGGACCAATAGGAATAGTCTGATGATTTGCTTTAAGTAATTGAATCTGTTAAAGATCTACTTTGTGAGAAATTTTGTCAGTGCACTGTCCCCTGTCAGCTGTGGACATTGATCTTCAAATTCTCCGAAAATGGTTGAGTTAACTTACTATTCATGCAGTCCTTTATAGAATATGTAATTTCCCAAAATCCAGCCTACAGTGGTTTTCATTTTTCTGCTTCATGGGAGTAAATATTTTGTTTAGTATTGAGTTTGTGTAAAAGAGTTAGTGAAAACCATTAGAACTTAACATTTGGAAGTGAAGTGTGGTGGACCATGTCCCTACTACAGCTGGGGTCTGCATCAATGTCTGTGGCTCCTGTTACTGCTGAGGGCTATGAAAATGCTCAGGGTCTGGTCAGTCATCTGAGACCATGGCATAGGCTTATGAGGGCTGGCTCTGCCCCTTGCCTGAGGGGGCAGTCCCAGCATCCCAGAATGGCAAGCTCAGCTACCATCCAGGCCCACATCCTGGGCTTTGGGTCGACATACTCTAACACCTAACCCTTCTATGACCAGTTGGAGCATGTGAAGGGACTGGTCCTACAGGACCATAGCAGCAGGATCTCCATGGCTTGAGGCAACAGCAGGATAACCAAGAGTTTTGGTGAGGGTCCAGTGATGATGGTGTCCCAGAGGCCAGAGGCCTTGAACAAGACCAATGACTCATTTCAATGAACATTTGTGGGTGGGGCTGATTAGACAAAAGAGTATACTCAGTGTCTTAGTTAGGGTTTCTATTGTTGTGAAGAGACATAACCAAGGCAACTTTTGTAAAGGAAAACATTTAATTGGGGGGGGCTTACATTTTCAGAGGTTCAGTCCTTTATCATGCTGTGACATGGTGGCATGCAGGCAGACATGGTACTGGAGGAGCTGCTACATTTTGATATGCAGGCAACAGGAAGTGTGTAGTGGCATCTTGTTCGGCAGAGATGGTGGTTGCATCCCAGGGGCGTGGCTTCAGGTGTGCAGATATGACCCCCTCATAAGGAAGCGTAGGAGTTGGCTCGCTCTCTTGGGCAGTAGTTGGAGATCTGAAAGACGGAGACGGCATCTTCAGGAACAGGAAGACCACGACGGTTATTTACCATTAATTGTGTAAGAGCTTCACTAATAAATACATATTAGTCATTTATCTGAGTCTGGTGGACTTATTTATACCCACCTTCAATTGGCTTGGTTCCCACAATCAGACCGAGCAGCTGGGTGTGGCATCCAGGGGCTCGAGCCAACCCTGCCAGCTTCCCTAATTTCTCCTGGTTAGATGGCCCAGCTGCGTAGTTACATGCCACATGTTTAGCATAGCTTCCCTGACCCTTCCCAGAGCAGTGTGCATTTCCCTGCCCGCTGAGGCTCCTGGCAACCCGCCTGCGTGGCCCATTGCGTCCCCCCCACCCATTTCCCAGAGCTGCCAATGGTTTTTCTTCCGCGTCCACATGTCTCTTTTGCGCAGTGCCCAGCACAGTGACCTGTCTAGAGTCATCTCTCAGTTTCAGGCACCCCCCACTAGACACACCCCTCCATAGCTGAAGCTCCAACCCAGTACAGATGCCCAGCTCTACTGGCTGTCAGCACCTGCTGCGCGTGCAGTTTGCTTCATTTCCTTTCTCTCTAACAAAAATTCATTCAGTTTGGGTTTGTTGTGTGTTGTTTAGAAATCATAGATTGTAATATATTAGAAACAAATCATACCAGAACATCGCTATCCCTTGATTTGCTTTGGTGGTATACCCGTGACACCTGCTGGCCAAACATAGTTATTGCAACTTAAGGTCAATGAAACCACCAAGCACCCAGACCTCAATCTTCTGGGATTTTGCTTGAAGTAAATTACTGTATATTTTGCAATTAAAGATGGATGGATGGATGGATGGATGGATGGATGGATGGATGGATGGATGGATGGATGGATGGATGGATGGATGGATGGATGGATGGATGGATGGATGGATGGATGGATGGATGGATGGATATTGAATTAACTGCTCCATGCCAATGGCAGATAATATTACTATTCAGGAATTAAAAATGACTTTGTTTCTGCTATGTATGGATTTTTAGAAGAGGTATACAACTAAGATTAATGACAAGCTTTCAGATAGAACATTGTTTTTGGAAGGCAGTCTACAAGCCATCCAAATAATCTCTAAAGATGGGGATATTAAATCTCTAGAATCATATGTGAATGAGGAGAACAAGAAACTGACTGATTTAATGAAATCGCTGGAAAATTTTACTGTCTAGGAAGTTCAAACACTCTGAGAAACAATAGTGAATAGATTACAGGCCATAGAAGGCCCTCTTAAAACTTAACCAGGAGTTAAAGTGCAAACAAAAGAGAAAAAAAATATTTAACATCACCTGGACATTTTGGAGTCAGAGATGACTTACCAAAGATTGTATCATCATCATCATCATCATCATCATCATCATCATCATCATCATCATCATCATCATCACCTGCTATGATCTATCCTGTTACTATTTCTGAAAAACCAGAAAACATTGAATACCCAGAAGGCTATACTGAATGTAAATAGGAGCGGATACATATGAAAGATTTAAAAGATACTAAGAAAGCAGTGGTTTCTTATGACATGCATTTACCATATATGAGGCAGTTAGTAAAGGCATGGGCTAAAAGAAACAGAATAACTCCAAATGACTGGCTTCAATTAGTCTCAGCTGTTCTAGAATTTGGTACACAGCTGTAGCAGAAGTCATATTGGAGGAAAGAGGCCAAAGCCTTTGAACATCAAAGAAGAATCAAAGGTCATGAGGCTTCCCAAGAACAAATTCTTGGTGAGGGCCTTTATGTTGATACAGATTCTCAGGCTACATACAATGAACACATCTTGTCCCTATGCCATACAGCACCCTTGAATGTTTGGGACAAGATTCAATAATGAGGGAAAATAATTGAGTCATATACTAAGGTTGTACAAGGCTCAAAAGAACCCCTTAGGGACTTTTTGCAAAGACTGACCAAAGCCATACAAATAGGGGTAGCAGATCCAGAAGCTAGATGAATACTCCTTTAATCTCTAGCTTTAAAGAATGCTAATTTAGAATGTAAAAATGTGATTGGGCCCTTAACGATAAGATCAGGACCAATGGATAAATGGATCCTGCACACAGCCAATGTTGACTCTTTTGACTATAATACTGATGTTTGGATAGGAAAAGCAAACTCCAAAGGTATGAGGAAACATCAAAATACTAAATGTTTTAATTGTAGTAGAATAGGCCATGTGAGAAAAAAATTGTAGACAAGGTATTCCTAGAAATAGTGCTTCTTCTAGAGTAACCCAAATAGAAGGCCCCAGTCTTCAGGATTATGTAGATGTGGCAAAGGCTGACATTGACCAGTGAATATAGATTAACAAGAGACAAACAAGGCAACACTTCACCATCAGGAAACTCCTTGAGGGGCCTCTTGAAGGCCTCCATGTTCAATGTGGTCCAGTCATTCCCAGTCACTGTGGAAGACAATACTTCCAAGAACAATTAGGAAATCCAGTGCCTATTGTAAAAAATCACAGTGCTCTAGATGGTAAAATATATTTGGAGGGTGAATCAAAAATCCACAAAGGAAACAAACAAACAAACAAAAAGAACTGTGTATTTTGGCAGACTTCTATAAATGACCAAAGACCAAAACTAAGAGTACAGATAAATAACATTATACTTGAGGATTACTGGACACAGATGTAGATGTTATCATTATAACTCTAGAATGTTGGCATTCAAGTTGGCCTTTTCAGGAGGTAGATGTTCAATTCTTAGGGATTGGAACTCTATCTCAGGTAAACAGAGCACAAGATGGGTTGAATGTATAGGGCCAGGACAGAGAGAAAGGCTGAGGCCATATATGGCTGATATAGCAGTAAATCTATGGGGTCATGAGCTGTTGCATCAATGGAATACCCAGATCAACATTCCCCCATTATCAGAAATGAACCATAAACAGACATTTTTATGAAAAAAACACTATATAAAACAGACACCAATAAGGCAAGTGACACAAAAACAGAATACAACAGTGTCAAACTCACACAGGAACCAAAAGCCCTACTCTTAAGGTGGCTAACTGATGGACCTGTCTGGGTGAGGCAATGGCCTACAACTTCTGAGAGGCCAGAGGCTCTAAAACAGCTGGTTCAGGAATAGCTAAATGCTGGGCATATTGAAGAATCTACAGCTCTTGGAATTCTCTTGTATTTGTTATTAAAAAGAAATCTGGAAAACAGAGAATGCTTACAGAATTAAGAACCACCAAAAAGTAATTCAGTCAATGGGCTCTCTAGAGTCTGAAAAGCCCTTGCCTTCTCCAATACCTAAATAATGGCCTATTAAAGTTATTGACTTAAAAGGCTGTTTCTTCACTGTACCTTTGCAAGAAAAGAGGAAAAAAAATTTGCCTCCATGGTGCCTACTTAAAATAATTCTCAGCCAATCAAGAGATATCAATGCAATGTCTTCCTTCCCACTGGGAATGTTAAATAGTCCTATCTTGTGCCAATATTTTGTGCAAAAACCATTGGAAATAATTTATACAGTTTCATGGATGATATTCCATTGGCTGATTCTAAGGCAGAGATGTTAGAAAAAATGTTTGAGGAAGTGAAGAACGTTTTACCTCGCTGGATATTACAAATTTCTCCCAAAAATACAGAGGGGGGATTCTATTAAATACTTAGGGTATGAAATAGGTTTACAGAAAATGAGACCACAAAAAGTACATATCAGAAGAAACTGACATCAGACCCTTAATGATATTGAAAAATTGCAAAGAGAGATTTCCCAGCTATTATTGGACTATTATTGGATTAGAAGGACACGATCTAAAAAATGTGAAAAAGACCCTAAAAGGGAACAAGGACTTAACTAGTCCAAGAATATTATCAGCGGAAGCTGAAAAGTAATTCAAACGGGTAGAAAAGAGAATACTAGAAGCACATGTGAACCATGTGGATCCAAAGCTTGACTGCTCTCTGGTTATGTAATCATCTAGGGAATGCACTCCAGGAATTTTGATGCAGAGGGAAGATATCATATTGGGATGAAGATTTCTAGCAGACAAACACAATTAAAAAATTAAAAACATACATAGAAAAGAATTCTGATTTGATTTTTGTGTATGTGTGTGTTTTGTTTGAAATTTCTTATTTAAATTTGAAACAAGCTTGTTTTACATGTCATTTGCAGTTCCCTCACCCTCCCCTCTTCCCTGTCCCAGCAGCAACCCCTATCCCATGCCCTTTCTGCTCCTCAGGGAGGGTGAGGCCTTCCATGGGGAATCTTCAAAGTCTGTCACATCATTTGGAGCAGGGCCTGGGCCCTCCCTATGTGTCTAGGCTGAGAGAGTATCCCTCTATATCCCTCTATGTGGAATGGGCTCCCAAAATCCATTCATATACTAGGGATAAATACTGATCCATTACCAGAGGTTCCATAAACTCCCCAGTCCTCCTAACTAATACCCTCATTCAAGGGGGTCTGGGTCAGTCCTATGTTGGTTTTCTACATGTCACATTGGAATTCATGAGCTCCCCCTTGCTCAGGTCAGCTGTTTCTGTGGGTTTGTCCAGTCTGGTCTTGACCTCTTTGCTCATCACTCTTCCCTCTCTGTAACTGGGTTCCAGGAAATCAGCTCAGTGCTTAGCTGTGGGTGTCTGCTTCTGCTTCCATCAGCTACTGGATGAGGGCTTTAGAATGGCATATAGGTAGTCATCAATCTCATTATCAGGGAAGGGCATTTAAGGCAGCCTCTCCACTATTGCTCACATTGTTAGTTGCGGTCATCCTTGTAGGTCTCTGGACATTTCCTTAGTGTCATATTTCTCTTTAAACCTATAATGGCTTCCACTATTATGATATGTTTTTTTTCTTGCTCTCCTCTGTTTTTTCCTCTGTCTCAATCTTCCTGATCCCTCTTGCCCTCCTCTCTGCTCCTCTTCTCCCTTCCTTTTCTCCCAACTCCCTCTCCCCTCCCCCATGCTTCCAATTTGCTCAGGAGATCTTGTCCTTTTCCCCTTCTCTGGGGGAACCATGCTGCTCCTGCACGGCCTGGAACCAAGAATCTGTGGAAGGTGTCAGGATCAACAATACAGGACTCTTGCTTGATGTTAAGAAGGCTCTTTATTTTGCTCAGAGGGCTGGCTTTTATACCCTGGCACCAGATGGAAGAGGAGGAAGCAGAGGAGGGCGATTAGTCATCTCAGGCTTCAAGGAACTGTTAGGACGTTCTCAGGGGCCTGTCCCAGGGTTCCGGAAACCAAAGGAACATTTTGCCTTAGTAAACATGTTTTTCTCTGTGGTTACAGCTGCCTGCCCTGAGGGCAGCAGGGGGAAGTGGATTCTTAGCCAGGATCTTAATTCCCACAATTCCCCCTTTTTTATTTTCTATGAGGGACCCCTGGCTTAGGTCATGTAGGGTGTGGCATCTCTTACCCGTCCTTGGGGGACCTTGCAACCCCTGTCTTAGGCAGGAGGTTTCCCTACAAGTTGCCCGTCATGGGTGATGCTCATTTCTGCAGCATCTGTAACCAGACCTCATGACTGCTGGGAGAGCCATGGGCCAGACTGAGCAACACTTGTCTATGTAACTGTTCCTTCTTGGAAAAGGTCTGTCAGATCTTGCATAGCGCAAGAATCCCTGCCCTGGCCGCTACCAGTCCTAAGACCCCCTAGAGACAATGTACCATCCCAACACTGTAACCAACCTCTGATCTGGGCCATGACATTCCAACAACCTTCTTCTGAAATAGGAGCAACTTGAGTCTTATTGACTCCTACTATCTGGTGATCCAAAACATTGGTAAAGTTTACAAAAGGATTCCAAGGCCCCTCCAAGGTTGCATTGAGGTGGTTGACCTCTACAGAGAAATTTTGCACTTCAAATAAGGTAATACAAGAGGAATGATAATAGTGTGAGCAGGAGGCCTGCTGCACCAACCATAATACATCAATTTGTTCTTTAAATAAGGCAGTTTGCTGATTTAAGTTAAGGAGTCCGAACTGAATATGAGCATTCAGGGCATTTTGCATAGCCAGAGCTTCACTGACTGTGCCTGCCAGCTGATTGGTGGCGGACTGAGCCACAGCAACCCTTGCAATGGCGGCAGCAGTCACCAACACGGCAATGGCAGTAATGATGGCAGCAGTAATACCAAAGTCACTTCTTGGGCGGTGGAGGGTAATCTCTTCTCCCCCATGGGGGCAAGGGCAGGAACTCGAACTTCCAGGGCACCGGTGTCCGTCGGGGACCAGCCGTTGCTCAGGGAGCAGGTTCTGGAAGAACAATTGAGAGATTCTCCCTCCTCCAAGGACCCATTAAAGGTCACCCACATAAAGGGTGGCAAGACACAAATCAGGCTGACCACCGAGAAATTTCTCCCAACAGATGTGTTAACCCTCAAGGAGTTCTCAGAAGCCTGTGACTGGTTCCAAACGGCCGTGGCGTTAAACACGGTTCCCCGTTGTAGAACAAGAGGATGGACATCTGTACAGGCCCATGGCCCACAAAGAAACATCCCTGAAAATGTTGGGTTACTCCCACTTGGTTCGGGTTTCTAAAATGGGACCCATTATCTGTGGAATTCTTATGGGGAGGGCGATGTCCAAAACACCACAAAGATCATTTTCCCTTCAATCTCCATGGCTCTTATGGTGGACAGTGTCCCCAAGGCAGGGGCCTATACAAGTCATAGTTTCTGGGGAGCTTCCAGCATAGGGGCCTGGGTCTAGGGGGCCATGTAGTATCATTTCCCTAAACTTCACTGGAAGTTTATAGGGTATAGGACATCTCTAAGACCCAAGCAATTGCTCATACTAACATCGGGGTGAAAATCAGCAATGGAAGCATTACTCAAAACTATGCATGACATCGGGGTGAAAATCAGCAATGGAAGCATTACTCAAAACTATGCATGACATTGGGGTGAAAATCAGCAATGGAAGCATTACTCAAAACTATGCATGACACTGGGCAATTGAGAAACATTAAGCACCCTCTGGAAGCAAAGGGTCCCCTGTGTCAGAAAAGTCAAATTATTCAGTAATGAAGTTTCCAGCAGCATGTTGGCAGCCAGTAATCCCAGGGAATGATTGGTGGAAAAGAAGGAGGGAAACAGTGAATTCTCCTGACTAACTGGCATCAGGACAGGTGTGCGTGTGTGTGTGTGTGTGTGTGTGTGTGTGTGTGTGTGTGTGTGTGTGTGTTCCTCACCAAGGCCCAAACCGTCCTTCCCTCTATGGGCTGGGGATTCCAGTAAAGCAGGACTATATTCCCGGTTAGGATCCACAGGGCGAACATGTCGTTCTGGTTTCCAAAATCCAAATAGGTCTCTCTGTTCCTGGGGGAAAAACACAAACAGCCCCTCGGACCTTAGCTAATAGGGGGGTAGGTGGTTGCTATTGTCCTATAATTATGTCCTTCCATCTCACCCATTCCAATGTTTGAAAGGGTTTGTTCCAATGTTTCTCCATGGCAGACAAGTTATTTTTATCGATAGTCAAAAATTTTAAAATATAAAGTATGGTAGATAATTGAGAATTGGGGGAGGTATTATACTTCCCCTTTTTTATTTTATTAAAATATTGTTTAAGGGTGGCATGAGTGTGTTCCACAATGGCTTGTCCCGTAGGGTTGTGTGGGATGCCAAATGAATGATTAATATGATGTTCCTTGCAGAAGGCCACAAAGCAATGTCTAGCATATGTGGGGCCATTATCTGTTTTTAAGATATCAGGAACACCCATATAGGCAAAGGCCTATAAACAATGAGAGATGACATCTTTAATCTTTTCTCCAGAGTGTAGAGATGCAAAAACTACCTTAGACTATGTATCCACAGAAGCATGCATATATTTTAATTTTTCTGCTTGAGGCAGGTGGGTCACATCCATTTACCAAAGATTGTTAGCCCTTAGTCCCCGGGGATTCAACCCCCCCATTGGGGGAATTATGATAAGGGGTGCAATCAGGGCATCGAGAAGTATCTGAGTGGCAACAGGTAAGGAGCAGTTGGTGTGAAACTTAAGGGAGCATGCATTTAGGTGACACCGCTCATGAAGCTGGTGAGCATTTAGGTGACACCGCTCATGAAGCTGGCGTGCATTTAGGTGACACTGCTCATGAAGCTGGCGAGCGTGTTGCTCCTCTGTGAACATGACTATTGGGGGCCAAGTTAAAGAATCAGCAAGTTGATTGCCCTGGGCAAAGGGTCCTGGGAGGCCTGTATGGGCACGTATGTACCCCACAAATGCAGGGTGTATCCGCTGCCAGATAATATGTTGAAGCTTAACTAGACGAGAATGAACTTGAGAGGTGGGAAGATCATATGGAGAAGTCTCTAATGGCTTTACAATGTAGCAACATAAATGCTATCAGTATGTAGATTAAAAGGTTGTTTATCAAACAGCTGAAAGGTCATTAGGCAAGCCATTAATTTGGCAGCTTGTACAGATACTTGTGCTATAGGTAATCAATCTCCTGTGTACTTGGGAAGAAACCACCACTGCAAAACCCTTAGACGACCCATCTGTAAATACTGAGTGCACCCCTTGAAGCGGGGCCTCCTTTATAATCCTGGGGAAAATTATAGGGTGCTACTTAAAAAAGGACAGCAAGGGGCTATTTGGGTAGTGGTTATCAAATTTAGCTCCTGTAGATGTGATAAAGACCATGCATCCATCATGAGAGGTCTGTAATGTTCAACCTCTTCCTTATCATAGGGGAGAATGATCTTATCAGGGGGCTTTCCAAAGGTTTGGATGCTAAATTTATGCACTTTCCATTACAATTGTAGTATCAAATCATAGTAGGGGGACACCACCTTCTTAGGGGAGGCTGACAAATGAATCCTATATATAGGGCCTTGTTGCCAAAAACAGCAGTGGATGAAAAGCTGGAGGAAAATACAACCACAACAAGAGGTTGCCCATAATCTAGGCTCCAAAGATGGACTTGTTCAATGCTCCTCAACAACAATTGGATGGCCTCCCTGGCCTCCGGGGTAATCTGTCTGGGAGAGGTTGGAGCTGGATCCCCCAGAAGAATATCATAAAGGGGTCTAAGCTCTCCTGTTTTAATGGAAATGGAGGGGCGGTTCCATTGAACATCTCCCAAAAACTTGCCAATCATGAAGAGCTTTTAAATTTGAACAATCAATTTGGAGCCTTTGAGGCCAGAGGCCGGTCTGTTGGATCTGATGGCCCAGATAGGTGTAAGGAGGTTTCATTTGAACCTTCTCTGGGGCCAAAATAAATCCACGGGCCTCCAGGAGCTCCTGCAATTTAGTAAATGCTTCAAGACACCTCTTCTCAGCGGGCACTGCCAGTAGAATATCCATGTAATGGATAATGTAAAGATTAGAAACTTGCACTATCCTAATCTATAACTCCAGGATGTATCTGGATGCCTCGGAGGATGGTACTAGAGTGCCCCAAGATTAATCGGACCGTGCCTTGAGGCAAAGGCCCATATATCCCTGTAGGGAGGGCCTGAACCCCCATCTTGGGTGGAGGGACCGAGGTCCATCCTGTGCTCCCTGGAGTGGCTCTGAGGAGATCTGAGAGGTGACAGGATTGCTTTGAGGAAGAAAGTGAATCCTGCCACTGCCCAGGGCAGGGGTCATTGTCCCATACACATTGGCTCTGGGGCCCTGAGGCGGGGCCCTTCTCTAGTTTCCCTGGTTGGCATTGGGCAGAAGAGGATTGCCCTCTGAATCGTTTTGGAACAACAGTCATTGGCCCAATGTGCCCCTGCTGACAGCAGGGACATAGTCTGGGTCTCATAGGACTGGTGATATTATTTTGAGGGCATTCCCTATGGAAACATCCCTCCTTCCCACAGCCAAAACATGTCCTTGTTCCCGCCCCCTGGCTGGATTTTCCCTTTCCCTCTGGGGGTCTAATAGCAGCAGCCAGTATTTGCCCCCGAATGAAGTTGCCATCAATGTCCCTGAAAACGCAAATGTAATCATTTAGACTTTTATTATGGTGAGAGAGAAGGGCCTCCTTAAATATTTGTTAGCATTTTCAAAGGCCATCTGTTTGATCACAGGCATTGCAGGGTTGAATCCTCCAAAAATCCTCTCTGCCACCTGGGTAAGACTATCTACAAACTCGTGGAAGGGTTCAGAAGTCCCTTGAATAATTTTGGGCAATTGGTCCCCTCCCTTTAGAGGGCACTGCCTTCCAGGCGCCAAGTGCCACCATGGCAACCTGGGCATAAACAGCATATTGCATCTGCTGTTAGATGGTGGCATATTGGCCACTCTCTGTGAGCATGTCAAGATTTCTCTGGGGTTGTCCTGCCTGTGCATTTCTCTGGGCTATTTGGGAACATCTCTCTTGAAATTCTCCTCACCAAATCAAGTAATCCCCCCCCCCTCCAGAAAGATCCGCACCACAAAGCTGTTGCCAATCTCTGGGTGTCAGATTGAGAACCATAAAGGACTCCACCAAAGACACAGTGAAAGCAGCCTGGGACCTATAATTCAGGGTGGCCTCCTTAACTTGTTCCAGGTCTTTGAAACTAAGAGGATTGTAACAGCGGATAACCTGCCCATGGTTGGTTGGGTCTGGGATTTCCATAACTGGAGCCATTATTGGGCAGCATCGGACACCCCCCCTTTCAGTCCTTCTTCTTTGGGACCTGAGAGGGCCGGGGGCGCGGGATAAGAGGGACTTCCCTGTTCTGAGAATGGAGGGGGCCTCTTTGTCCTTTCTGTCTCTGATTCTGGCCTTCCTCAATTCCTTTTTAAGAGCTGCGATCTCAGCAAGCAATTGTTTCTCCTCCGACTCTGAGCTGGGATCTAAATGACTTTCATTTTTATATCAGACAAGGAAAGATATAGGCTACTTTTGGGAGGGCACCTATCCTTGGGCTGCGCTCCAGGGTCCTTATGATAGGCTCTGTCCTCGCCTGAAGATACAGTCTTTCTCTGTTCTGCACGGGCACCCAGCGGCTTCTTGGATACCCCCTTGGGCTCATCTCCCTCACTTTCCAACTCAGAACGTAATGACTGCCGAGTTTCCGTCTCCTGTATCTCCTTTAAAACCTCTTTACTAGCTTGTACCACCTGTCGCAGGTGGACTTTATCTGTTAGAAGTGCATCCTTTACCAGTCTCCATAAAGAGAAGGTGGAGAGGGGCAAACTGTCAGGCCCCTCTTTCTCTAGCAATATCTGCAGGTCGCATGGGACCTCCTCCCAATTGGGCACATTTAAGCCTCCGCCCATAATGAACCATGTATTAGCCCATTGAACGGATTTTAAAGAGTCTTCGAGAGATTTTGTCTTTACTGCAGTTCCCTGTTCCTCTAGGAGTTCCTTTAATTGAAATTCTAATTTGACCTTTCCGGGTAAAATCCTCTCTCTTTTTACTATTTACCCCAATACGTCCAGGCTGGCACAAGGGATGACCCCGTCCACTTACCTCACTTTCAGATCTCGGTGGGACTTCCAATTGCTGCGCCTGCACGGCCTGGGACTGAAAATCTGTGGAGGATGTTGGGATTAACAATACAGGACTCTTGCTTGAGGTTAAGAAGGCTCTTTATTTTGCTCAGAGGGCTGGCTTTTATACCCTGGCACCAGATGGAAGAGGAGGAAGCAGAGGAGGGTGATTAGTCATCTCAGGTTTCAAGGAATGGTTAGGGCGTTCTCAGGGGCCTGTCCCAGGGTTCCAGAAACCAAAGGAACATCTTGCTTAGTAAACATGCTTTTCTCTGTGGTTACAGCTGCCTGCCCTGAGAGCAGCAGGGAGAAGTGAATTTTTAGTCAAGGTCTTAATTCTCACAGGACCATGTATGTCTCTTTTAGGGTCCTCCTTGTTTCCTAGATTTTCTGGTAGTGTGGATTATAGACTGGTAATTTTTTACTCTATATCTAAAATCCATTTGAGTGAATACATATCATATTTGTCTTTTTGTGACTGGGTTACCTCATTCAGAATGGTTTCTTCTAGTTCCATTCATTTGCCTTCGAATTTCAAGATTCCATTGTCTCTCCCCACCCCACCCCCACCCCCCGGCTGTGTAGTACTCCATTGTGTAAATATACCACATTTTCTCCATCCATTCTTCAGTTCAGGTATGTCTAGGTTGCTTCCAGGTTCTGGCTATTACAAATAATGCTGTTATGAACATAGTTGAACAGATGTCCTTGTTGAATGAATGTGCATCTTTTGAGTATATGCCTAAGTGCTGCACCCACGCAGCCAGAGTACGGAGCTTGGCAGAGGGTGTCAGGATTGAAACACTTAACAGACCATCACAAGAAGTTAAGAAGAAGAAGCTGCTGCCACTGTTTATTACAGAGACTAATGGCTTATATACCCAAGCCAGGGGAGGGGCTAAGCATAGGAGGAAATCATGCACCACCCACACCTTGGGTCAAGGCATACCTGCACTGCACACTGGAAAGTTTTGAAAACAACCTTGTTTGCATGGAAGTTCTACAGCTGGGTGGGGAGGAAGAGAGCTGTAAGGGACAAGTATTTAAATTTCCTAACAGTTCCTCCCTTTTTATTTTTTAAATGAAGCGTTACCTGTCTTAGGTCACCTGGGGAATAAACACCTTACCTGTCATGGGGAAATGCTCTCATCATTCCCTGTCTTAGGCGGCATTGATCCCGCTAGGAGTTGTCTGTCATTGGTTATTGCTTCTCCAGCATCTGCAGCCATACTTAGGCTGGTTCAGGTTATACTGCCAAGGCCATGAGTGTCTGTCAGGTGACACTTGCCTGTCTATTGTACTGGTTGCAGAATCCAGATGCAGGCACCAACATCCGGGGCCCCGAGTAGGGATAACGCAATAGACCCGGACCAGTGCTGTGCCCATCCTCCCACATAGGACATGAAATTTTACCAACTTTGTTTTTAAAATCCCCTTTTCAGTCACTTTTCTCTGTAAACAATATTTGGGAATTTGGGCATCGTTCTTTCCATACTACTTCCTGCTGGTAGGGGTGCTGCCATGGGGATCCTAAGAAGATGCAGAAATCCTGGCTGCAGTGGTCTGCAAGGCTGCCTTGTCCAAGCTGTTTTGAATGTTGGATCACCTGGGACAGTGCTTCAGGAGGTCTTGCTTGATCAAATCATGTTAGTATGGAAGGAATCCAATTTTGTTCTGTGGAAACAAAAATAGAAATCCTTTTCCCCAGTAACTTGTCCTTAGACTTAAGTTTTGAAGTCTATGCGTTTTAAAAATCTATAAATTGGATTAATCCAGCAGCATTTCTTTTAACACTTGTTGCTATTTCCTCATCTCCCTTATCTGAAAAAAGACCCTCACGACCATGTCCCCTGTGAGCTTTTTTAATGACAACTCCACAACTTACCATGGAGTTCTTCAATTTCCTTTATTAAAGTTTCCTCCTCAGAGTCCTGGGACTGAGAAGATGTTAACCATTTTGTATCATTTTCTTTACTGGGGATCTGACTAATTGTTACTTTTTGTCTAGTTTCCTCCTCTCGGAACTCTCTAAAAGCCTCCTTAGTTGTATCTAGTTGGTTTTTTTTTTTTTTTCACTTTAACTTTGTCTGTTAGTAAGGCATCTTTGACTAACCTCCACAAAGACAAGGTGGCTATCAGAATGCTGTCAAGACCCTCTTTGTGTAGCTTCTTCTGTAGATCTGATTTCACTTGTTCCAAATGAGGAACATTAAGTCCTCCCCCAGTCAGAAACCAAGGGCTAACTTTCTCTATGATGTCTGCAGCTTTACTTTTAATTTCTGTTCCTTGTTGTTTTAAAAGCTTCCTTGTTTGTTTCTTCATTTCATTATTACTTGAAGCAATTCCCATATTGTTGTACATACCTTGTTTACCCCAATGTGCTCCTGCCAGCTATAGAGCAACCCTGTCCACGATTTGATGGGAGATGTGATTCTGTATATATGTTTCTCATACTGGTTAATAAAGCACTGTGGCCAATGAGATAACAAGATAGGCGGGGCTAGGAGACCAGGAGGAGGAGAGAGGAAGTAGTAGGAGTCGAGATGTAGCCCCGGAAGGAGAGAGGACGCTTGCCGCGGCTCCCCGATAAGACGACCACGTGGAAATACTTAGATAAGTAGAAATGGGTTAATGATTAAGGCAGAGCTAGCCCATTAACAATAATAGTAACTGGCCAACAGGATTGTATCAAATACAGAGTCTCTGAGTGTTATTTGGGGCACACGTGGTTGCAGGACAATGGCGGCAGGACCGGGAGGCTGGCGGGGAGGAACCTACCGTAACAACGATTCCTCACTTTCCAAATCTCAGCTGGACCTCCACTTGCCCCCGCCTGCACAGCCTGGGACCGAGACATAAGAGTGAAATTACTGGATCTTGAGGTAGACTGATTTACATTTTCCTGAGGAATCGCCATAATGATTTCCAAAATGGCTGCATGAGTTTGCATCCCCACCAGCAATGGAGGAGTGTTCCCCTTTCTCCACATCCTCTCCAGAATAAACCATCTTTGGTGGTTTTGATTTTAGCCATTCTGACAGGAGTAAGATGGTATCTCAGAGTTGCCTTGATTTGCATTAAGGCAAATTGATGGTTAAGGATATTGATCACTCTCTTAAGTGTCTTTCAGCCATTTTAGATTCCTCTATTGAGAATTCTCTATTTAGTTCTGTACCCCAATTTTTAATTGGATTATTTGGTGTTTTGGTAACTAGCTTCTTAAGTTCTTTGTACATTTTGGAAACCAGCCATCTGTCAGATGTGGAGTTGGTGAAGACATTTTCCCATTGTGTGGGCTGTCATTTTGTCTTATTGACTCTCCTTTGCCTTACAGAAGCTTTTCAATTTCAGGAGGTCTCATTTATTAGTTGTTGATCTCAGTGTCTGTGCTACTGGTGTTTTGTTCAGAAAGAAGTCTCCTGTACCAATTCATTTAAGAGTACCTCACACTTTCTCTTCTAAGAGGTTCAGTGTGGCTAGATTTATGTAGGGGTCTTTGATCCACTTGGACTTAAGTTTCGTGCATGATGATAGACATGGATCTATCTGCAGTCTTCTAAACACCAGCACATATTTTCCATTGTATAATTTTAGCTTCTTTGAAAAAAAGGTGTTTGTGGCTGTGGGTATTAATATCAGGGTTTTCTATTTTATTCCATTGGTTTACCTGTCTATTTTTGTGCCAGTACCAACCTGTTTTCAGTACTATAGTTCTATAATAGAGCTTGAAGACAGGGATGGTGATGCCTCTGGAAGTTCCTTTATTGTACAGGGTTGTTTTGGCTATCCTGGGTCTTTTGTTTTTCCATATAAAGTTGAGTGATTGTCCTTTCAAGGTCTGTAAAGAATTGTGCTGGGATTTTTATGGGGATTGTATTGAATCTGTAGATTGCTTTTGGCCAAGATGGTCATTTTTACTATGTTGATCCTACCATCCAAGAACATTGGAGATCTTTTCATTTTCTGGTATCTTCTTTAATTTCTTTCTGTAAAGACTCAAAGTTATTATATAGATCTTTCACTTGTTTGGTTAGCATTACCCCAAGATATTTTATGATGTTTGTGGCTATCGTAAAGAATGATGTTTCTCTGATTTCTTTCTCAGCCCCTTTATTGTCTGTATATAGTAGGACTAGTGATTAATTTTAGTTAATCATATCCTGTCACTTTGCTGAAGGTATTTATCTGATGTAGGAGTTCCCTGGTAGAGTTTTTGGGTCACTTATGTAAACTATCATATCATCTGCAAATGGTGACAGTTTGACTTCTTCCTTTCCAATTTGTATCCCCTTGATCTCCTTTTGTTTTTTTAATTGCTCTAGCTAGAACTTCAAGTACAATTTTGAAGAAATATGGAGAGAGTGGGCAGCCTTGTCTTGAACTTGATTTTAGAGGAATCACATTGAGTTTCTCTCCATTTAGTTTGATGTTGGCTGTTGGTTTACTGTATATTGCTTTTATTATGTTTAGGTATGTTCCTGTTGTCCCTGATTTCTCCAAGACCTTTATCATGAAGGGATGTTGGATTTTGTCAAAGGCTTTTCCAGCATCTAAGGGGATGATCATATGATTTTTCTTTTTCAGTTCGTTTATATGGTGGATTGCATTTATAGATTTTCATATGTTGAACTATCTCTGCCTCCCTGGAATGAAGCCTACTTGGTCATGGTGGATGATTTCTCTGATGTGTTCTTTGATTTGATTTGCTAGTATTATATTGAGTATTTTTGCATCGATGTTAATAAGGGATATTGGCCTGTAGTTCTCTTTTTTAGTTGTGTCTTTGTGTGACTTGGATACCAAGGTAATTGTCATCTTGTAAAAAAAAGTTTGGTAATGAACCTTCTGCTTCTATGGTGTAGAACAATTTGAGGAGTATTGGTATTAGCTGTTCTTTGAATTTCTGGTAGAATTCTGCACTGAAACCATCTGGCCCTGGGCTTTTCTTTTCTTTCTTTCCTTTCTTTTTTCTTTTTCCTTTTTTCTCTTTTCTTTTTTTCCTTTCTTTTTTTCTTTTCTTTTTTTTTTGGTTGGGAGACTTTTGATGACTGCTTCTATTTCATTAGGGGTTATTGGTTATCTGTTCTTGATTTAATTTTGGTAAGTGATATCTATCCCAAAAATTGTCCATTTCTATAAATTTTCAAGTTTTGTGGCATACAGATCTTCAAAGTATGACCTGAAAATTCTCTGTGTCCATTGTTATGTTCTCTCCTCATTTCTGATTTTGTTAATATGCATGTCCTCTCTCTGTCTTTTGATTAGTTTGGATAAAGGTTTGTCTATCTTGTTGATTTTCTGGAAGAACCAACTCTTTGTTACATTGATTCTTTGTATTGTTTTCCTAGTTTCTACCTTATTGATTTCAGTTCTCAAATTGATTATTTCCTGTCTTCTACTCTTCCTGGATGAGTTTGCTTCTGTTTGTTCTAGAGCTTTCAGCTGTGCTGTTAATTCACTTGTGTGACTATTCTCCAGTTTCTTCATGTGGACACTTAGTGTTATGAACTTTCCTCTTAGCACTGTTTTCAAAGTGTCCCTTTGTGCATTCATTTTCATTGGATACTAGGAAGTCTTTAATTTCTTTATTGACCCAGGAGTGATGCAATTGAGCATAGTTAAATTTCTATGAGTTTGTAGGGTTTCTGCAATTTCTGTTGTTGTTGAATTCTAACTTTAAAGCATGGTGGTCTGATAAGATACAGGGGCTTATTCCAATTTTTTTGTACCTATTGAGGTTTGTTATGTTGCCCATTATGTGGTCAATTTTAGAGAAGGTTCCATGCAAAGCAGAGAAGAAGGTATATTCTTTCATGTTTGGATGGAATGTTCTATAAATGTCTGTTAAACCCAATTGTGTCATAACTTTTGTCAGTTTCTTCGTTTCTTTGTTAAGTCCTGTCTGGTGAACCTTTCTAGAGGTGAGAGTGGGTTGTCCAAATCTTCCACTATGAGTGTGTGATGTTTTATGTGTGATTTGAGTTTTAGTTATGTTTCCTTAATGAATGTGGGTGCCTTTGTATTTGGGGCATAGGTGTTCAGAATTGAGACTTGAATCTTGATGGATTTCTCCTGTGATAAATAAGAAATGACCTTCTTCATCTCTTTTGATTGATTTTAGTTTAAAGTCTAATTTGTTAGATATTAGGATTGCTACACCCACTTGTTTCTTGGGTCCATTTGATTGGAAAATCTTTTCCCAACCCTTAACTCTGAGATAATGTCTGTGTTTGAAGTTGAGGTGTGTTTCTTGTATGCAGCAGAAGGATGGATTCTGTCTTTGCATCCATCCTGTTGATTTGTGTCTTTTTATAGGTGAGTTAAGACCATTAATATTGAGGGATATTAATGACCATTGATTTTTAAATTTTTATTTGTTTTGGATTTGTTGGTGGTGGTCGTATTGTTTGTGGATTTCCCTCTATTTTTCTTTTGGCTGTAAAGTGGGATTATCTATTGCCTATGTTTTGGTATGTACTTAACTTCCTTGGATTGGAGTTTTCCTTCCAGAACTTTCTGTAGGGCTGGATTAGTTGATATGTATTATTTAAACCTGGTTTTGTCATGGGATATTTTTGTTTCTCCACCTATAGTGATTGAAAGCTTTGCTGGGTATAGTAGTCTGGGCTGGCATCTATGGTCTCATAGAGTTTCCACAGAGAAGTAAGGTGTAATTCTGTTAGGTTTGCCTTTATATATTACTTTGCTTCTCTTAATATTCTTTCTTTATTCTGTGTGTTTGGTGTTTTGATTATTATGTGGCAAGGGAACATTTTTGTGTGTGTGGTCCACTCTATTGGGTGTTCTGTAAGTATCTTATACTTTCATTGGCATGTCTTTATTTAGGTTGGGAAAGTTTTCTTCTATGGTTTTGTTGAATATATTTTCTGCACATTTGAGCTGGGATTTTCCACCTTCTTCTATACTAATTATTCTTAGGTTTGGCCTTTTCGCAGTGTTCCATATTTCCTGGATATCTTGTGTTAGGGATTTGTTGGACTTAAGATTTTCTTTGGTTGATGAATCTATTTCCTCTAATTTATTTTCAGTGCCTGAGAGTCTCTCTTCCATCTCTTGTATTCAGTTAGTTATGCTTGCATATGTAGTTCCTGATTGTTTGCCTAGCTTTTCTATGTTCAGCATTCCCTCAGACTGTGTTTTATTTTTTTTTAATTGTCCCTATTTCAGCTTTCAAGCCTTGCACTGTTTGAATTGTTTCTTGCAATTTTTAGTTTGTCTTTGCCTCCATTTCTTGAATTTTTTGTTTGTTTTTTCTTCCATTTCCTTAAGGGATTTTCTCATTACCTCTTTGAGGGTCTCTATCATCATCATAAAGTTATTTTTAGGGTTGTTCTCTTCTGCTTCATCTGTGTTGGGATGTTTAAGTCTTGTTAGTGTGGAGTCCCTAGACTCTGGTGGTGTCATATTGATCTTTCTGTTGTTGACTGTGTTCTTACACTGTTGTCTACCCATCCCTTTTTCCAGTAAGTATTTGTGGCTTCTCTCCCTCTCCTGGTGGGTACAGGACCACATTTTTCTTCTGCTGGATGTAAGCGGATCCAGTAGTCTCTTCCAGTGAGTGGTGGTGGGACTTCTCTCGTGGTTGAAGATGGGGCCAGGATGCTGGCAGACTCTGGATGGGCTGGTCCACTGGTCTGGGCTTCCCTGAATATAGTGCAAAATTCTATTTTTAATCATGTGCTTGCTTGCTACAAAGTGGTTCCTCAACTTTAGTTGATTGTCATTTTTATGTTGCTACCATGGGAAACTGAAAATTTGCCTCGGCCATAGATAAATGTTTGCCTTGAAACATCTTGGTGGTGCTAGCTCCTGGTATTGACACCACAACACAACAAAATCCTTCCATTTATGATAGTTTGGTACCCATCAGCCATTTGTTTCAGACTTCAGTCCCTGGAAGATAAGTTCCCAGTAACCCTGACTTTATGCACCCCCTCCCCAAAAACATACAGCTGCAATCACCTAGTTGTTGTTATGACTAAATGCTTTCTTGTCTTCTGTAACCTGCTTTTCAGACCTCCATTTCATCTTAACTTTGTAACCTTGGCAGATCAAAACACCTCTTGCTTTTCTGGCTCAGATACTTGAAGTCTTCTTGAGGTTTTTGCCTTTAAAATCCTTCCCTCAGCCCCATGCTCACAGCAATATCAAGTTTGGTGCAGAGATTCTTGTCCTGCTAGTAGTAATAAATACATTATTTGATTATAGTTGGAATGAGTCTATAGTCCTTCCCTAGAGGGTCGGAAACTGAGAACACACACACACACACACACACACATATTCTTTAAAAATGACATACCCCTCAGCTTTGGTACCAGGGGATATATATAAAAAATTCTTTGACTGGGCTTAATTACTGTGGTTGTATGTTACGCTCTCCCTTGGGTCATTTTATTTGGAGGACACCAGCAAGATTCCCATGCCTTGAGGAACTCAGCCTTCCTGGCTAGGGAGGGTTTCAGCAGAAGTACCCCTGGCAAACTTTATAGCCTTCTGCTCTTCTCACTAAGTCTAGAGCAGTCTGGAACAACTTCAGTGTTCCCATACACAAAACAGATAGAGTCCCTATGACACTCCTAGCGAGAAAGTCAGTAGTAAGTTCAGTTATGGTTCTGGTTGAGAAAGACAAGCCCTATGGGGAGCCTTCTTCTGGATCCAACAGGTAAGCCTTTCTGGGGGAAGCCTCTGCTAGACTGGGAAGAAATGTGAATATGTCTCCAGCAGTCCCCCAGTGTTTAATCGGGACAGGCACACAGAGGGATGTGATTTTGGAGTTCTGCTCTCAAGAGAGATCTGGCTTCAATTTTGTTTGAACAAATATCCAGGCAACTTTGTAAATTACCAAGAGGGATATTTAATTGATTTTCTTGATTTTTTTGGTCTGTTTCTGGAGAGGGGTGTTTGGCTGACCGTGCACTGTGATTTAAAGAGAGGACTATCACTGGCCTTTGACCAAGTTTCTTAGATTTCACTGCTTGGTAGCACTCTCTCTATGCCCATTACTTATGCTCACTGTTCCTTTGGTTTCTTTATCTTTTTGTCTGCAAAATACCCATTTCCCCCTTCCCATTCTGGGATAGGAAGTTTCCATCCATACAAACCACCCCCAGACCACCCCTGGGGTCACCTGACTCACTTGGATTCTCACTTGTCTCCAAAACTTGGGAACTGTGAAAGGAAAGTTCATAGCACTGAGTGTCTTCATAAAGAATTGGGAGAAATGTCTTACTAATGACTTAACAGCACACCTGAAATATCTAGAACAAAAAGAAGCAAAGACACCCAAGAGGTTTAGATGGCAGGAAATAATCAAACTGGGGGGTTTGAAATCAATAAAATAGCAACAAAGAGAAGCATACAAAGGATCAATAATAAAGAGTTGGTTCTCTGAGAAAATCAACAAGACAGACAAACCCTTACCCAAACTAACTAAAGGGTAGAGAGAATGTCCAAATTAACAAAATCAGAAAGGAAAAGGGGGATATAACATCAGACACTGAGGAAATCCAGACAATCATGAGGTCATACTTCAGAAACCATTACACACATTTGGAAAATCTAAAAGAAATAGACTTATTTTCTTGATACCACAAACCAAAATTAAACCATAATCAGATAAACAATTTAAACAGACTTATAATTCCCTAGGAAATAAAAGCAGTCATTAAAGGTCTCCCAACCAAGGCTGTATACCCCTTATTTCCTTTTCATCTTCCTCTGTAACCACCGCAATCCCTTCTGATGGAGACATCCCATTCCCCTACAGCATCCAAACTTCCTTGGCCACTCTTGGTCTCGTGTGAGTGTCCACTATGCTCACAGTTAATGCTGGCCTCTGTCTTTCTGTTGTGAGAGGCCCTGTACCCTCTTGGGAGTGGGGCAGGCATAGACTTAGGGGTGCTACCCTTTCCATGCCTGGGTCCCATTTTCTAATTCAGATCCATATAACTGGAAAGCCCACTATATCCCAGTTTTCTGACAAACTCAAATCCCTACATTTCCTTCTGGCATCTGTTGTTTGTACCCATGGGCAGATTAGAAGTGATTGCCAGGACTTCTTTTGTCTCTGTTTACTTCAGTGGACATGGAAGGTATTGGGGCAAAGGCAAATTATCCTGGAACATGACATTTTGTGTGACATGTTTCTTTATCCAGTTATTTATTTGATCACAGGCCAATTCCTGGATTCTTTAAAACTGTGTCACTTTGATGATGGTGCCTTCTTCTTTTGCTTGTCTTGAACCTTTCAACCTAGAACACACACACACACACACACAAAAAAAAAAAAAAAAAAAAAACACCAGTAACATGTAAATGAACCTGAAACGGCATAGAGAATAAAAGCATCACCTGAATTAATAAGAGCAAACTCATCCTTCACCCATCAGCTTTTGTAAAATCCAAGATTCCTACTAAAGGATTTAAGCAAATCTAAGGAACTAAAAGCCAACTTTTCTCTAGTGACTCTGTGAATCTGCTTTGATGCTTACAATTTTGGTGGTGATAGCATTCTCCAAGGAGGTTTGAAGGTAAAGTAACATGGAAGTACATCAAAATTTAAATATTCTCCCCATTCTTTTATGCTCCATGATCTCATTATTGACTATGCCATCCTTTCTTTCTTCTTTAGACACTGTGACTATTTCTCTCTCAGTAATTACATAAACAAATAGACAAAAAGTTCAGTTAATATATAAAAGGGTTGACTAAATTTCTACCAGTCTTCTCAGATTTGAATATTTGTTTTTCACACAGTAATTGTTACAGTGAGAGTGTGACATGCCCCTCACAGATCTGTGTGTTTAAACACTGGGTCCCCAGCTCATAGTGGTGTTGGGGGGCAGTGTCTGTGGAACCTTTGGGAGTTGATGCCCAACAATTGAACATATGTTGCCAAAGTGGGCCTTTGAACAGCTTATAAAAGGTTCCAGACTAGTTCTCTCTGTTTCCTGTCTGTGGTTACAACATGTTCAGCCTGGACTATGTCATCTTTTCTATGTGAACTTTTCATCTTTTGTAAAACTGAGATGTTCTGATCTCATAACAAAGATAAGAGTTCTTCCCTCAGTTGTACTGTCATCTGTGTCAGGTTATCTAGACTTGTATGGAATTGTCTCTAAGTTGTTCAGTGATCATAGCAGACACCCAAGCCTCAGAAAGCTTAACAGTACTCATTGGATTGTTGGTAACTGAGTTTGAAGTGTGAAATACCATTTGCATCTGTGCATGGTTGTGAAATATATACAAGAATATCTGCTTCATGGGTTAAAGCAAATCCTCAATGGACAGACTGTTTCCTGCCAAAGAAGGAGGTCCTGAGTTCAATATCTAGGACTCGTATAAAAGTTAGGCATGGACACACATGCTTCTAACCCTAGTACTGTGGAAAGAAGAGACAGGAATCTCACTGGTACTTGTTGGCCTCCATACCAGGCCCTGGCTAATTGACAGAAACCTCAAAATGAAACAAAGTTGAGAATATAAGAGCTGAATATCTGATGCCCTTATCTGGCCTCTGCATAAATACATACATCATACATGTAATACTTTAATACATACACTTCATATGTCTTATAACAAGGAAATATTGGGCAGAATACATAATTTTGCCTACTTATCAAAAAATCTAGTATATCCTAGTAGGGCTGGTCTTTGTGTCTAGAGAAAGCCAAGCCCATTTGAATCTCCTTTATAAAGGGATATAGGTAAGACTCATATGCCAAATGCAATAACCAAATGGGAAAAAGTCTAGATGTCTGACTGCTTAAGAGAGATGGTCTGAATCATATTTTACATTCTATATTATAGACCATTGACACACAAGTCCCCTCTAAGCAAGATATAGAGGTGTTACTCACTCATTTTCCACATCTTGGATGGAGTCAGGCAGAGGCTTATTCTTGGTCTCAGGAAGGAGAAGAAAAATAAGGCCACCAATGGTGGAGAGTATTCCGTAGATGATCCAGGGTAAGATGGTAGAGTACATGGCGAGGATCATTAAAATGGAAGACAGGGATGCCCCCATATTAGTAAAAAGTCCAATGACTCCCATTGCTCTTGCCCTTGAAGCATAAAACATAATTCATAAAAAATTGGGCAAACTTGAGCTCATTGCACTTGTGATTTAGCATCTTGCATTAATCATGAGAGTCAAAGGGCAGGACATTTTAACTCACAGATGTTGGTAACTTACTTTGCTTTGGAAATTTCTGTTTTATTTGATAGTGGTTTTTGACAAGGTCAAAGTATAAAGCCACCTATAATATAACCCATATTCTTCCCATCCCTTCTTCCAGTGGGTGCAGGTGGGGTCTCTCACTCCCCTCTCCCAGTGAGTGTAGGTGGGTATAGGTGGGTTCTCTCTCTCTACTCTCCTTTCCCAGTGTAGGTGTGTCAGGACTTTGATATCAGTAACTCTGGATGGTCCGAGCTCTCTTGGATGTCTCAAGCAGAGGGTGTAGGGGGTCCAAGATTGAGGTGAGGGCAGGCTCTGAATGGTCCCGTGTGGCATGGCAGGTCCACTATGCACAGAGCCTACCCAGGAAGTTCCAAGGAGAGGGTGGGAGGTGTTGGACCTGAGCTGGCCAAACACTCACCTCAAGTAAATGCCACATTTACTCTTGTGTGCAGTTCTTAGATTTTAGCATTTGTGGAAGTCTCTTTCTTGTGTGTGTGTTTGTGTGTCAGTGTTACAGGTATAGGGTATGAAATTAGGAAGGTCAATATGAAAGAGGCAAGAAAAAGTCCTAAAGGAGAAGAGATTGTTTCCATAGGGCTATAGATGACCTCATGTCCAGGCCTCCAGTAGCACAGACACTGAGATCAACAATTAATAAATAGGATCACCAGAAATGGGGAAGTTTCTGTAAGGCAAAGGACACTGTCAACAAGACAAAACAATAGCCTACAGAATGGGAAAAGATCTTTACCAATCCCACATCTTTCAGACTGCTGATTTCCAAAATATACAAAGAACTCAGGAAAATAGACACCAAAATACCAAGTAATCCAATTTAAAAATGAGGTACAGATCTAATAGAGAATTCCAAAGAGAGAAATCTAAAATGGCCAAAAGTCTCCCTGGCTCTCCTATGCCCTCTGCTTGAGGTGAGTGTTTGGCCAGCTCAGGTCCAACACCTCCCACCCTCTCCTTGGAACTTCCTGGGTAGGCTCTGTGCATAGTGGACCTGCCATGCCACACGGGACCATTCAGAGCCTGCCCTCACCTCAATCTTGGACCCCCTACACCCTCTGCTTGAGACATCCAAGAGAGCTCGGACCATCCAGAGTTACTGATATCAAAGTCCTGACACACCTACACTGGGAAAGGAGAGTAGAGAGAGAGAACCCACCTATACCCACCTACACTCACTGGGAGAGGGGAGTGAGAGACCCCACCTGCACCCACTGGAAGAAGGGATGGGAAGATGATAGTATAAGAACACATTCTACAATAGAAAGACCAATATGACACCTCCAGAATCTAGGAACTCTGCACCAACAAGAACTGAACACACCAATGCAGATGAAGCAGAAGAGAATGACCTTAAAAACAACTTCTTGAAAATGGTAGATGCCCTCAAAGAGGATATGAGAAAATCCCGTATAGAAATAGAAGAAAAATCAAACAAAAAAATGGGGAGAAATAGAGAGAAAGACAAACCAAAAAAAAAATTTCAAGAAATCAACAAATCTCTTAAAGAAAGCAAGGAAACCGAGAAAAAAACAATCAAGTAGATGAAGGAAACATTTCCAATAGTTAAAAACCTGAAAACTGAAATAGAGACAATAAAGGAAACACAAACTGAGGGAATGCTGGAAATAGAAAAGCTGGGTAAATGATCAGGAACTACAGACACAAGCATAACCAACAGAATAAAAGAGATGGAAGAGAGGCGAGGAAGATAAACTAGAGGAAAATCTTAAGTCCAACAAATAGTTAACAGAAAACATCCAGGTAATGTGGGACACTGTGAAAAGGCCAAACCTAAGAATAACAGGCATAGAAAAAGGTGAGGAAGCCCAGCTCAAAGATGCAGAAAACATATTCAAGAAAACTTTCCCAATCTGAAGAAGGACATGCCCATGAAAGTACAAGAAGAATATCAAACACCAAATAGACTCGACCAAAGGAAAAAAAAAAAGTTCCTTCGCCATGTAATAGTCAAAGCACAAAACATACTTAAAACATACTTAATAAAGAAAGAAAATTAAGAGCAGTGAAGGAAAAAGGCCAGGTAACATTTAAAGGCAGACCTATCAGAATTATACCCAACTTCTCCATGGAAACTCTTAAAGCCAGAAGGTCCTGGATAGATTTTCTATAAACACTAAGAGACCACAGATGCCAGCCCAGACACCTGATTTTTTTTTTTTACAAAGAAGCTAAATTTACACAATGGAAAAAAGAAAGCATCTTCAACAAATGGTGCTGGCATAACTGGATGCTGGTGTGTAGAAGACTGCAGATAGACCCATGTCTATCACCATGCACAAAACTTAAGTCCAAATGGATCATAAACCCAGCCACACTGAAACTCTTAGAAGAGAAAGTGGGAGGTACCATTCAAGGAATTGATACAGGAGACCACTTCCTGAACATAATAACACCAGTAGCACAGACACTGAGATCAATAACTAATAAATGGGACCTCCTGAAACTGAGAAGCTTCTGTAAGGCAAAGGACACAGTCAACAAGACAAAACAGCAGCCCACAGAATGGGAAACGATCTTCACCTACCCCACGTCTGACAGAGGGCTGATCTCCAAAATATACAAAGAACTCAAGAAGCTAGTCACCAAAACACCAAATAATCCAATTAAAAAGTGGGGTACAGAACTAAATAGAGAATTCTCAATAGAGGAATCTAAAATGGCTGAAAGACACTTAAGTGCTCAACATCCTTAGCCATCAGGGAAATGCAAATCAAAACAACTCTAAGACACCATCTTACTCCTGTCAGAATGGCTAAAATCAAAAACACCAATAACAGTTTATGCTGGAGAGTATATGGAGAAAGGGTAACACTCCACCATTGCTGGTGGGAGTGCAAATTTGTACAGCCACTTTGGAGATCAGTATGGCAGGTCTTCAGGAAAATGGGAATCAGTCTACCACAAAATCCAGCAATTCCACTCTTAGGCATATACCCAAAAGATCCACATTCATGCAACAAATACATGTGTTCAGCTATGTTCATAGCAGGATTATTTGTAATAGCCAGAACTTGGAAGCAACCTAGACATTCCTCAACTGAAGAATGGATGGAGAAAATGTGGTACATTTACACAATGGAGTACTACTCAGCAGAAAAAAACAATGGAATCTTGAAATTCGAAGGCAAATGGATGGAACTAGAAGAAACCATCATGAATGAGGTAACCCAGTCACAAAAAGACAAACATGGTATGTACTCACTCATATATGGATTTTAGACATAGAGCAAAGGATAACCAGCCTACAATTCACACTGACAGAGGAACTAGGATACAAGGAGGACCCTAAGAGAGACATACATGGTCCCTCACAGAAGGAGAAAAAGACAAGATCTCCTGAGCAAATTGGGAGCATGGGAGAGGGGAGTTAGGAGAAAGAGAAGGGAAGAAGAGGGGAGAGAATATAAGGGGAAAAATAGAGGAGAGTAAGAAAAGAGATACCTTAATAGAGGGAGTCATTGTAGGTTTAAAGAGAAATCTGGCACTAGGGAAATGTTCAGAGATCCACAAGGATGACCCCAACTAAGAATCTAAGCAATAATGGAGAGGCCACCTTAAATGTCCTTCCTTTATATTGAAACTGATGACTATTTTAAATGCCATCCTAGAACCTTCATCCTGTGGCTAATGTAAGCAGAAGCAGACACCCACAGCTAGACACTGAGCAGAACTCCTAGAATCCAGTTGTAGAGGAGTCATGAGCAAAGGGGTCAAGACCATGTTGGGGAAACCCACAGAAACACCTGGCCTGAGAAAGTGGGCACTCATGGACCCCAGACTGACAGCTAGGGAACCAGCATAGGACTGAACCAGTACCCCTGAACATGGGTGTCAGTTAGAAGACCTGGGCAGTCTGTGGGGCCTCTGGTGCTCGAACCAGTATCTGTCCCTACTGAACGAATGGACTTTGGGAGTCCATTCCCCCATGAAGGAATATTTTCTCATCCTAGATACATGGGGAAGGGCCTAGGCCCTTCCCCAAATGATATGACTTCGATGATCCCCCATGGAAGGCCTCACTCTCCCTGGATAGTGGATGGGGAGTAGGACAGGGGTCAATGAGGGCATGGGAAAATGGGAGGGAGAGGGAACTGGGATTGATATGCAAAGTAAGATTCTTTCTAACTTAAATAAAAACTATAAAAAATAAAATAAAAGCTATATACAATAATTAAATGGAAAAACTGGGAGGAATACTTCTAAAATCAGGAAGGAGACAACATTGCATACGCTTTCTTCTCTTACTTGTTATAGTGCTTAATGCTTTAGCTACAGCAATTAGACAGATCAAGAGAAACACACAAAAAAGATGATAGCAGGAAGGGAAGAAGTCAAGCTGTCCCTACTTGCAGTTGACATGATTCTTTACTTAAAAGATTTTATTGACTTTACTAGAAAACTCTTGGATCTATTAAATACTTATTAAATTATTATTTTTTAAAAAGCAGTAGCCTTCATTTGTATCATCAGTCTACTCTAAGTGAAAGAAATTAGGTAAAATATCCCATTCAAATTACCGCCCCAAGGAACATATCTAGGAATATGTTTCATTTGGTGCAAAACTCAATTCAAAGTCTCTTAAACACCTTTTGCTTAATACCTAAAGTGATAAAATGTCTAGAAAAGCTTTAGTGATACCATTTAAGATATTAGATAGGCCAAGCTTTCCAAATAGAACGCCAAGTAGATTCTGTGTGACACAAGGGTACAGAAACAAAATCCCAGGTATCAAGAGATGGGACTACATGAAAAGAAAAAGGTATTGTATAGCAAAGTAAATGGTTAACAGAAGAAATAACTCACAGCTTCGAAGAAAGCTTTACTAGCTACACACCAGTCAAAGGTTTTCTATCCAGAATTTTCAAATTGCAGAAACTAAACACCGAATAAATAAAACAGTTCATCAACAAATGAGCAAATAAACCAAATAGTTTTTGAAAAACAAATACAGAAACACAAATGGCCAATGCTCTTTTAAGAAATGTTCAATATCCCTAGAAGTTGAAGAAAAACAAATTTAATATACTTTGAGATTTTACCTCATCTTGGTCAGAATGGCTATCATCAAGAAATCTGACAGAAAGGAAGGAAAGAGATACCATAATAGAGAGCCATTACGGGCTAAACGAGAAATCTGGCACTAGGGAAAGTTTCAGGGATCCACATAGATGACCCCAACTAAGAATCTAAGCTAAATAGTGGAGAGGTTACCTTAAATGCCCTTTTCCTATAATGAGATTGATGACTACTTTAAATGTCATCATAGAGCCTTCATCTAGTAGCTGATGGAAGCAGAAGCAGAGATTCACAGCTAAGCACTGAGCAAAACTCCTGGAATCCAGTTATAGAAAGAGAGGGGTGATGAGAAAGGGATCAAGGCAATGCTGGGGAAATCCACAGAAATAGCTGACCTGAGTAAGTGGGAGCTCAAGGACCCCAGACTGACAGCTGGAGAACCTGCATAAGACGGAATCACGTTCAGTTGGGGAACTTGGACAGTCTATGGAGCCTCTGCCATGGAACCAGTATTTATCCCTAATGCATGAATGGGCTTTGTGAGCCCATCCGTGTGGAGGGATACTCTCTCAGCCTAGATACCTGGGGGAGGACCTAGGTCCTGTTCCAAATGATGTGACCGACTTTGATGATCCCCTATGGGAGGCCTCACCCTCCCTGAGGAGTGGATGGGGGTAGAGTGGGGGGTTGGTGGGGGCAATGAAAGGGAGGGAGAGGAAACTGGGATTGATATGTAAAAAATATGTAATTAATAATAATATAATTTAAAATTTTTACATGTTGATCCCAGTTTCCTCTCCTTTCCTTCATCCCTCCCTCCCTCCCTTTCTCCCTCCTTTCCTTCCTCTTACCTTCTTTCCCCTGTGACGTGCACCCTGGCCACCCTCGCCTCTCATCCCCCCACCCCCATTCCACTTGTAGGGCTATGCTATCCAGGTTGGGTCATGCTGACCGGAACAAGGAGGAGCTAATGGGCCCCCACAGACTGATAGCTGGGAATCCAGCATGGGACTGACTCAGACCCCCTGAATATGGGTCTCAGCTAGAAGGATTGAGCAGTCTGGGAGACCTCAGACAGTAGAAACAGGATCTATTCCTGGTGCACAAAAGGACCTTGCGGACACATCCCCCATGGAGGGACCCCGTTAACCTAGAGACAGGAGAGAAGTCCTTCCCTACTTCAAATGACTTGACAGGTTGGTTTTTTTTTAAATATTAATTAATTAAAAAAAAGAAATCTGACAAGAAGCTGTGTGGAGAGAGTATCACTAATTCATTGTTAGTGTGGTGCAAATTAATATAGCTATTGAAAAAGTCGGTTTGGAGATTTCTCAAAAAAAAAAATTAAAAGTATAGTAGTTCTAGCTACCAAAGAACCTACCAATTGTACTTTTGGACATGAATCCAGAAACCTCCATATTCTGTTATAGAAATATCTGCATCCCATGCTTATTGCTGCCATAATTATGATAGCAAAAACTGGGATGAAACTAACTATTCACCAAAAGTTGATTTGAATATTGAAAATGTGGTTTTATACATGCACAAAAAATTAAATACTAATCTGCTCTTAGGAAAAATGAAATTATATAATTTATAGAAAAATAGATGGACTTAGGATGTGTAACAATGAGGTCTCATAGCTCTGAAAAGTAAAGCTACAGGTTATCCTTTATTTCTAGACTCTAGTCAATTATGTGTATCTATCTGTAAATAAATATACATGTGTGTACAGTATAATAAGTAGAAAGAGAACAAGAAAGGTGGAGCATTAGAGAATGCAGAAGGAATAAATTCTTGTAGTGGACAGGAAATATAAGTTATTCACTGAAATGTATGTATTTTAAGTCTGACTAATTTTGGTGTGTGACACAGTCACTTTGGAAATCAGTATGGTGGTTTCTCAGAATATTGGAAATCAATCTACCTCAAGACCCAGCAATATCCCTCTGGGGCGTATACCCAAAGGATGCACACTCACACCACAAGGATACTTGCTCAACTATATTCACAGCAGCATTATTCTTAGTAGTCATAACCTATAAACAACCTAGATGCCCCTCAACCAAAGAATGAATAAGGAAATCGTGCTACATGTACACAATGGAGTACTATTCAGGGGTAAAAATAAATAATGATATCTTGACATTTTCAGGCAAATGGATGAAACTAGAAAAAGCCATCCTGAGTGGGGTAACCCAGACCAAGAAATAAAAATATAATACAATATGTGCTCACTTACAACTGTATATTAGACATAAAGAAAACAAAACAAAAAACAAACAAACAAAAAAAAAACAAGCCTACAGGCCACAACCTCAGAGAATCTAGATAACAAAGAGGACCCTAAGAGAGAAATATGTGGATCCATCTATGAGGGGGGAAATGATGAGATCTCCTGATTGGGAGCATGGGGAGGTGGGTGGGGAAGGGAAGAGGAGTGAAGGGAAGTGGGGAAATTTGTCTAGCTCAATAGCAACAAAAAATGGCAAAATAAAAAATGTGTGTGACTTTTTTTGATTTGCAAAGATTTCTTATCATAAAATTTATAATGTTAAAATTTAGAGATATGGGAGATTGGTAGTGTGCATTGATATGAAATGATGAGGTGGCTACTGGCATGAGGAAGAGCTAGTAGAAGAGGGGACAAGGGGTGAAAATATTTGTGAAAATGTTATTATGAAATCCATTATTTACAATACACCGGTACACAAGCACATGCAGGTGTATGTACCCACACACAAGGGTCTGTGCCCCATTCCCGCGTGAACAAAAAGATGTGATGGTAGTGGTAGCACCAGCTGAGAAGAAGGAATTCATCAGGAATGGGACGTAGTTAAGAGTGATTGATAGAGGATGAACACAGCCACAGTACAGTCTGTATCTGCATGAAATTGCTAAAACAAAGTTAAATGTCATAAAAACCTAATTATAAATTGAAAGAACTGAAGTTCTACTCTCATAGCACTTATGTTTGGGTGTCTCTAATTATTCACATAAGATATTTATTAGTGTGTACAGCTGGTTCACAGCTGGACTTAATCTATCACTCAAAGAGCAAAGTCCCAGTAAACTTTGTCCATACTTGCAGCATTATAATTGATTGCTATTGATAACTACCCAGGTGTTTACATCAATTCACGTACCTGATCACTGTGGGTAGAAGTTCATTTGAGTACAGGTTATTACTGCTAATAAATATCATAGAATTTGTGATCGCCAGTATCATAAAAACTGAACGGAGAGTCTGCATTTCTGTGGAGAGAAAAATGAGGGACAGTGATCATTTTGCGATAGAGGATTTTACTTTTTACTTCCCAAGTGGGGAATACAGAGTGGGGAAACTTTACAGAGAGGTATAAGTCCTCACTGACTAATAATTTAAGAAAGGTGATCTATCTACATGTATGGTCTGCGGAGAATCAACACTTGTGGTCTACTGAATTCACACACCTGGCATCTCTGACATCACTTCAGAAGTAGAGAGCTTCTTTAGTCTAGGAGACAACTCATTGGCTTTCATCTTTTCTACCCAGGATCTCACTGTCCTTCCAACAGACTGTAGGACTGTCATAAGGGAAATTACTGAAGACTGTGTACTCATCCAAATATTCAGAAGAAATGTGACATGGATAAGAATGATGGAGGGTGAACATGACCAGAGTTCATTCTCTCTACACTCATATGTATCAATGACAAAAACAAAAGTAAATGTTATTAAAATATAACAAAATTTAAAATGGAAGTTGCATTTCTCATGGCACTTGCATTTTGAGTGGTTCCATGGATTTACAAGAGTTGTTTATTTGTTCAATGTGCAATACAAGAGAAGATTGTCATTGAAGGACAGACATGGGCAAGCTTGGGATCTGCTTGATATGGAGTAGTCTCTCAAGATTCAAGAATAAGGACTTTGGGGCTGGAGAGATATTTCAGTACTTAAGAGCACTGATTATTCTTCCAAAGTACAGGATTCAATTCCTAGCACCCACATAACGCCTTACAAATGTAGCTATCATCCCAGGGGACCTGATACCCTCACAGGCGTACATGTAAACAAAACACAAATGCACATAAAAAATAGGTAAATAATTCAAAATTAATAAGGATTTCTAGGATGCTCATCAGACTTTTCATAGAGCTGTTTCGTTTTCAGTAAGAATAGTCTCATGAACACTTCCAACATTGGAAGGTGCTTTGAGGAGAGGCAGGAAATGGATGTTGCTGCTGACATTGAAGAGTTGTGATTTTAAAACACACCACAGTCCTGAGTTTCAGCAAACATGGGAACTTCCAGAAGTCAGTACTCCTTGCAATCATCCACATAAATCCACAAAGTTGTGTCTGGCAGCCCTGCTTTCTAGTGCACTAATATTTCCTTGCCCTTGGTTAGTACTTCAGCAGAAGCAACCCGATTATGGTTGCACTTGCAGTGACCCAAGAGTCGTAACTGTGTTCATACAGCTTGAGTAACACATTGCCATTAAAGGTGAAGCAATAAGACTCAGTGGGACAGAGGAAGTGACAATGTATTTTGGTCAGAACCGGTTCAGAATGAAAAGAGCTGAAATCTACATGACTGCTATGAAAATGTCATTGAGGTGGAATAAGGCAGGTGCAGAATCTTCAGAGGGACTGGAGAGAGGATGAGGACCCAGAAATGATGTAATTACATTTTAATTAAAAATGTCTGAGTAAGTGATCCATTATTGATCTAAAGAATCTTGGGAATAAGTGTCATCACATTCCAAATACTTCTTGAATGTACTAAATTTTCATATATTTAAACCAAACTTACTGATTTTCACTCTTCCCTTAGTATGTAAGTGGATGAATGTTCCTAAATGTCTGATTACAGAACAGTCTCAGGATATATATATATATATATATATATATATATATATATATGTATGTATGTATATGTATATGTATATGTATATGTATATGTATATGTATATGTATATGTATATGTATATGTATATGTATATGTATATATATAGTCTCATACGTAGGACCTGAAAAAACACTGAGGAAAAGTACTGGATCTTCTTTTTCTATCTCACCCTAAGCTCTTTATTCACCTTGTGGGACAAACACTATAACAAGGATGGAGGTTCCAAACAGGAAACAGAGAAATAGTTGATATATCCTACGGCCAATGTGGTTCAGTAAAAAGCTTCCAGCAACCGAAGCTGGGATAGACACTGCTCCAGAGACACATCGCAGTAGGATGACATTAGTATTCAGGTGGTGCAGATGGATGGAGAAGCCCACCAAAGGGATAATTGTTGTAAATCTAAAAGAAACAAAGGGGAGTATCAAATCATATTACTTAGAATTCATGTATAAGCAAGAATATCATTACTCCAAGAAGACAGTTTTGTTGTTAAAGCATAATGGCATAACTATATTTTGAAATATTTACTTGACTAATAATAATCAACATGAAATCACTATATTCTGATATGATATGTTATTTTTGGATTTTTAAGGAGAGGTAGAGGATTGTGGAATGCATGATAATTAAAATCAACTTTTCAGAGTTTTTCTCTAACTTGACTTAGTGAAGGTCATAATTTTTGTAATTTTATAACTATTTTATTAATTCTTTGAAAAGTACATACAATGTATTTTGATGACATTCTTCCCTAACTCTTCCTTGTAACTTCTCCCTTGCCCATCCATGCATCTTTACCACCTGCAACTTAAAAGCCTCTTTTTATTTTCATTAAAAATATAAGTTTTGGTTGTGAGCCTAGCCTTTAATGGCTGAGCCATCTCTCCAGCCAACTGAATCCCCCTCCCCCTGGGGACAGTCCCAAACCATCCAGCATTGCATCTGCCATTATTGGAGCCTTGACCCCATCCCCACCCAGAGAGAAAGCCCAGAGACCCGGGGGGGGCACCCTCCCCCTCCCCAAACCATGCAGCACTGCATTGCCCACCATTGGAGCCTTGGACTTGCCCCCACTGGGAGAGGAAGATCAACCACCTAAACCAAGACTCCACCTACAACAATTGGAGAAAAAGTGACCTCCCGAATCACTAGCTCTATCTGCACCCACTGGAGGAAGAGATGGGTAGACAATAGTATAAGAACACATTCAACAACATAAAGAGTAATATGACACCACCAGAGTCTAGGGATTCTACACCAGCAGCACAGATGAAGCAAAAGAAAACGACATTAAAAATAACTTTATGAAGATGATAGAGGCCCTTAAAGAGGAAATGAGAAACCCCCTTAAAGAAATGGAAGAAAAAACAAACAAAAATGGAAGAAATGGAAGAAAAGACAAACCAAATATTTAAAGAAATCAACAAATCTCTTAAAGGAAGCAAGGAAAGCCAAGAAAACACAATTGAACAGGTGAAGGAAACAGTTCAAGACTTGAAGAAAGAAATAGAAGCAATGAAGAAAACACAAACTGAGGGAATGCTGGAAATAGAAAAGCTGGGTAAATGACCAGGAACTACAAATACAAGAATAACCAACAGAACACAAGAGATGGAAGAGAGAATCTCAGGTGCTGAAGATAAACTAGAGGAAATAGATTCATCGACCAAAGAAAATCTTAAATCCAACAAATAGTTAACACAAAACATCCAGGAAATGTGGGACATTGTGAAAAGGCCAAACCTAAGAATAATAGGTATAGAAGGCAAAGAAGCTCAGCTCAAAAGTGCAGAAAACATATTCAAAAAAGTATGGAAAAAACCTTTACCAACCTAAAGAAGGACATGCCTATGGAAGTACAAGAAGTTTACAGAATACCAAATAGACCAAACAAGAAAAAAGGTCCCTGGCCACATAATAATCAAAACACTAAACATACAGAATAATGAAAGAAATTAAGAGCAGCAAAGGAAAAAGACCAAGTAACATATAAAGCCAGACCTATCAGAGTTATACCTGACTTCTCAATGGAAACTCTGAAAGTTAGAAGGTCCTGGATAGATGTTCTACAAACATTATGAGACCATGGATGCCAGCCCAGGCTACTATACCCAGCAAAACGCTCAATCAGTATAGCTGGAGAAAACAAGATATTCCACGACAAATCCATATTTAAACAATACATATCTACAAATCCAGCCCCACAAAAAGTACTGGAAGGAAACTCCAACAAAGAAAGTTAGCTACAATCACAAAAACACAGACAATAGATAATCCCACATTACCAAAAGCAAACCAAAACAAATGAAAAAAGGGGGAAGATGGGGAAACAACAAATCTAAAAATAACAGAAATCAATCATTGATGGATATTACTATCTCTTAATATCAATTGTATTAATTAGCTTATAAAAGACACAGGCTAAAAGAATGGTTATGAAGACAGAATTCATCCTTTTGTTGCATACAAGAAACACAACTTCAAAGACAGATGTTTTCTCAGAGTAAAGAGTTGGGAAGACTTTCCAATCAAATGTAACTAAGAAACAAGCTGGTGTAGCTATCCTAATATTTAACAAATTAGACTTCAAACCAAAATCAATCCAAAGAGATGAAAATGGTCATTTCATAGTTGTCACAGGAAATATCCATCATGATGTTCTGAGCATCTACACCCCAAATACAAAGGAATACACATTCTTAAAAGAAACATTACTAAAACATAAATCACACATAAAACCCCACACACTTATAGTGGGAGACTTCAACACTCCACTCTCAACACTGGACAGAACTACCAGACAGAAATTTAACAAAGACATAAAGGAACTAACAGAAGTTATGGTCCAATTGGGTTTAACAGACATCTATAGAACAGTCCATCCAAACACAAAAGAATATACCTTCTTCTCAGCTCTACATGGAACTTTCTCTAAAATCAACTTCAACAGAGAAAACAAAACTGGAATAACCTCCTGTATCTTATCAGATCACCATGGTTCAACAATAACACAAACTGCAGAAATCATGCAAAATTGTGAAAATTTAACTATGCTCAATTGCATCACGCCTGGGTCAAGAAAGAAATAAGAAAGAAATTAAAGACGTCCTAAAATTCAATGAAAATGAAGGCACAACATACCCAGACTTATGGGACACTTTGAAAGCAGTGCTAAGAGGGGAGGTCATAGCACTGAGTGCCCACATGAAGAAACTGGAGAATACCCACACTAGTGACCTAATAGCATACCTGAAAGTTCTAGAACAAAAAGAAGAAAACTCACCCAAGAGGAGTAGATGCCATGAAATTAAGGACTGAAATCAATAAAGTAGAAACAAAGAAAGCAATACAAAGAATCAATGAAACAAAGAGTTAGTTCTGTGAGAAAATCAACAAGATAGACAAACCCTTATTCAAACTAACCAAAAGGCAGAGAAAGAATATGCAAATTGACAAAATCAGAAATGAAAAGGAGGACATAACCACAGATACTGAGGAAATGCAGAGAACCATCAGATTATAATTTGAAAACCTGTACTCCACAAAATTGGAAATTTTAAAGGAAATGAACAATTTTCTGGAAAGGTATCACTTACCAAAATTAAATCAAGAACAAATAAGCAATTTAAATTGACTTATAATGCCTAATGAAATAGGAGCAGTCATCAAAAGCTTCCCAACCAAAAAAGAAAAAAAAATAAATTAAAAGCCCAGGGCAAGATGGTTTCAGTATAGAATTCTACCAGAAATTCAAAGAAGAGCTAATACCAATTCCTCAAATTGTTTCTCACAACAGAAGCAGAAGGGTCATTGCCAAACTCTTTTTTACGAGGCTACAATTACCTTGGTACCACACAAAGACAACTAGGAAAGAGAACTACAGACCAATCTCCCTCATGAGCATTGATGCAAAAATACTCAATAAAAAACTGGCAAATTCAGGTGGTAGTGGCACACACCTACACACACACATGTACACACACATGCACACACACACACACACACACACACACACACACACACACGATCATCAAATGTGGGATTGTGGGAAAGCCTTTGACAAAATCCAACACCCCTTCATGTTAAAGGTATCAGACAGATCAAGGATAAAAGGAACATACCTAAACATAATAAAGGCAATTATACAGCAAGCCAACAACAAACTAAATGCAGAGGAACCCAATGTGATTCCTCTAAAATCAGGAATAAGGCAAGGCTGTCCACTCTCTCCATATCTCTTCAATATTGTACTTGAAATTCTAGCTAAAGCAACAAGACAACAAAAGGAGATCTAGTGAATACAAATTGGAAAGGAAGAAGTCAAACTTTCACTATTTGCAGATGATATGATAGTTTACATAAGTGATCAAAAAAATTCTACCAGGGTATTCCTACAGCTGATAATCACCTTCAGCAAAGTGGCAGGATACAAAATTAACTCAAAAAAAATTAGTAGCCCTCCTATATACAGACGATAAATGGGCCAGGAAATCAGAGAAACATCACCCTTCACAATAGTCACAAATAACATAAAAAATATCTTGTGATAACTCTAAGCAAACAAGTGAAAGACCTGTATGACAAAAACTTTAAGTCTTTAAAGAAAGAAATAAAAGAAGATGTCAGAAAGTGGAAAGATCTCCCATGCTCTTGGATAGGTAGGATCAACATAGTAAAAATGACACTTTTTTTCATTTTTTTTTGTCCCAAGCAAAAATACTCAATAAAATACTGGCAAACCAAATCCAAGAATACATCAGAGAAATCATCCACCACGACCAAGTAGGTTTCATCCCTGGGTTGCAGGGATGGTTTAACATACAAAAATCTATCAACGTGATCCACCATATAAACAAATTGAAAAAAAAATTAACACCCTTTCATGATAAAGGTCTTGGAGAGATCAGAGATAACAGGAACATACCTAAACATAATAAGAGCAATATACAGTAAACCAACAGCCAACATCAAACTGAATGGAGAGAAGCTTAAGGTAATTCCTCTAAAATCAGTAACAAGACAAGGCTGTCCTCTCCCTCCATATCTCTTCAATATTGTACTTGAAGTTCTAGCTAAAGCTATAAGACAACAAAAGGAGATCAAGGGGATCCAAATTGGAAAGGAAGAAGTCAAACTGTTTCTATTTGCAGATGATATGATAGTTTAAATAAGTGACCCAATAAACTCTACCTACAGCTGATAAACACCTTCAGCAAACTTGCAGGATACAAGATAAACATTAAAAAATCAGTAGCCCTACTTTATTCAGACAACAAAGAGGCTGAGAAAGAAATCAGAGAAAGATCACCCTTTACAATAGCCACAAACAACATAAAGTATCTTGGGGTAATGCTTACCAAACAAGTGAAAGACCTATATAATAAGAACTTTGTGTCTTTAAAGAAAGAAATTAAAGAAGATACCAGAAAATGGAAAGATCTCCCATGCTCTTGGATAGGTAGGATAAATATAGTAAAAATGGCAATCTTGCCCAAAGCAATCTACAGATTCAATGCAATTCCCCAGCACAATTCTTCATTGACCTTGAAAGGATAATACTCAACTTTATATGGAAAAACGAAAGACCCAGGATAGCCAAAACAACCCTGTACAATAAAAGAACTTCAGGAAGCATCACCATCCCTGACTTTAAGCTCTACTACAGAGTTATAGTTCTGGAAACAGCCTAGTATTGGCACAAAAAATAGACAGGTAGACCAATGGAATCGAATCAAAAATTCCGATACCAGCCCGTGAATCTATGAACACCTGATTTTTGACAAAACAGCTAAAAAATACAATGGGGGGGGGAATAATCTTCAACAAATGGTGCTGGCACAATTGGATGATGGTGTGTAGAAGACTGCCAATAGACCCATGTCTATCACCATGCACAAAACTCAACATGGATCAAAGACCTCAACATAAATCCAGCCACACTGAACCTCTTAGAAGAGAAAGTAGGAGGCACCCTTGAACAAATTGGTATAGGAGACTGCTTCCTGAACATAACTCCAGTAGCACAGACACTGAGTTCAACAATTAATAAATGAGATCTCCTCAAATTTAGAAGCTTCTGTAAGGCAAAAGACACAGTTGACAAGACCAAACGGCAGCCCACAGACTGGGAAAAGATTTTTTTTTACCAGTCCTACATCTGACAAAGGGCTGATCTCCAAAACATACAAAGAACTCAAGAAACTAGTCAATAAAACACCAAATAACCCTATTAAAATGGGGTACATAATTGAAGAAAGAATTCTTAATAGAGGAAATCAAAGAGGCTGGAAGACACTTAAGAAAGTGTTCAACATCCTTAGCTATCAGGGAAATGCAAATCAAAACAACTTTGAGATACCATCTTACTCCTGCCAGAATGGCTAAAATTAGAAACACCAATGACAACTTATGCTGGAGAGGTTGTGGAGAAAGGGGAACACTCCTTCACTGCTGGTGGGAGTGCAAATTCGTACAACCATTTTGGAGATCAGTATGGCAGTTCCTCAGGAAAATGGGAATTAGTTTACCACAGGACCCAGCAATTCCCCTCTTAGGTATATACCCAGATGACCCACATCCATGCAACAAAGACATGTGCTCAACTATGTTCACAGCAGCATTATTTGTAATAGCAAGAACCTTGAAGCAACCTAGATGCCCCTCAACTGAAGAATGGATAAAGAAGATGTGGCACATCTACACAATGGAATACTACTCTGTGGCAAAAACAATGGAATCTTGAAATTCGCAGGCAAGTGGATGGAACTTGAAGAAACCATCCTGAATGAGGTAACCCAGTCACAAAAAGAGGAACAGGGTATATGGATTTTAGACCTAGAGGAAAGGATCACCAGCCTATAATTCACACCACCAGACGAACTGGGATACAAGGTGTATTCTAAGAGATTCATATATGGTTCCTCACAAAAAGGGGAAGGGACAAGTCCCCCAGAGGACATGGGAAATTGGGGGCGGGAGCAGTGACTAGAGAGAGAACTAGGAGAAAGAGAAGGGGAGGAGAGGAAAACACGTGCGACTAGGTAGATTGAGTCAGGGTAGGAATAGAAGACAGAAAGGGGAGAGAGAGAGAACATAAAAGAGAGAGCCATTATTGGTCTGAAGAAAAAACTGAACCTAAAGAAATGTCTAGAGACCTACAAGACTGCCTCCAACTAACAATTCGAGCAACCGTGGAAAGGATACCATAAATGCCCTTCCCTGATAGTGAGATCATCAACTAAATTAACCACCATCATGGAGCCCTCATCTAGTATCTATTGGAAACAGAAGCAAACTTCCATAAATAAACAGAGTTGAACTAGAATCCAGATGCAGAGAGAGGGGACAAGACCACGTTGCGGAAACACACAAAGACAGCTGACCTGAACAAGGAGGAACTAATGCCCCCCCCCACAGACTGATAGCTGGGAATCCAGCATGGGACTGACTCAGACCCCCGAATATGGGTCTCAGCTAGAAGGACTGAGCAGTCTGGGGGACCTCAGACAGTAGAAATAGGATCTATTCCTGGTGTACAAAAGGACTTTTCAGACACATCCCCCATGGAGAGATACCCCCTTTACCTAGAGACAGGAGAGAAGTCCTAGTCCCTACTTCAAATGACTTGATGGATTTACATGACCCAACCTGGATAGCATAGCCCTACAAGTGGAATGGTGGTGGGGGATGGGAGGGGAGGGTGGCCAGGGTGCATGTCACAAGGGAAAGAGGTTAAGAGGGGGGGATGGAGGGAAGGAGGGAGTGAGGGAGTTAGGGAGAGGAAACTGGGATCGACATGTAAAATTGTTAAATTATATTATTAATAAAAAAATAAAGTGCTATTATGAAGAAAAAAAATAAAGAACAAAACTCAACTTTGTATAGAAAAACAAAAACCCAGGATAGCAAAAAATAACCCTGAACAAAAAAAGAATTTCCAGAGGCATCATTATCCCTGACTTCAAGCTCTACTATAAAGCTGTAGTCCTGAAAACAGCTTGGTATTGGCACAAAAAAACAGACAGGTAGACCAATGGAATCAAATCAAACACCCTAGTATTAACCCACATACCTATGACCACCTGATTTTTGACAGAGAAGCTAAAACCATACAATGGGAAAAAGAAAGCATCTACAACAAATGGTGATGGCATAACTGGATGCTGACATGTAGAAGATTATAGATGGATCCTTATCTATCACCATGTACAATACTTAAGTTCAAATGAATCAAAGACCTAAACATATATCCAGCCACAATGAACCTCTTAGAAGAGAAAGAATAAAGTAGCCTTGAAGGAACTGGCGCAGGAGACCATTTCCTGTACATAACACTAGTATCATAGACATTAAGATTGACAATTAATAAATGGGATCTCCTGAAACTGGGAAGCTTCTATAAAGCAAAGGACACAATCAACAAGACAAAATGGCAGCCCACAGAATGGGAAAAGATCTTCACCAACCCCACATCTGTCAGAGAGCTGATTTCCAAATATACAAAGAACTCAAGAAGCTAGTCACCAAAACACCAAATAATTAAAAAATAAGGTACAGATCTAAATAGAGAATTCTCAAGAGAAGAATCTCAAATGGCCAAAAGGCACTTAAGAAATTGCTCAGGAAGGGAAGGAGAAGGAACTGGGATTGATATGATATATATATATATACATATATATATATGTATATATATATACACACACACATATATATATATGTATATATATATATATATATGCAATTGTTCAACAAACCACTAGGGAAATGCAAAACAAGACAACTCTGAGATGCCATCTTACACCTGTCAGATGGCCAAAATAAAAACCACCAATGACAGTTTATGCTGGTGAGGATGTTGAGAAAGGAAAACACCCCTCCACAGCTAGTGGGAGTGCAAACTTGGTACAGCCTCTTTGGAAATCAGTCTACCTCAAGATTCAGTAATTCCACTCTTAGGTATATACCCAAAAGATGCACATTCATACAACAAGGACATCTGTTCGCTTATGTTCATAGAAGCATTGTTTGTAATAGCCAGAACCTGAAAGCAACCTAGATGCCCCTCAACTGAAGAATGGATAAAGAAAATGTGGTACATTTACATAATGGAGTACTACTTAGCAGGAAAAAAAATTAAATCTTGAAATTCACAGACAAATTGATGGAACTAGAAAAAAAACCATCCTAAGTGAGGTATCCCAGACACAGAAAGACAAACATGGTATGTACTCACTCATAAATGGCTATTAGACATAGAGCAAAGGATCACCAGCCTACAATCCACACCTCCAGAGAAATTAGGAAACAAAAAGGACCCTAAAAGAGACATACATGGACCCACCCCCAAGAAGAGGAAAGGGACAAGATCTCCTGAGAAAATTAGGAGCGGGAGGGGGGTGGGGAGAAGATGGGAGAAGGAGAGGAGAGGAGTAGAATATGAGGCATCAGGAAGGTCAAGTTGGGGGAGAACAGAGAAACAGAGCAAGGAAAGCAATACCTTGATAGAGGGAGCCTCTATGGGCTTCATGAAATCTGCACTAGAAGAATGTCCAGGATCTACAAGGATGACCCCAACTAAGAATCTAAGCAATAGTGGAGAGGCTACCTCAATGCCCTTCCCTGATAATGAGATTGATGACTTAAATGCCATCATAGAGCCTTCATCTAGTAGCTGAGGGAGGCAGAAGCAGAGATTCACAGCTAAGCACTGAGCAGAACTCCTGGAATCCAGTTATAAATGGGAAGGAGTGATGAGTAAAGGGGTCAAGACCATGCTCTGGAACCCCATATAAACAGCTGACTTGAGCAAGTGGAAGCTCAGACGCCCCATACTGGCATCTAGGAACCCTGAATGTAATTGAACCAGTTCCCCTGAATGTGGGTGTCAGTTGGGGGCCTTGGGCAGTCTATGGGGCCCCTGGCAGTGGAACCACTATTTATCCCTAGTGCAAGAATGGGAGCCCATTGCCTAAGGAGGAATACTTTCTCAGTCTATATATATGGGAGAGGGCCTAGGTCCTACCCCAAATGATGTGACAGACTTTGATGATTCCCCATGGGAGGTCTCACCCTCCCTGAGGAGTGGATGGGGGTTGGGATGGTGCATTAGTAGGAGGAATGGGAGGATGGAAGGGAGAGGAAACTGGAATTGGTATGTAAAACAAGATTGTTTTTAACTTAAAAATATTTAAAAATGCATTGGCAATGCCATCAAATCTAGTGATTGATACTTGACTAAATAACTAAAGAAAGATGCTATACTCTGAAGAATAAAAGTGAATATGGACTGGCAAAGGATAATCTAGATACCTAGCATTCTATACAATGTTGAATGAGGAAAAAATGTTAACTTAGAGACTTTTTAAATTGTTCACGTAAACAATACTGTCTCCCCTGAAAACTTTATCTATTTGGTTTATTTAGATGCCCAACAGAGGCCACACCTTGGATCATATATCACTTAGAAATTGACAGCCCTGGTCCTTTAGAATATGAGCAGGCTTCATGAAACCACCTGAAGGCCTAAGAGAAAAGATTTGAGCACAGAAGGAATTCTCTCCCTAGACTTTCTCTCCCACAGGTTGAGAAAGACAACCTAAGACAGACACAGTCATCTGTCCTGTGACAGAAGTGCAGGTGTTATAAAAATAATTAAAAAGGAGGAACTGTGGAAACCCACAGAATTGGCTCCCTTCCATTTTGATTTAAGGTCAGAGAGTTTTTGCCTGCTTTTGCTCTTCCAAGGTGAAACAATAAGGATGTCTGGCCTTAGTGTATGAATGCACCGCCATGCTTGGTGTGGGTTATGGTCACTTCATGTCCTGCCTGAACAATACAATACTTAACTCAGGATATAGTTTCTTGATGTTTGGGGTATTGAGAAGGTAATTTTGCTTGCTTGTTCTTTGTATTTTGCCTTCTCCCCCTTTTTTGATGGAAGTATAAAAAGATAGTGCATAATAAACATGGGTGGTTCAGTGTCCACCAATGCCCTCCAGACTCAAAAAAAAAGAAAGAAAAAAAAGAAAAGAAAGAAAAATGCAATTTTCTCATACAATATTCTGATTTAAATTTCTTTTACTCTACTCCTCTCAGATGTTCCCATCCTTCTCTCCCATGCAGATCCACACCCTTTCTGTCTCTCATTAGAAAACAAACATGCATCTAAGGAATAATTAACTAAGATAAACCAAAACAAGTCTGAATGAGAAGAACAATCAGAAAAAAAGACTGAAAGAGGAAAGCACAAGAAACAGATATAGATGTAGAAATACAAGTGTTTTTAAATCCCTTAAAAACACAATATTGGAAGCTATAATGTCCACATAAATGACCTGTAAGGTTTTTTAAAGCCCTGATATAACATTATTTGACAAAATATCATCCAAAGATGCCATTGAGCTCCTCTTGTGATGGCCATATACTGCTGGGAAGGGGACCTACCCTTAAGAGTGGTTTGTTTCCCTAGTGAGGTTCCCTTGGAGTAAACTAAGTTTTCATTTGCAAGTTGACTGGGTCTTCCATGTCACTACCTGATACTTCCCCAAGTTATGGCTATAACTTTCCCCTTGCATATATTTGTTGAGATTTATATACTTGTGTAATTTATGTTTCAAATTTTATCTCCTTTGAAGTGGAAACAGAGAAATAGTCAAAGTCTGAACCAGAAATGAAAGTTCATCATGAGTCTGTATTGATGAACCTGCCAGGGTGCTCTAAAATTACCCCCACACTGTATAATTCATTCTATGTTTATATATTCAAGAGCCCTAGAATACTTCAAGATATAGAAATCTTTCATTTTTTATCCCCTACTCTGTTGATGAGAAAATACATTCCTATAGTGTACCTTTTTTGCTTGTTTTTCGAGACAGGGTTTCTCTGTGGCTTTGGAGGTTGTCCTGGAACTAGTTCTTGTATACCAGGTTGGTCTTGAATTCACAGAGATCCACCTGCCTCTGTCTCCTAAGTGCAAGGATCAAAGGTGTGTGCTACCAGTGCCCGAACCATAGCGAACTTTGTTTTTGGTTAGTTGAAACAGAGATTGTCTGTGGATCACTGGCCAGCATGGAACTTGCCCTGTAGACCAGGTTGGCCATGAACTCATTAATTCTCCTGCTTCTGCCTCCCAAGTTCTGAGATTAAAGTCATGTTCCACAACCTCTCAGCCTCTATACTGTTTTAATAGACACTAAAGAAAGCCTACCTCAAAAGGCACAGGAGAAACATGCGTCTTCTCAACTTAGGTGCACGGAACAAGTCACACAGAGAAGGTTTTCTCCTTGCTGCCTCCACCTCTTCCCTCATGGCGGCTCTCACAACCTTCAGTAACGGCATCAAGAAACTTTAGTTTTCACAGAATGATGAGCACTTTGATGCATGCTGGGCACTCACAGAATACCAAACCAATATCTACTAGTTCTGTCTAGTGAAAACCAAACACAGCAGGAAACCTACAGCAAGCATAATAAAGGTGGTAAGAAGTATGGACCAAGGAATTAAAGTTCTTGTGCTGTTTCTAGAGAGAATGAACCCTTTCAACAGTAGGTGGCTACAGAATGTTGACATCAAGTGAAGAGCTATTTAGATTCTGTTCCTAAGCTCCATTCATACTAGGATGAATTTGAATAATACAGCAATGTAGTGTGAGTCTCTGATAAGTTTGTTCATGCATGTATGTGTATTTTATTTTCTTTATTACTTTTTGTCTCATACTTCATTTTAATCAGTGCTCCATTGTTTAGTCATTCCCTCCACTGGTGGAAAAGAAGACTCAGAAATATGAATTCCTTATATCCATTTTGGAGTCCTTTTTTTTTGTAAGAATACACAGTGCACTCTTGTTGGCATCAACAGTGCAAATGTTGGTTGCCTGGTTGGTTTATGTTTCAGAAGCTGAGCAGCTCTTAGGAGATAAAACTTACCTTTCTTTCTTCCATAGCTCATCCGGGGTTTTGAAAGTAGCAGGTGGCAATTGTTTATGAATATGACTCTTGGTCCACCATGATGTGACAAGTTTTTATCACAAACTCCTGCCTCAGTGTTGCCATGCCTCTTTACTATGATTAACTGAATGTTGTGAATCTGTGAGCCAAAATCAATTTTATTCTATTTTGTTGTTTCTGTTATGAATCTTGGTAACAGCAAAGCGAAAGTAGCCAACAAAACAAATTGCTGATAAATCCAACCATTGTGCAGACCATGTGTTATGATTTAGTCATGGATTGTGGGAGTTTGCCGAGGCAAGGTAGAGACAATGGCTCTTGTGGGAGTTCTGTATACTGAAATGCTGATACAAATCTGAACAGTGAAGAGTTGCTCCATGAGATGTCAATTGGGAATAGGCACTTCATTGGGAATTTGGGAGATAGACATTCGTTTTTCCCTTTTGAGGAACACCACTACCAATACACAACCACCACCAGATTCTGGCAGTATTCTGACTATGTTCTGAAATTTTGAGTGAAGCTAAAGTCAAAGAAGTGCACTATTTATCAGAGGAAATTTCAGGACCGCACAGCATTTGGGATGTGATATAGTGAAGAACGGGGGGGGGGGGAGGGTGATGAATGCCTATGCTGTGCTAGGTTCCTGTTTGTGTACTCTAAGACCCAAGCTCAGGGCTCGCTCTTCTTTCCTTTAGGGTGAATGTGTCCTCCTCATTAATGTAATCAAGATAATCCCACAGAGGAATGGCCACAGGCTGACCTAAACTAAGACATTCCTCATGTGCCTGGAGGCTTTCTCCTAGGTGATCTTGTTGGCAACCAAAATTAAGCATCATAGCTGTAATTCTTGTCAGCTCGACACCCAAACACATAATTTTTCAACCAAACCTTCCACCTCTTATCTCCATGATTGATAGGAAATGAGTCTATGGAGAAATACAAATCATTTGAAAATCCAAATATCAAGTCACATCTGAAACTCAAATATCTCTCTCTTTCTCACTCACTCTCTCTCTCTCTCTGACCTGCCCAATACTGCTTTACTTAGAAAATAAACAAAATATGCCAACAGAGCCTTTCTTTTCATAATTCAAGCTTTTATATAATGAACTAATTGATGTACTTCCAGCACACTAAGGAACATAATAAACATTCCCATTTCAAAAGAAAAGAGTGGGGATATACAACAAATGACTGGGCCAGTGCAAGACTGAAACCCAAAATGAAAAACATTAAATACTGCAGATCCCTGTCTGGTAACTGCAGCTCATAATGGAATCTTCTGGGCATGAAAGGAATTAAGTAGTCTTTAATACTTTTATTCATGGCTATGGTTAGAGCTCGTTTCAGCCTTAATAAAAAGAAGATCTTGTACTCAGTCATTATAGACTCAAAAGTAAAAGTGATGAGAATAAGTGACCATTCATCATTTCTAAGTAACATATTTCTATCACTTTTTTTCTCAAAGCTACAGAAACATCATGGAAAATGCAAAGGACGGGGTAAAAGGTTGAGAAGACTTGGTTGAAAATGTGTGAATCTATCTTACAAATATGCAATGGGCATTGCACTCTTAACATTAACTGTGATCAGGTTAATGTGTTAACATTAGCATTTAACATTAACTGTGATCAGGTGCATGATACCTGACCAAAGTTATGCCATTCAATATACCATCTTTGGAAGAGCTCACAAAACCCATCTCCACTTGACAACCTATTTCTAATTACCCTTGATTGTGTGCAGAAGCTCATAAAGCCATACTCTCCCCTGAGGCTATATGGGCAGGTGAGAGTTGCTAAGGAAGAGATAGAAATTTCTTCAGTTGCCCAAGTTCCTGTAGGTAAATCATCAACATGCGTCTACAAACAACCTCAATTAAAAATATTAGATCACAAAAAAGAAGATACAAAAAGAGAGACTAGGGGATCTGAATATTGATAGGACTAGTTTTTGAATACTATGAGAATCATCAGTGTGATAATGTAATGAGGGGGTAAAAATGGAACAATATATTACGTACATGTTTAAATGTTCAGATTTAATCCACTATGTATAACCCATATATTCTTTTAAAAGTTTAAAAGTAAAAGACATCATCAAAGATGTTATTTTTTCCACAAAGTCCTTTTTGAATGAAAGAAGTGGATGCAATGATTTAATGATGGCACATTTTATCTTGGGCACTAACTGATACATATGTCAGGCTTATATTTCCTTTACATCATACCTAGATAGCTTACATCATACTCACCTCCATGGTTAGGACATGTTCAGAGTTCTTTATTCCATTCTTGCAAGCAACTTTTCTAAGCTCCTTTAAGCCCTTCTGTGGTTTGTTGTTCACAATCAGCCACCGAGCTGACTCTGACAGCCACCTGCTCAAGAAGACATGGCCATAAATTTTAAAGGGGTCATTTTCAACACTATATTTTATTCTTGAATAGAGTTATTTTTTAATCTACTACCCATCCATCATTCCATTATGACAAAACTGTAAGATCTTGTGTCTTGAGATACATTGCCTAGGAAAACAGGAAATGATTGAATCACATGATGCACCCCCACCTCTTGGATATAGATCTCTAACCACATTGGTCTGTCCTCATATGGATACAGATTTCATGCAGGTCTTAGAACTAGAATACAAAGAATATTTATTCAGAAAAATTCCAATATCCTTGTTGTAGAGAATATTGGTTTGTAGATAATATTTCTTCATTATGCATCTGTTCTCTAAATTAAGACATCTGAATAAATTTTGTTCACTAGTTATGTTACCAAAAAAGTGATGATACCAAGAAAACATTGTCTTCCAGGTACTACAGGACTGACACACATGAATTCACAGAGCCTCTGACAAATGCATTTCTTAGGTCCTGATTTCACGGACATGGTAATCCCAGGATTTCAAAACAATCCACACACCTATGAACACCTGATTTTTGACAGAGAAGCTAAAACTATACAACGGAAAAAAGAGAGCATCTTCAACAAATGGTGGTGGCATAACTGGGTACTGACATGTAGAAGACTGCAGAAAGATCATATCTATCACCATGCACAAAACTTAAGTTCAAATGGATCAAAGACCTAAACATAAATCCAGCCACACTGAACCTCTTAGAAAACAAAGTGTAAAGTACCCTTGAAGGAATTGGTACAGGAGACCATTTCCTGAACATAACACTAGTAGCACAGACACTGAGATCGACAAGTAATAAATGGGACCTCCTGAAACTGGGAAGCTTCTATAAAGTAAAGGACTCAGTCAACAAGACAAAATGGCAGCCCACAGAATGGCAAAAGATCTTCACCAACCTCACATCTGTCAGAGGACTGATTTCCAAATATACAAAGAACTCAAGAAGCTAGTCACCAAAACACCAAATAATCTGATTTAAAAGTGAGATACAAATAGAGAATTCTCAAGAGAGGAATCTTTAATGGCCAAAAAGCACTTAAGAAATTGCTCAACATCCTTAGTCATCAGGGAAATGCAAATCAAAACAACTCTGAGATATCATCTTATATCTGGCAGTATGGCTAAAATAAAAACAACAATGATAGCTTATGCTGGAGAGGATGTGGAGTAAGGAGAATACTCCTCCATTGCTGGTAGGAGTGCAAACTTGTACAGCCACTTTGGAAATCAATATGGCAGTTCCTCCAGAAAATGGGAACCAGTGTACCTCAAGATCCAGCAATTCCACTCTTAGACATATACCCAAAGGATGCACATCCATACCACAAGGGCATCTGTTCATAGCAGCATTATTTGTAATAGCCAGAACCTGGAAACAACCTAAATGCCCCTCAACTGAAAAATGGATAGAGAAAATGTGGTACATTTATACAATGGAGTACTATACAGTGGGAAAAAACAATGAAATCTTGAAATTTGCAGGCAAATGGATGGAACTAAAAGAAAATATCTTGAGTGAGGTAACCCAGACACAGAAAGACAAACATGTATGTACTCACTAATAAATGGATATTAGACATAGAGCAAAGGACCACTAGCCTACAATCCACAACCCCAGAGAAGCTAGGAAGCAAGAAGGACCCTAAGAGAGGCATACATGGGCCCCTCAAGAAGGGGAAAGGAACAAGATCTCCTGAGCAAATTGGAATCACAGGGGAAGGGGGAGAGAGATAGAAGAAAGAGAAGGGGAGGAGTAGGAAGGAGAACATGAGGGATCAGGAAGATCGAGTCAAAGGAAGAATGGATAAGAGGAAAAAAAGAGATACCTTAATAGAGGAAGCCATTATAGGTTTAAAGAGAAATCTGGCACTAGGAAAATGTCCAGGGATCCACAAGGATGACTCTAAGCAATAGTGGAGAGGCTCCCTTAAATGCCCTTCCTCTATAATGAGAAGGATGACTACCTTAAATTCCATCCTAGAGCCTTCACCCAGTAGCTGATGGAAGCAGAAGCAGAGATCCACAGCTAAACACTGAGCAGAACCCCTGGAATCCAGCTGTAGAGAGGAAGGAGTGATGAGCAAAGGGGTCAAGACCATGCTGGGGAAAACCACAGAAACAGATGACCTGAGCAAGTTGGAACTCAAGGACCCCAGATTGACAGCTGGGGAACAAGCAGAGGACCAAACCAGGCCCCCTGAACTTGGGTACCAGTTGGGAGGCCTAATGGGGCCTCTGGCAGTGGAACTGGTATTTATTCCTAGTGCATGAGTGGCCTTCGGGAGTCCATTCCATATGGAGGGATACTCTCTCAGCCTAAATACTCAGGGGAAGGCTTTGGTCCTGCCCCAAATGGTATGGCAGACTTTGATGATCCCCACGGGAGGCCTCACCCTACCTAGGGAGTGGATAGGGGGTTGGATAGGGGGGGTTTTGGGGGAGGGGGAATGGGAAGACAGGAGGAAGAGGGAAGTGGGATTAATATGTAAAATAAGATTGAGTTTTAGTTTAAATAAAAAATTATTTTAGAAAACCTATATTCCTCCAGAAGAAGAAGAGAAGGAGGAGGAGAAAGAAAGCTCTTACCTTGTGGGTATCATGAAGAAAAACACTGGCACAGACATTGCCATCTGGAGGTGATGCCAGTTTCGAAATGCAGATGCCAGGCCTGCCACTATTAGGTTTCCAAAACCATGAGCACATGATATCAGTATCATCACCAAGGCTTGAAATTGAGGGCTTGTCCATTCTACCACTGAAAGGAAAGAAAATCAAATCTCAACTCCTAAACAAAGGTTGGAAGGACACCTCCATAAAACAAAAACTTGTAGAATGGCCATCAAAAGCTCTGGCTTACTTAGCAAAATACTATTTGTGAATACGAGTAAGCCACAAGCCGAGCCCAGAAGGCGAACTGAGCAGTAGATGAAGAAGGTAGGAACCAGAGCTGCACAGGTCTCACTGATGGCCACTAGCAGTAAAGCATATGTGAAGATTAACTTCCTCCCAAACCTGAGGAAAAGACAAAGGTTTCATCAGAGATACAATGCAGTTGTTGTTAAAATAAGTCAGTAAGAATTTTCTATTTTCCCTGTGGTTAACTTTTGTCATTTTTCTAGTTCATGCCTGCCACATTGTTTCTTAGGTTTTTTTTTTTTTTAACCTCTTCCGTGTCTAATAAGATGTTAGTTCTGTGTCAACACAGCACACAGACTTTTAAATACTAAGTGAAACTCTGTTTGTGTTTAGTGATCTCTAGGGCCAAAGAGTGAATGAGTTACAGCTAATGAGAATACTCACGTGTAGAGAGGGCTGCAAAGCAGGGACACTCACCTGTCTGTTAAATAGCCACCTAGGGAATGCCCTATCAAACTTCCAATGGTGAATGTGAATTTAGACACAGAATCCAGTGCCTGAGATCCACACACCAGGTCCCACTGGAAGAGAAAGAAACCAGCATGCAGCCTGTCAGTATAATTTGTTCAAAATTCTTCAACATGAACTTCCAATTCCTTTCCAGCTTCCTTTTTCACTATTACCTAATTTCTACCATCCAATTATAGCTTTAATAAATCTGTCCCCACTAGTCTTACTGTGATTATTGTAGGTTATACTAGTGACTTATAAACAATGCTAAGTTCTCAAATTTGGCCCTAGAATGCAATAATCCATGACCCTTATTTTTTTTTAACTGGACTCTATGTATCAGTGCACAGCCTCCTCCGTGACTCCTCTTTGAGTAGAGCTCAGCTAGATCCTGATCACTGTTTTTGTTTTACTTATTTACTTTTATACTTTTGGCAATACAGTTGATGGAACTCAGGGCCCACACATGGGTAGAGTACTAGCAATTACCCACACTCTGGTCTACTAAAGAATGCGAGATGAGAGTTTTTGCAGTGCCCAGTACTGAATTTTGAGCCTCACAAGTGCTGCAGATATACTCTGTCATGAACATCCATTTCTAGTCATCACTGTGGCTTTGTACAAGCTTCCATATGTTTTAAGCTGAATAATGCTGACTTGTCATGACACATCAATACTTTACTTAAACTAACTTTATACACAATAATTACTTTTTATATATTTTTCTTATTATTACTTATATCATTCTTAGTATTTTCATACATGTATGCAAAACACTATGATAATTCAACCTTTGTATCCCCCACAACTCCCTCCAAGATAACTGAACACATCCTTCTCCAAACCTCATGCCTTTTTCCTTTTTCTCATATTCCACTCTTTGGTTAATGTTGCCTATATGTACATTAGAGTGTAGACAACCTAGTATTATCCATACCCCTAAAATAAGATAAAAGTCCCTCCCCAAGCAACCATCAACTCCCAATACATCCTCAGTGGGTCCTCCTGAGCTCAGTTCCCATCTATGCTGGAATTTTGATTGATTTGACCTTGTGCTGGTCTTGTGTAAGTAACCACTTTGTCACTGAGTTCACTTATAAGGATGTTTCCCCTCTTTCAACTTCTTTTTATTGTTATTAAAATTTCAAAAATAAAATATAATTGTATCATTCTCTCCTTCCCATTCCTTGTTCAATCCCTTTCTCCAACACCTCCCTGAAGGATGGACTAAAAGCCCCATGGAAATATGTTGTTGAGTAAGACAATTTCAAAATACAATTTAAAAGAAGGAATTTGAAAGAAGGTACAATATTTGGGTGAATAACACTGATCTCTGAAGTCCTGGAATATTAAGTAGAAACCCTAGTGTCATGCATGTGCAATAACTTTGTACAAATTATTTGCCAGGGAAGCCCCACAGGCCTCCAAAACAACTCAGGCTGTTTCCATTGCTCATAGACTCCTACCATAACTAAAGGTTGAGACCCTGCTATTGAAGAGACCACTTTTTTTTCAGGACATAAAGATCACTGTCAAACCAGACTGAAAACTCTCTCCTTAATGGCCATTTTTCATAGTGGTAGATGTTTCTATACAGAGTGCAGATAGACAAAAGATATCAATGGCCTTGCTTAGCACTTGACTCTCATGCTACAATACCAACCTGCAAGACAAAATAGCCATTGTTGAAGTAGTGACATCAGTGATATAAAGTAATCAACCATTTGGATTGGATTTATAGCTTGGTACAGAGGAAGAAAATAATGACTGATATTGTAAAACCAGTTAGAAGCCCATGACTTGGATGGACATGGGCCTCTACTGTTGTTATTTTGCTAAAGGGTCCTGTTATCTAATTTCTTCTACCAGCTGCTTCTTAATCTGAGGTCATGCCTTGAAAGAAAAGAAATCTTCATTCACACTAGAAGCCATTAGAATTGTTGAATATGATTCTTGCATTTCAGAAGGCAATAAATAAGCAAAAGCATATATGCTATTTGTGCTATTGCTGAATTGTTGCAATGAATTCAGTGAGGGAAAGGTCTTTTTGAAGCCACTTACCTCAGTCACAGTGGAGGAGAGGAAGGTGCTTCTGTCATACACCCAGCCGTCCACACAGGGCTCTGTGTCTGGCTCTGTCACATTGGAGAAGGTGTCATTCAGATGAAGGAGATGCCACTGTGGCTGGACAAAGCGACGGCACCTGTCTGGCCTCAGGTTGGAGTCCAGTGGGATGGAGATTCTCAGGAGCTCATCTTGGCTCAGAAGTCTGCTGTCATTGTCAGAGATAGTGTCATTGTCAAGGATGGGAACCCAGCAGCGATGACTGGGTATGGCTGCAGTAAAGTTCTCCAAATAGTTGTGAGGAACCACTATGGCAGTACAGAGCAAGAGGAAAGTCATCTGAAAAATCTGAAACCTCCCCATGCCTCTGACTAAATTCAAGAGTTCCTGAAAGGCCATTGAGGCTGGTTGAGTGTCTCCAATGGGGAGCAGAACTGCTTACACCAAGGTAAGTATAAACCTCCAAATAAAGTTCCGTTTCATAGAAACAAACTAAATAGGGTTGATCTTGAACTCCTCTTAATGTGTCTCTCCTCTCGTCACAGCAGAATCACAGAACTGTGACCTGTGGTGATGTTGCCATTAGCAAAGGACCTGTTTTATACAAACCAAAACAAAGTTCTTCTAATATCTTCTGCAATCTGGTCTGTTAAACATTTGCTTCTTAGAAATTTATGTAACAGCCCATGTCCAGCTCTGGGAAATGACCGACAAACTCTCTGAAATTAAACCAAGTTAATTATCTCCATGTCACGCAGACATTGGTGGAATGGACAATTCAATGGCATCTACAGTGAAATATTTTACACTTTCTGTTCCTTAGAAGTATTTTGCTTCATCTTGAATTTGTTTAATAGCTAATAAAAAGACTGAAAGTTAATGCAAACAAATTATGGTGCAATTGTCCATCTTTGTTACCTAATGTGATTTAGATCGATCCATTTCCATTGTAAACTTATTTTCAAAGTTGTGGGAGGCTGGTCAAAGACAGGACCTTAAAGTCCACCAGTGAAAAGCTCACATAGATATTTGATGATTCAGATAGTAAATGAGAGGACCTTTTATGTTCTAATATCAGAAATGTAGTAAGTGAAAGATAATTAGATATAGTTCAGAGAGTAATGGAGGAAGCACACAAGGAGGTATATTCTGCTATTCTATATTCATCTCTATGTATAATATGCCTATCTTCATAGTTACATGTACATATATATGTGTATATATATGGAAATGAAGAGCTATTACTACAACGGCTAATTGACTGATTAGAACTTCAGTGATATAGGGGATTTAATGCATAATATATATATATACATATATATCTATATATTGACCTAATTTTTTTCTCTTGATATCACTTCTTGTATATGATTTATTCCTTTGTTCACTGAGAAGTAATCCTATGAATAACTTCTATGAGCCTCCTTTATTTTTAATTATTTTTTTCATATAATATATTTTGATCATTTTTTTTCTCCTCCTGTAACTCTTCCCAGATCCAGCTTACCTCACAACACACCCAATTTCATGTTTCAGGGGAATCTGATGACATTCTCTGCCCTTCATGCACACCAAGCTCACAAGTAGTACACACACAATGCAGACAAAACACTCATATACATGAAATAAAAATATTTAAAATTTTCTTTTGAAAATTAAAACAAATGAAAAAAGCCATAGAGCCAATCGAAGAAGAAGAACAGAAAGGCAAAACTGAAGAAAACGAAACTGCCCTGGCCTCGCCACAAACAGAGTTTGTTTTGTGTTGGGCACAATTTCTTTTTTAAACAAATATTTGGTGTCAAGAGCATTTGACTTATTCCCTTACTTTGTTGCTTGCTGGTGGCCATGTCAGAGGAGCAGCAGGTGCTTCCTGAACTCAGGAAGTCAGCTTACCAGAACATAAGGTGCCCATGGGTGAATCTCTGATAGGCAAGGCCCTGAGAGTCTGGGCTCCAGAATCTCTTGCTACCGCTTTGCCTTTACATGTTTGCCAGTTTTTCTGTGGCATCTGGCACAGTGTGAGTGGGTGTGGGGAGATCCCCACCTCCTTTAATGGAAATATCCCATTCTATCGTGAATTTCTACATGTGGATTATTATGAAGATGGTTTCCTCTTAAGCTGTACTGTTTAAAGTGTTAACCCCTCTGACTCTGATAAAACAGGGACCACAGAGGCTAGAAAAATAGAACAAGGAATGCCACACAGTGAGTTTCTCTTGAAGAGCCACATAGACTGTGGCTTGGCTTAATGAGCAGGAAAACAACTGGAGAGACAGTTGTGGGCGCTGGGAACCAAACTCTTACATTTGAAAATGTAGTAGATGTATAGACAATATTGTGGTCATTTCCATTTTTTTCTTTGACTCTATTGGTTTTTCTCTTATTACCAGGACACTTTTATTTCTTTTAATTGAAAAGAGATTCTTCTCTCATAAAATACATCCTGACCACAGATTCTCCTCCCTCCATGCCTCCTAGTTCCCCCACCCACCTCCCTTTGCCCCAGATTCCTCCCACCCACCCCCAGATTGCTCCTCAGAAAAGTCCTCTAGGAGACCATGACAAGATGCAAGAAGACAGGGCAAAAGCCCTCATACTGAGGCAGGGCAAGACAACCAAATAGGAGGGAAAAGATTCCAAGATCAGGCAAAAGAATCAGAGGTGCATCTGCTCCCACTGTTAGGAGTCCCACAAAAACACCAAGCTGACAACCACACTATGTATGCAGAGCACCTGGCAAAGACCCTTGCAGGCCCTGTGCTTGCCGCTTCAGACTCTGGGAGCCCATGTGAGCCCTGTTTAGTCAATTTTGTGGCCATGTTCTCCTGGTGGCATCCATTCTGTTTGACTCCCCCAGTCTTTCCTCCTCCACGGGGTTCTCTTATCTCTGAGGGGAGGGGCCCAGTGGAGACCTCCAATTTTGACTCTCTCTCTCTGCATAATGTCTGGCTGTGGGTATCTGCACCTGCTCCCATCCGCTGCAGGAGGTAGGCCCTCTGATGATGACTGAACAAGGCACTGGTTTATTAGTATAAAAGAAATCACTAAGAATAATTTCATTGTTTTTTTTTCCTTGAACTTGTACCCAAAGGATGCTCCATCCTATCATGAGGACACTTACTCAACTATGTTCATAGCAGCTTTATTCATAATAGTCAGAAGCTAGAAACAACCTACATGTCCCCCAACTGAAGAATGGATAAAGGATATTTTCTTACCATTTTTTTTTCTTTTTAGTGTTGATCTTTAAATTAGCATACAAAGTCCAGGACTTCATTACACCACTCTGAAAGATGCTTTTGTTTGGATTCCCTTTGCCATCCTTCCACTCCCCCTTCAGCTGGTCTCCTTCCTCATGCCATTGGTTCCCTCTTCTTTTCATGTCAATATATATGACTATCCTCTCCACCCTGAGACATTTTCTTCTCCTATAATGATCTCCTTTTTATTCTCATAGCCTTTACCAACAGCTACAAAAGCACACACATATATGTCAATTAAAAGTGAGGCCTGCATATGATAGAAAGCATGTAGTGTTGATATTTCTGACACTATTGCTGGAATTGATAAACAAGTTGTTTAATACTCTTTCCTTGGCAATCGGTACATCTACAACACAGCCCCTAAACACAAAGCTCGGGGAACATCATGGAAAAGGGAAGGGAAATTATAATAGCCAGAGGATGAAGGTATCTGCTGTGTGATAGTGACTTCTACATGTAATAGGGAAGCTGTACCCTTGAAATCTCAACAATATGTTTTCATACACAAGACCTGTGCAATGAGAACACCAGTTCACACTCTAGCATGAATGTGATCAACCAACCATACCAGAGCTGAGCTCTAGATGAAGAGTGATAGTAATTAATGGCTGATGAGAGAGGGAGAATCAGGCTTCTCCAGGGAGAAATTCCACAGGATGTTAAACAATTACAAGTGGCCGTCCCTAAAGACATACATAATTGAGCAACACTGAATAGACTTAGCAACTTCTGTGTGTGCTGACTTTTCAGCCAACCTGTCTAGATCCTGTCTGCTGGACCTGGGATCTGAGGACCTGAAAGAATGGGGTGGGCTACAGTCTAATGCTAAAAACAACCTCACTTCAGTTTCAGTATGCTTTTATACATGAATGTAACAAAGAAGTCAATGATTCAAGGAAGGTTTTTTAGGTTCAGAAGAGCATGATACAAAAAACACATAAGCAAACACCAGAAAGCACCTGCTAAATATTAACCAAGAAGGTCTTCCCCAGAGTTTTCTCAGGACAGACAAATTGAAACACCAATGCCTGCCATGTACTATAGATTCTATCTGTGAAAGCATGAGAGCAAGGCAGAAGCCATATCCAGATTCAGGGCACTCTGACCAGATTGTGTTCTATAGCTGTGTTCTGATATCCAACAAGAATAAACACTTTTTATAAATTGAATGTAAATGTTTAACGCAGGAGCCACAAAATCATATCCAAGAACAATTCAGACAACAAAATACACCTGTGTTTAAAAAAAAAAGCCCCCTGTTTTTTTTTCTGAAGTCACTCTCACAGTTCCACAAGCCATTTTTCACCATGCACCATTCTTTTAACCATGTTCTAATTGTGTGTGTGTGTGTGTGTGTGTGTGTATTTGTCTATCTATCTCAAAAAGAATTTTAAAAAAGATGTCATGACCCCCTGAGAAGGAGAAAGGGACAAGCTCTCCTGAGCAAATCGGGAGCATAGAGGTGGGGAGAGGGGGAAGGAGAAAGAGGAGAGGGAGAGCAAGTAGAACATGAGGGATCAGGAAGGTCAAGTTGGGGGAAGAACAGACAAGGAGAGCAAAAAAAGAGACACTTTGATAGAGGGCGCCATCATAGTTTAATGAGGAACCTAGGGAAGTGTCCAGAGAGCCACAAGGATGGCCCCAACTAAGAATCTAAGCGATAGTGGAGAGGCTGCCTTAAATGCCTTCCCCTATAATGGGACTGATGACTACCTTGAATGCCATCATAGAGCCTGCATCCAGGAGCTGTTGGAAGCAGAAGCAGAGATCCATCGCTAAGCACTGAGCAGAACTCCTGGAGTCCTGTTGTAGAGAAGGAGTAATGAGCAAAGGGGTCAAGACCATGCTGGGGAACCCTCAGAAACAGCTGACCTGAGCAAGTGGGAGCTCAAGGACACCAGTCTGACAGCTGGGGAACCAGCATAGGACCAAACCAGGCCCCCTGAATGTGGGTGTCAGTTAGGAGGACTGGGAAGTCTATGGGGCCTCTGGCAGTGGATCAGTATTTATCCTTAGTGCATGAGCTATGGGAGACCATTGCCTATGGAGGGATACTCTTTCAGCTTAGATACACAGAGGAGGGCCTAGGCCCTGCCCCCAAATGATGAAATGGACTTTGATGATCCCCCATGGGAGGCCTCACCCTCTCTGAGGAGTGGATGAGAGGTGGGGTGGGGGTTGGTGGGGGGGATAGGAAGACAGGAGGGAGAGGGAACTGGGATTGGTTTGTAAAATAAGATTGTTTTTAATTTAAATAAAAATTAAACTTTTAAAAAAGACATCATGAATTTGAGAAGAAAAGGGATGACTTGTTCTTTGCTGCAGCTTTGGGCAATGAAACACGAACCACCAAACTCAACAAACTCACATGGAGTTTATTGGGAAAGGGAGAGAAGGCAGGGGTAGGTGTTAATAGAAAGAAAAAGAACAGGCTGAGGGGGGCACTTGCTTAAGAAGGGAAGGGGAGTGGTTTAGAACTAGGCTCAGCAGTTAGGGCCCTTGAAATTGGAGTCATGGAGCTGCCCTTGGCCCGTCGCCATGCAGCTTCTGCGTGTAGAGTCCTTATGCATCCACTTAATGCATGCACAACATTGCCATGCAAATTTTGACAGCCTTTGAGCTGTCAGTGAGACATGATCTCTTGTCAAAGACAGATCCAGGGGTGAGGGAAGGTCGCCTGGAGAAGAGTAATCCTGGGGCAGGGAGAAAGCCGAAGGATTTCTACTGGGGTAGGAGAGGAGTCAGGAGCAGGATAAGGGCCAGGTTGCCCAGGACCCGGAGAGAGGGAGAAGCCATGATTGGATGAGAAGGAAGATGGGGTGCCAATGTAGTATAATAGAGTACTCACAACTAAATTTTCAAAACTGTTTTAAAATAACACTATTCAATTAAACAGAAAGTTTAAAAGCAAGAGTAGAGCATTGGTGTCTTTATCATGATATTCTATTTATTATATCCCATAATTGATGAAAGATGCTAATATACAAACTCCATGTGTATACTTTTCTAGACTGTTTCTGTATTATAGTTTATGCTCAAAGAGCAACATCCTTAGGGACCATTGGATTTGACGGTAGCTCTGAATCAGAGAGGGCTCCTCTCTTTATGGTTCTCAAGGCATCCTCTGCCCTCTTTTCCTGAATCATTTGTGTCAGTTTCTGCCTGCCTCCATCCAATATGTGGAAAATTAGTGAGCAAAGCCTGTCCCCTAAAGCCTTATGTGCTTTTGGTTTATGACAAGGAAGGCAAAAGAGCATTCTGAATCACTCTAATAGTACCTGTGGAAACACTGTTTAAAACTTGTTTTTAATAGACTTAAAACATGGGGCTTTTTAAATATATTCTGAATTTTGATAATACCTTCCCAACTTCTCCTCTTCCTTAACTCCCCATGCTCATCTCCACTTAAAACTTTCCACTCCTAAATATTCCACCTCTTGCTTCCATATGACATGTGTTCTGCTGTCCCCATTCTAATGCTGAGAAATTTTCTAATTTGGATATATACTAAAATAATTTGAAGCCCTATATTTCAATTTTCAAGTCTTGAACTATTTCCTTCACCTGTTTGATTATATATATATATAATATATAATTGGCTTTCTTTACGAGGTTTATTGATTTCTTCCAATTTTTCTTTCTCCTTTTCCTAAATTTCTTTAAGGAAATTTTTCATTCCCTCTTTAAGGGCCTCTATCATCTTCATGAAGTTATTTTTAAGGTCATTTTCTTTGACTTCTGCATTGCAATGTTCCAGTCCTACTGTTGTAGAACCACCAGGTTCCGATGGTGCCATGCTGCTCTTTACGTTGTTGAGTGTAATCTTGCACTGGCATATGCCCATCTCCTCCTCCAGCAGGTGCAGGCAGTTCCTATGACTTCAGGGTGGCTTTGTCCAATCTGTGCAGGTGGTGTCTGTGCCTCTAGGAGCTGCTCTTGGTCCAATAAATGCAAGCTGTGTCTGTGTCTCTAGGATGCTATGGGTGATGTTTGGGGTTGAGGGGGGTGAGTGGGACTTGTAGATTCCGAGATTTCTTTACAAATACAGGAGAATTCCAAGGACTGGTTGATTCTGTAATATGTTGAGCATTTAGCTGCTCCTGTTCTCATGTCTGTAATTTTTCTGAGTCAAAGGCCATTGTTCCATACACACAGGTTTGTCAGGTGACCACATTACAGTTAGAGCTGTTGGTGCCTTTGAATGATCAGTAGCTCTTGTGCCCTGCTTATGTAAAGCCAGTGACTGTTCCTGGTAATACCCTTTAATAGTTTTCTCAGAAGCATACATTAATTTATGGTTTGCATCTGAGATTTCAAGAATGTTAATCTGGGTTTTCAATTGTGGTAACAATTCAAATCTGCATAAATCCATTACAATTTAGCCACATATGGCTTTTATTTTCATACCTGTCCTTCTGGCTCAATACACTTTACCCATCTCGAACTTTGTTTAACCTGAGATAAAATTCCAATCCCTAAAAGCTGAATATTTGCCTCCTGAAGAGGCCAATCTGGATGCGAAGACTCTGATGAAATTATTGTTACATCCATGCCTTTGTCTAGTAAAACCTCAATTGAAATGCCATGTATTTGTATTTTTAGCTTTGATTCTTGAACACTTATAAGTTTGCCAAAATACTTGTTTTATGCTCTCTCCTGAATTTTTTGTTTTATCTAATGAAGTTGTTTTTCATCCAGGGCAGTGTGGAGGAATTTCCCCGATGTTGACAGAATAATCGAGCCAAATTTGGCATGGGGGCCTGAGAAGCCCCTACCGTGTTTTCCAATGACAAAGGGAAACCTTGCCTGGTCTGTGTTGATCTGCATTCATTAGTCAAAAGCAGCCTTTGCCACACCTTCTATCTGTTCCAAAATGCTGTTCTGCTTGGATTATCTCCAGAAAAATATTGTTTCTAGGAATGCCTTGCCTACAACCCCTTCTCAGATGACCTAGCTTACCAAATTAAAACATCTAAGCTTTTTATTTTCCCTAAAATTTTTAGAACTCACTTATCCTATCCAAGTATCATCATAAATGTGAGATACAATATCAGCTGTATTTCTAATCTTGCATTTTCAAAAGCCAAAAAACATAACTAATATTTGTCTAACTTTTGAATCTGACATCATTCTATTTATAACTAAAGTAAAAAATCAGTGAAGGCTTCTTTTGGGCCTTGTATAATTTTAGTAAATGATTCAGTCCTTTATTCTGCTTCTTCAACTCTATCCCAAACACTCAAAGCTCCTATATGTCATAGAGCCAAGGTGTGATCATTAAATGCAATCTATCCTTGCAAATCAGCATACTGGCCTTCTCCAAGAATCTCTTCTTGTAGGATTCCAATAACTCTAACCCTACTTTGTTGTTGCATGACCCTAGCTTCCTCTCTCCATAATGTTTTCCATTGTAACTGAGGACCAGCTTCCAATATTGCTGTCGCTAAATCTTCCAGTCTTGTTGAATATTTCTGCTCCTTGTGGCCCATGAACTTAACATCTACCTCACAAAAGGTAAATGCATACATACATCTCCTCAACTCTAACATCTTGACAGGATTCCAGCAAGTTCCTGTATAGCCTTAGGGTTGCCTGGTGGCCATTTTTGTATAATAACTGGATAAATCAAGGTTGGTTTTCTAATAACCTTGGGCCACTTCTCTTCAATTTCATAATGTTGTGGGAAGTTCTGTTCTAAATTCCTCTGTCTGTCTAAATATTTTTCTTATTGTCACCAGTAAGGTTTTCTAAGACTAGTAACATATCAGTCAATTTTTTATTATTTTTATTAGTAAGTCTTTATAAGGCTTGTATCTAATCACTAGTAACTTTTTCTAAAACTTGTATTTTATCAATAATAGCTTTTCTAAGTTTTGTATATTATCAGTCAAATTATCATATTTGGCACAGTTATCAAACTGTTTTTAAGGATAAAATATAAATTTCCAAACTGATAATAATGATCAACATTATGTTGATCCAAGCTAAGTTGTTTATCCCTCATTTATTTTTTCTGTTTTCATTCAGTCCATAGTAGCAGTAAACATGGTCCCAAATTTCTGCACTATGATATTTTTCATTCTTAACATGGGAATATTTTCCTCCCCTTTTGTAATTCAATTATGTTTCTTAAGCCTAAATTCCCATTTAAAAATTGTCAAGTGTCTGTCTCTGATGACTCTATGGCAGAGGAAAAGCTGTGCACTGGTAATTAGCTGCAATGACAAGGTTCAACTGTGCCAGAAGGGAGGACAGGGGCAGCACCAAGGTAGGAGGGTAGTTATTACTAAGGGAGAGAGCCCAGTGACAGAATGTGCACGCTTTGGCTTAGCACCTGGGAATACAGGGACCAGCCAGGGAAAATGAGCTTCAGGCCAGGCCAGGCAAAAGTAGAAGCAGCCACTGGTGGTGGCGGCGGTGGGGGCGTGGGAATGGGAGCAGTGGCCAGGCGGCTGGACCAGATTCTTCCCTGGTGCTTATTGAACCACGCAGAACTGGCCTGGGAGGGTAGGGGTGCCTTGCTCTACTCTGACAAGATGCTTGTACCAGCTATGCAGGGAGGGGGAGAGGAGGCCTGCAGAGCAAGTGAAATGGGAAAACAGAAGAAACTCACTTGGCTAGGATGCAGCATAAGAGGGTGGCTAGGATGCAGCATAAGAGGGAACCTTGCAGCTGACTCATGTGGCTGCAGAGCCAGTGGGTGGGTGCACAGATAGCTTCAGGAAAAGCCCTTGGCATGGAGCCAAGCAGGGAAGTGGCAGCATGTTGCCACATGACTGTGCTCTTTGGTGGACGTCAGATGTTGAGATTTTCTTTTCATCATGTATTGAAACGTAAAATTTGGAGATAAATACTAAGGAATAAACCTGAGAAATCTGCAGAGCGACCAAGACATAATACCCCCCTCTCCAATTCCTCAATCCGAGAGACTGTGCAACCCCTCAACCCTGCATCTTCCTTCCCTGTTTGCCTTTCTATCTCCTCTAAATCAGCCTGAGAACTTGATGACCCACGCCTGTCAGCTGAATGTGGACTCTGCCCTCTGAAATGAGGTCAGCTCCACTGGTGCTAAACCAAAGCAGTTGAAACCAAGATGAGCAAATCTCCGGCAACAACTGGGTACTTCCTGTTGTTGAACCAATAAGGTTACAGATAGCCATCAACATTATCAGATATCAGAGAAGAATAAATTTGAGCAGGAAGTGGAATCCAAAATGGCCTCTGTATCAATTAAAATGACAGAAACTTACACACTACCTGGATACACTGTCTTCATGAACGTCTTGGTGGTAGTGGTCAGACTTGATCACATAGAACAGCAGTAAGTCTTCTGCAGCTACACATGGCAGACATAGCATTCCTCTGCCAGACCCAGAAAATCTGAATGACTTTCCTGTTGATGAGGAACTTGAGGGGGAATGCTCCAATGTCAATTCTCAATGTCCTGCTTATGCACACAGCCTGGGCAGGCTCCAGATGGCAGGCAAGTCAAGGCACACTTCTTTGCCCAGTGTTTAGCATTACAATAATCCAGATTGTTTGTGTTGTTAGATTTATTTATGTCCTATTGTCTTCTTTGGGTGCCCTTAGGGCTGAAAGCCCCCCGAAGGGAGACCCTCACTCAAATCTCGGGAATAGCGCGCACCCAGTGAGGCACCGAGACCGGACTTGCTGCAATCACACGAGGAAGTTTATTGAAAACGGAATTGGATGAGATCTCAGGCCAGCATGCTGGGGTCGAGACTCGTACACCCACAGGGGAGTGGAGGAGTTCGACCCCGACCCAAACTTGTGACAAGCAAAAACATCAAAAGAGGGGAAGGAAATAGAGGAAGTCCAAAGTTACACGTTCACTTATCAGCTGACTAGGGAGGGGGTAGGGGAGATCCGGAGTTACATGTTTACTTATCAGTTAAGCTATGTATTGTATTAAACAAGGCGTTGGAACATTCCACAGAGGTTGTTGGGACATCCTGGAGTTATCTCAGGAACTATTTTTCTCAAGAGAGTTCCGTGAGCGACCACCTGCAGGGGACGGAGGCCCTAGGGTGGCGAGTTCATGTCCCTACCGACAGCTAGTAAATTTTTTACTTTTCAGGGCAACCCCTAGAATCTGACTGTTTTGGGTATACCAGGAAGCCTTTTTACTGAACATTATAAATGCCATATTCAGCAGATCTCTGGGGAATTTGAGGACTAACATTTGAGTTATTGAGTATACTTAACTTGAAATAAACTTTACTTGATTTTAGTTACTTGCTTTAGGCTTATCCTTGAAATTTATTCAGATGTATCAATAAAGCCTAAGAATGGATTTTGTACTTAACATTATTAAACTTTTTGAGCACATTAAAAATTTTTGATCATTTAAGACAACTGGCCACGAATAATTATCTTTATTAATTTTCAACAAGTTAGTAGCCTTTACAGGATTAGGAATTTACAGTTTTATTTATGTTAAAGTATAGCATTAAAAATTACATTAAAGAATGACTTGAAAATCTATAGGTAGTAAAACTAAACTTGAAATCATAAATACAGTCCACAGAGGGACAGGGAACATTACAAAACCTGATTTTTTTATAGTGTACAATTACAGAATATTTTTCTAATATGACTCAGTTTATCCAAGTAACTAATGATTAACAAAGAGGCTACACATATATTTTAAGTCAGTTATTTTAAGTAAACCTTAGGAATTTATAAAGCATATTTAGCAAATCTATTTTATTTATTAGACATGCATTTTATAACAATTTTTATATCTTACAAAAAAATCATCATGTGAAATTCATCCTAATCCAAGATATCTTATTGTAGTATGAGTAGGTGTGGCCTCCATAACTGAAAACACATGAATGTTTGGGGAGTGGTGCTATTTGAAAGGACTAGGAACCTGCTGGAGTGGGTATGCCTTGTTGGAGGAAGTGTCACTGGGGTGCACTTTGGGTTTCAGAAGTTCTTTCTTCCTACTGTCTGTGGTTCTGAGTTATGAATTCTCAGCTATCATGTCTGCATGCATGCAGCCATGCTCCTCACCATCAGAATAATGGCTAAACCATTGAAACTGTTAGCAAGCCCAAATTAAACGCTTTCTTAAATCATGAGTTGCCATAGAAATGGTGTCTTTTCACAGCAATACAACACTGACTAAAACAATCGGGAAGACCTGTTGTTGCCAGTCCCCACTGAAGCCAATTCCATCTAAGGCTTTGTTTAAATGAACCAGTTGATCAGGTTTTATCCCAATAATGGGCCATAGAAAGGAAATATCTCTTAGCAATCTCTGAAGCCATTAAGACTCTGCAATGGATCTCTATTATTTTCACCTTGGAGTCTAACAACACCTTTTTTGTCAACCTGATTTATAGCCTAAATAATTACACAATCTCCTTTGTATTTTTTCAAGAGCATTTGGTAACCCCCAACAAGCCAAATTTTTCTTTACTTCTTCAAACATTCTTTCTAAACTATCTACATTTGAATCAGATAATAATCAGATAATTTTTGCTGTAATTTTCCGTTCTTTTTTTACTAATAATATAATTTAACAATTTTACATGTAGATCCCAGATTCCTCTCCCTTTCTCCATCTAACCCTCCCTCCCTCCCTACCTCTTACACTCTTTTCCCTGTGACATGCACCCTGGCCACCCTCCCATCCCATCCCCCACCCCCATTCCACTTGTAGGACTATGCTATCCAGGTTGGGTCATGTAAATCTGTCAAGTCATTTGAAGTAGGGACTAGGACTTCTCTCCTGTCTCTAGGTTAAGGGGGTATCCCTCCATGAGGGATGTGTCCAGAAGGTCCTTTTGTGCACCAGGAATAGATCCTGTTTCTACTGTCTGAGGTCCCCCAGACTGCTCAGGCCTTCTAGCTGAGACCCATATTCAGGGGGTCTGAGTCAGTCCCATGCTGGATTCCCAGCTATCAGTCTGCAGTGGGGGGGGCATTAGCTCCTCCTTGTTCAAGTTAGCTGTCTTTGTATGTTTCCTCAACCTGGTCTTGTCCCCTCTCTCTGCATCTGGATTCTAGTTCGACTCAGTATTTGGTTATGGGTGTTTGCTTCTGTTTCCAACAGGTATTAGATAAGGGCTCCATGATGGTGGTTAATTTAGTTGATGATCTCACTATCAGGGAAGGGCATTTATGGTAGCCGTTCCATGGTTGCTCGAATTGTTAGTTGGAGGCAGTCTTGTAGGTCGCTAGACCTTTCTTTAGGTTCAGTTTTCTCTTCAAACCAATAATGGCTCCCTCTTTTATGTCCCCACCCCTCTCACCCTGACTCAATCAATCTAGCAACACGTGTTTTCCTCTCCTCCCCTTCTCTTTCTCCTAGTTCTCTCTCCATTCACTGCCCCCCCATTTCCCATGTGCTCTGGGGGACTTGTCCCTTCCGCCTTTTGTGAGGGACCATATATGAATCTCTTATAATACACCAAGTATCCCAGTTCGTCTGGTGGTGTGTATTATATGCTGGTGATCCTTTCCTCTAGGTCTAAAATCCATATATGAGTGAGTACATACCCCATTCCTCTTTTTGTGACTGGGTTACCTCATTTAGGATGGTTTCTTCAAGTTCTATCCACTTGCCTGCGAATTTCAAGATTCCGTTATTATTTTCTGCAGAGTAGTATTCCATTGTGTAGATGTACCACATCTTCTTTATCCATTTTTCAGTTGAGGGGCATCTAGGTTGCTTCCAGGTTCTTGCTATTACAAATAATGCTTGCTTCCAGGTTCTTGCTATTACAAATAATGCTGATATGAACATAGTTGAGCACATGTCTTTGTTGCATGGATGTGGGTCATTTGGGTATATACCTAAGAGGGGAATTGCTGGGTCCTGTGGTAGACTGATTCCTATTTTCCAGAGGAACCGCCATACTGATCTCCAAGATGGCTGTACCAGCTGGCACTCCCACTAGCAGTGGAGGAGTGTTCCCCTTTCTCCACATCCTCTCCAGCATAAGTTGTCATTTGGTGTTTCTAATTTTAGCCATTCTGGCAGGAGTAAGATAGTATCTCAAAGTTGTTTTCATTTGCATTTCCCTGATAGCTAAGGATGTTGAACACTTTCTTAAGTGTCTTTCAGCCTCTTTGATTTCTTCTATTGAGAATCTTTCTTCAATTATGTACCCCATTTTTTAATAGGTCTATTTGGTGTTTTGTTGGCTAGTTTCTTGAGTTCTTTGTATATTTTGGAGATCAGCCCTTTGTCAGATGTAGGATTAGTAAAAATTTTGTCCCAGTTTGTGGGCTGCCTTTTGGTCTTGTCAACTGTGTCTTTTACCTTACAGAACCTTCTAAGTTTGAGGAAGTCCCACTTATTAATTGTTGATCTCAGTGTCTGGCTACTGGAGTTATGTTCATGAAGCAGTCTCCTATACCAATTTGTTCAAAGGTACCTCCTACTTTCTCTTGTAAGAGGTTCAGTGTGGCTGGATTTATGTTGAGGTCTTTCATCCATTTGGACGTGGATTTTAGGCAATAGACATGGGTATATCTGCAGTCTTCTACACATCATCATCCAATTGTGCCAGCACCATTTGTTGAAGATTATTTCCTCCCCCCATTGTATTTTTTTAGCTGTTTTGTCGAAAATCAGGTGTTCATAGGTGTGTGGATTAATATCGGGATTTTCTATCCGCTTCCATTGGTCTACTTGTCTATTTTTGTGCCAATACCAGGCTGCTTTCAGGACTATAGCTCTGTTGTAGAGCTTAAAGTCAGGGATGGTGATGCCTCCTGAAGTTCTTTTATTGTACAGGGTTATTTTGGCTATCCTGGGTCTTTTGTTTTTCCATACAAAGTTGATTATTATCCTTTCAAGGTCAGTGAAGAATTGTGCTGGGATTTTAATGGGGATTGCATTGAATCTGTAGATTGCTTTTGGCAAGATTGCCATTTTTACTATATTTATCCTACCTATCCAAGAGCATGGGAGATCTTTCCATTTCCTGGTATCTTCTTTAATTTTTTTCTTTAAAGACACAAAGTTCTTATTGTGTAGGACTTTCACATGTTTGGTAAGCATTACCCCAAGATATTTTATTTTGTTTGTGGCTATTGTGAAAAGTGATGTTTTTCTGATTTCTTTCTCAGCCTCTTTGTCATCTGAATAAAGTAGGGCTACTGATTTTTTTTTTTTAGTTTATCTTGTATCCTGATACTTTGCTGAAGGTGTTTATCAGTTATAGGAGTTCCCTGGTAGAGTTTATTGGGTCGCCTATGTAAACTATCATATTATCTGCAAATAGAGACAGTTTGACTTCTTCCTTTCCAATTTGGATCCCCTTGATCTCCTTTTGTTGTCTTATAGCTTTAGCTAGAACTTCAAGTACAATATTGAAGAGATATGGAGAGAGAGGACAGCCTTGTCTTGTTCCTGATTTTAGAGGAATTGCCTTAAGCTTCTCTTCATTCAGTTTGATGTTGGCAGTTGGTTTACTGTATATTGCTCTTATTATGTTTAGATATGTTCCTGTTATTCCTGATCTCTCCAAGACCTTTATCATGAAAGGGTGTTGAATTTTGTCGAAGGCTTTTTCAAGCATTTAGGGAGATGATCATATGGTTTTCTTCTTCAGTTTGTTTATATGGTGGATCACGTTGATAGATTTTTCCTATGTTAAAACCATCCTTGCAACCCAGGGATGAAGTCTACTTGGTCATGGTGGATGATTTCTCTGTGTATTCTTGGATTTGGTTTGCCAGTATTTTATTGAGTATTTTTGCATTGATGTTCATCAGGGATATTGGTCTGTAGTTTTCTTTCTTAGTTGTATCTTTGTGAGGCTTGGGTACCAAGGTGATTATGGCCTTGTAGAAAGAGTTTGGTTATGTGCCTTCTGTCTCTCTTGTGTGAAACAATTTGAGGAGCTATTGGAATTAGCTCTTCCTTGAATTTCTGGTAGAATTCTGCACTGAAGCCATCTGACCCTGGGCTCTTTTTGGTTGGAAGGCTTTCGATGACTGCTTCGATTTCATTGGGAGTTATAGGTCTATTTAAGTTGTTTGTCTGTTCTTGGTTTAATTTTGGTAAGTGATAGTTATCCAGAAATTTCTCCATTTCCTTTGAATTTTCAAATTTTGTAGAGTACAGGTTTTTAAAGTATGACCTGAAAGTTGTCTGGATTTCCTCTGTGTCCGTTGTTATGTCCCCCTTTTCATTTCTGATTTTGTTAAATAGCATGATCTCTCTCTGCTTTTTCGTTAGTTTGGATAAAGGTTTGTCTATCTTGTTGATTTTCTCGAAAAACCAACTCTTTGTTGCATTGATTTTTTTTGTATTGTTTTCCTGGTTTCTACTTTATTGATTTCAGCCCTCAAATTGATTATTTCCTGGCGTTTACTCCTCCGGGGTGAGTTTAATTGTTTTTGTTCTAAGGCTTTCAGATGCGCTGTTAATTCTCTAATGTGACTATGCTCTGTTTTCTTCATATGGGCACTCAGTGCAATGAACTTCCCTCATAACACTGCTTTCAAGGTGCCCCATAAGTTCGGATATGTCGTGTCCTCATTCTCATTGAATATTAGGAAATCCTTAATATTTTTCTTTATTTCTTCTTTGACCCAGGTGTGGTGCAATTGCACATTGTTAAATTTCCTTGTGTTTGTAGGGTTTCTGCGATTTGTGTTGTTGAATTCCAACTTTAAAGCATGGTTGTCTGATAAGATACAGGGGACTATTCTTTTTTATCTGTTGAGGTTTGTTATGCCACCTAGTATGTGGTCGGTTTTTAGAGAAGGTTCCATGTGGAGCAAAGAAAAAGGTATATTCTTTTGTGTTTGGATGGAATGTTCTATAGATGTCTGTTAAACCCAGCTGAGACATAACTTCTGTTAGTTCTTTTGTTTCTTTGTTGAGTTTCTGATGGATGGTCCTGTCTAGTGGTGAGAGTGGTGTGTTGAAGTCTCCCACTATAAGTGTGTGAGGTTTTATGTGAGCTTTGAGTTTTAATAATGTTTCTTTTACCAATGTGGGTGCCTTTGTATTTGGGGCATAGATGTTCAGAATCGAGACTTTTTGTTGATGGATTTATCCTGTGATGAATATGAAATGACCATCTTCATCTCTTTTGATTGATTTTGGTTTGAAGTCTAACTTGTTAGATATTAGGATAGCCACACCTGCTTGTTTCTTGGGTCCATTTGATTGGAAGATCTTTTCCCAGCCATGTATGTGTGGTGTTTTGATTATTATATGTCGAGGGGTCTTTTTTCTTTGGTCTAGTCTATTTTGTGTTTGGTATGCTTCTTGTACTTTAATGGGCATGTCCTTCTTCAGATTGGGAAAGTTTTCCTCAACAATTTTGTTGAATATGTTTTTGGCCCCTTTAAGCTGGGCTTCCTCGCCTTCCTCTATGCCTATTATTCTTAGATTTGGCCTTTTCACAGTGTCCCACATTCCTGGATGTTTTGTGTTAAGGATTTCCTGGATGTATGATTTTCTTTGGTCGATGAATCTATTTCCTCTAGTTTATCTTCAGCACCTGAGATTCTCTCTTCCATCTCTTGTATTCTGTTGGTTACTTGCGTCTGCAGTTCCTAGTCGTTTGCCCAGTTTTTCTATTTCCAACATTCCTTCGGTTTGTGTTTTCTTTATTGTCTCCATTTCCGTTTTCAAGTCTTGAACCGTTTCCTTCACCTGTTTTATTGTTTTTTTTTTTTTTCTTGGCTTTCTGTACTTTCTTTAAGAAATTTATTCATTTCTTCCAATTTTTTGTTTGTTTTATCTTCCACTTCTTTAAGGGATTTTCTCACATCTTCTTTGAGGGCCTCTATCATTTTTATGACCATAATTTTTAGGTCGTTCTCTTCTGATTCATTTGCTTTGTTGTGTTCTGGTCTATTTGGTGTAGATTCCCTAGATTCTGGTGGTGTTATGCTTGTCTTTCTGATGTTAGGTGTTTTCTTGTATTGTTGTCTTCCCATAGCTTCTTCCAGTAGGTGTGGGTGGGATTTCTCCCTCTCTCTATGGATTTAGGTGGGTCAGAGGTTCGATGTCTGTAGTTCTGGGTGGTCCAAGCTCTCTAGGAGGTCTCTCTGTAGGCAGGGGCCCCGTGATGGGGTCAAAGATCAGGCTCCAGCAGAGGAGAGCTGAGGCCACTTAGACAGAGGCTAGCCCTCAGAATGTTTCCTCAGGGATAGTCGGGTCTAGCTCTAGCCAAGACCTCTAGCCAAAGTCTGGTGTTGGGAGACAAAGGCTGGGCTGATACTCAGGTTGTTTCTGCACCATAGGTGAGTCTAGCTGGCACTCTCTAGCTGAGTAGGGCCTCTTTAGCAAAGGTCCTGCGATGGGGGTCAAGGATCCAGCCTGCAGGAACTCAGAGTGATCCCACAGATTTAGGCAGATCTGGGGTGGGGCAGAACTCCAGTAGAATACCGGTGGTGGGGGTCAGAGACCAGGCGGGTGGAAATTACGGGTGGTCCCACGTGGATAGGCAGGTCTATTGTGCTCAGAACAGTTCCAGGAATTTCCCTGAAGGTGGCTGGATTGTTGGCTCTACCCTCTGGCTCAGTGCTCAACCAGAGCAGTAGGACAGTGGGCAGGGAGGGAAGAGGGTAAGGGGAGGGCAGGCTCTTGGTGGGGGTGGGTGGGGGTATATTGGAGCTCCAAGAGCACTTTTGGTGGGGACAGGATGCAGGGGCAGGGAGATCCAGGACCCACCCAGGGATTTCCAGGGGAGGGTGTAGGGGAGAATCCTCCCCAGCGGCATTAGATCCAAACTCACCTGTAGCCAAGGCCTGGTGATGGGGACAAAGGCTGGGCTGGTACTCTCGAGGTTTCTGCAACGATAGGCGGGTCTAGCTGGCACTCTCCAGCTGAATAGGGCTTCTTTAGCAGAGGGCCTGCGATGGGGGTCAAGGATCCAGCCTACAGGAACTGAGGGTGGTCCAGCAGAGATAGGCGGATCTCTGGGAGGGGCCCAGAACTCCAGTAGAAGACTGGTGGTGGGGGTCAGAGGCCAGGCAGGTGGAAATTACGGGTGGTCCCACATGTATAGGCAGGTCTATTGTGCTCCAGGTATCCAGTAATTTACCTCAAATCTTCAGAAATTTGTCAGGGCCTCTTAATAGTCTTTAAGTTGTAATGATGATATTTGGCCAGCAGGTGTCTAGGTGTACCCTCAAAGCAAGTCTAAGGACACTAAAACCCTGGTCTGACTTGTTACAATGTTGTGCAACCTTTGGATACTAAGCAAAAACTCAAACAGACCACACCTAATTGATTTTTGTTAAAGAGAAAGGGGGAAAAGGAGCAATCTGTGTAAATTGATTACCAATAACCGATCATGACACAGGGGGCAGAAGCCATGCGCTGTGGGTGCTAGACAGGTGCGCTGTGGGTGCGCAGATGCAGTAAACTGGATTGGCTCTAGAAAATCTCAGGGAGTATGTCCCTTAGTCTGAATAAAAGCTGGGTAAAACCACCAAATTCAAAGAAAAGGGTTTTAGGGATTGTATAAACCACCGGCTCTTGATGGACTAGTCAGGCACAGCCGCTTGACTGAGCTCACGGCAGCTGGCAGCGTTCTCAGCGCTGGACTGGAAACCTCTTGGGGCAATTTCCCCCTGTCCTGCTGTTAATGTTCTGGCCACAATGGGCGCCAAATGTAAATGGAGTTCTCAATTGGCCTAGATAATAAAAAGCCAGAGTCATATATAGAGAGAAATGCAAAGAGATCAGAGAGAATGAGCAAGCCACAACACACCTAGACCTTACCTCCTTAGCGTCTCTGACAGGGATATTTTCTGTTGGCTACTGCTTAAATCCTGTTTCTGTCCAGCTACCTCACTTCCTGTCTGTCTGTACAGACCTACAGACCTCTAAGGTTTGCTAGTGGCAAGCTTCATTCTATGAACCTCAAACAGGCTTTATTTGCACAAGCAAGATATCACCACATCAAACTGTTTTTCTTTCACTGACCATTTTTAGCTTTTTGGCTCTAGTTTTGGGGCCAAGGCTCATTTCTTTCACTGGCTCTGGTTCCAGGGCCAAATTGTGTTCCTTTGCCTCTAAAGTTAGGATATGTTTCTTAGGTTCTGGGTTCAGGACTAAAGTATTTCTTTCACTGGCTCAGGTTTCAGGCCCAGAATAGATTTCTCTGACTGGTCTTTTTCTCTACAGAGTGGAGACCTGAGGGCAAGATCCCACCCAGGTATGTTTTCAACTTACAAAAAGGAATAAAATAAAAGCTTAGAGCTGGGTGTGGGGATCCAAACCTTTACTCTCGGCACTAGGAAGGCAGAAGTGGCAGATCTCTGAGTATGAGGCCAGCCTAGTCTACCAAGCAAGTTACAGGACAGCCAATCTTAGGCAGTGAAAGACAGAAAGCTGGTGAAGATGTGATTGAAAGAGTAGGCATTGTTCCAGCCCCAACATGCACCACACCTTTGGCCATGTGGTTCTGCCTTTTGTTCTATCAAGGATAGAAGAAGTGGGCTATGGAATGTGCTTCTGCATCTTAAGGAAAGCCGCTGAGGCTAGGCACGTGTTGGGAGTGTCACTGAATGGAGGCTTGGTAGAGAGGCTATTGCATGAAGCTGTGAAGTTGAAGTCTGGATTGCCTTGAAGACCCAAAGATGTTGGAGATGCTAGTACCATGGGATACCTGCCAAGGAAAACTCCTAACGAGGAATGGAAACAGCCCCAAAGAAAGAACTGTGAAGCAATAACAAAGCTGAAGGGAGTTGGAGATCTGAAGAGAACCTTGATGTCAGAAATGGAGATGCAGAGTTTGGAGCTTGCCCAGATGGTTTTTGGTCCTGCTTTGGCCCAGTATTTCCTCACTATAGTCTCGTCCTTATGTTTTGGAATGGTAATGTATATTCTGTACCATTATATGTTGGAAGTATGTGATATGCTTTTTCATTTTGATTTTGCAAGTGATTACACTTAAGAGATTGTTGAATCTCAGAAGAGACTTTGAACTTTAAACTTTTAAATTTGGGGGGACTATGGTAGACTGTGGGGACTTTTGAAGGTATACTAAATGCATTTTGCATTATGATAGTGTTATAAGCATATAGGGGTCATGGAGTAGAATGTGGCAGTTTGGATGTAACTAGCCCCATAATCTTATATGAACTGGCAATGTTAGGAGATATGGCCTTGTTGATGTAGGTGTGGCCTTTTTGGAGCAAATATGTCACTGTGGGCAAGATTTGAGGTCACTTTTGCTCACGCTTTACTCAGTGTGAAAGACAGTCTGCTTCTTGTTGCCTTCTGACCAAGATGTAGCAAGCCCCATGTCTGCCCACACCCCACCATGATGATAATGGACACCACCTCAAGTAAATGTTTTCATATATGAGAGTTACCATGGTAATGGTGTCTTTTCAGAGCAATAGAAATCCTAAAGCAGTATCCAAGTACCTTCCAAAAACATTTTCTTATACCCATAGACTACGCATCTCTTGCCCCTCCTCAGGGATGCTTCTTCTTGCAATGGACTCAGCTTAACATAGAGAAGCACAAATTATCAAAATGCTGAGATGTGACTCTGGGGTCCTCATCACCAGATGGGTTATATATGTTACATCCCCTCCCCCACAAGGCTCAGGAAAGACTGGGGTGAAAAGATAGCAAGACCCAGAGTTCAGGGAGGACAGCTATGAAACTGTATAGTTGGATCTTTTCTTCAGGACTGCCAAGTCCTCAGTAATAGCATGGAGACCTAGTAATAATCATGGAAGCTCAGCCCATAGCCTATGCTTGTTTTTAATTAGCTCTTATAACTTAAATTAACTAAGTTCTATTCATTTACTTTCTGCCTTGTGGTTTTATTACTGAAGATGGAGGTTTCTGTTCCACCTGGTCCCACAGCTGATTTGCCCCAAATAAACACAGGGATGCTATATTAATATTTAAACTCTTTACCAATGGCTAGGGCTTTTTACTGGATATCTCTCTCTTAATTATTAACCAATAACTACTAATCTATATATTTCTATGTGCCTTTGCCTAATCAGAGATTGCCTGGTGTGTTCTATCTTCCCAATCTCTACGTGTCGTCTCTCACGGCTTCCCTCTCTCTCCTTTGCCTTCCTCTCATAGCCCCACCTATACTTCCAGCCTGGCTACTGGCCAATCAGTATTTTATTCATCAACCAATAAGAAAAACATATGTACAGGAGAACATCCCCCACCATATTACCTTTACTCTGCCCATGTTGCTTTCCTGATTTTTCTGTATCTGTATCCACCTTCTTCTTCCCAGTGTTCTCTCTGTCCCCCAAATCCTGCCTTGCTGTTGGCCACTCAGCTTCTTAGTAAGCCAATCTGAGTAATGCATCTTCACAGTGGCTCTGAAAGAGGGAGAGATGGCCCAGTCCTGTGATATGTGTAGCACTCAAGAGAGAACACCCCGCACCTCCCCGGGCAGCAGAGTAGAGCTGGCATAGGTTGCGTGCTTGTGGGTAAGCCAGCCACCCAGGCGTGAGCAGGGGGGATTGGTTCCTGCCCTTGGTGACCTCGGTGTTACAGGTACAGGTGAGTTTTCAGCTGAAACTCATTTCTGCTTGACCCAGAAAGCCCAACTCCGGTCTCTCCAAACCCCACCCACTCAGAGAATCTCTGATGGAACGGAAGGCAACAACAAGCCCAGTTCCATATTCTTGCCTTCCTGCTAGGTGGGCCAGGTCCTCTGGCCACATGGGGGTGTGGGGGGGGGGGCTCCCCTAACTTTATCTTCCTATCCTCCAGGCATGATCAGTTTTTGACTCTGGGTTAGTTTATTTCCCAGCCACTGCCTACAGAGGTACTGGCTATGTCTGTCTGGATCCAGGACCCCAGAGATCCTCTGCCAAGCTGTGCCCCCAAAAGAGCAATCTTTGTCCCAGGGGACCTTTGCATTAGGAGACTTCCTTCCCAAAGTCTACCCCCACCTCCACTGCTCCACTCCAGGCTATTGTGGGTGACACCTCACACTAGTCTTCAGTCTCCGGGCACATGCTTGGAAATGTGCAGCACCAGGTCCCTCAGTCACCCCTGGGGTGTCTGCTGTAAAATTATCCAGATCGGGGGCTGTCTCACAACATATGCCAAAACAAATGGTTTGAGCTCTGCCCTACCACCCCTCCCTTTGTAGCCAGTGTTCAGCCACGCAGGTTTTGGTGGCCGATATTATGGTGGTTCCAGGGGCTTTTTCACCCAGGGACTGACCCTGAGCCCTGCACTGCACTAGCACACACACACACACACACACACACACACACACACACACACACACACACGCACACACGCACACACGCACACACGCACACACACTCACACACTCACACACTCACACACACACACACACACACCTCTTCTTCCTCTTGTCTCTTCCCTGTTCTGTTTGTCTGCCTCTCTCATGCCCCAAGATGGCCTTTTGCTCTCTCACCCTTTCCCTCCACCAATAAACTTCTTTCACTAACCGTTGCATGTGATATTTTCTCTTAGTGGCATACCTTGGCAGGGCCCTCCAAAAAGTACCCACGTCACCTTTTTTTTTAATCTTTTCATTGGTTCACTAGGCTGTCCTGGCATTTACTGGGATGCTACCCGTCAGATCCACCCACAACAGATCCAAACTCACTGTTTCTGTCTGCCCTCCCACCCTAACATGCTGGGATCCTACCCATCCACTCCACCCACAACAGATTCCCCTCTCTTTGTTTCTGCCTGTTCTCCCATACTAAACTGGGCAAATATCCTGTCCTTACATTTGTTACAATGTGGGAGTCTGAGCCAGAGAGGCCAGCTGCTTTGTGCTCAGCACATGTCTTTTCTCCTTTAAAATGGCTACTGATCTAACCCTCAATAAAGTCTATGTGCAGATCATTTGTCTATAAATTTGATTACAAATTCTAGAGTCTGATTCTTTGGCTGCTGCTTCCATCTATCCTGCATTACCATCTACATGAGGCCCTGAAGGACGTCTCCTCTCCTGCTCTCTCCCCTCCCCAGAAGTGCGGAAGGCCACAGCTTAATCTCCAGGCTGCTCTATTCCACATGGCTCTGGCTCTTTTGGCCACCTGAGCGCCTCCCTCCTCTTGTCCCTCCTGGTGTCCTCTCCTTGTAGCCAGCCTGACTGCCCACACCGTGTTTTCTCCTTTGGTACCCTCTCTCTCCTCCTCCACAGACTCAGACCTTATTTTAGCTTCCTGGCCTCAATACAAATCAATGGCCAAAATTGACAAACTTGATTTCCAAATTCTCACAAATTATTAACTGCTATTGCCACAAGCAAATGATGCTGAAATACCTTATTCCTAAACTTGCTCTGCTAACTTCCAAAGTCCCTCATGTCTAAGACTCTACTCTCACCCCAAAAGTATTTTATTCCTATGATTTCTTTGTATGCTGTACTGTGTCTTAAGATTATACTATAAACTCTTATTTAAGGATTTGTAAGATACACATCTGGCATGGTTTAAAATCTATATAATTTGTAACAAAGTCTGTTTCCCATGGAAAGTTTTGTTTGTTGTGCTATTAGAAAAGTTTTGTCCACTTTGTATGTGTGTATGGTCCTGTGTGGTGATATTTTGCTTGTGATCTAACAATAATGATTGCCTGAAGATCAGAAAGTTGAGCTAAGCCACTAGTTAGCCATAGAAGCCAGGTAGTGGTGGCCACACTCCTTTAATCCTAGCACTCAGGCAGAGGCAGACCAATCTCTGGGAGTTTGAAGCCAGAGTGAGTTCAGAGATCCACAAAGAAGATCCCCCATGGAAGGCTTCACTATTATCCTTGGGAAGCAGGGTGGAGGGTGGTTAGGGTGGTTGGTAGAGGGCATGGGAGGATGGAAGGGAGAGAGAATGGGGTGGGGGGATTGATATGTAAAATGATTGTTTTTAAACAAAAAAACAAAAGAAAAACTTAAGATCACAGCTGAACACCAGAGACTGAGGTATTCCCATCTTAGGATGCAGCAGGGAAGTGGCCTGAGAGATCTGGCAAGGGTTTCTCCTTAACTAAGGTCTATGCAGGCTACCAGTGACCAATTTGGGGATGTATGTCTAACCTCCCTGCTTTTATTAACATTGTTAAGCTATCGCTAATTTAGTAAAATAAGTCATACAGAAAACTGCTGTGTTCTATAATGGTGTACAATAAAAGTCTTACGTTGATATTAAATGAGCTTCCATTCAGAAGTCATTATATTTTTAAGGCTAACCTTAACACAGATAAACCTATAAAATCCTTATCTTACTCATAAAGTATAAACATATTTGATATGTTCAGATTTAGTTCCACAGATATGTTTTCAAGGTTAAGCCTAAAACAAGTAACTAGAAACAGACATTTGTCCAGTTTAGATATATGTAACAGATGATGGTTCTCAAATGCTTCAGATATCTGAGAATATGGCATTTAAAATGTTTAGTAGGAGAGCTTTTTATGATAGAGACATGCCAGCTCATGGAAACACCCCGTCTCCTCCAAAGAAGATGGACAGCACAGAACTTCTACTTGTGGCAGACACATCGTCACCCCTCACCTACAACCTATACAAGCTCCCTGCTTTATTCTAATCTGAGACTGGAGAACTCACCCAGGAGTTGCTTTGCTCAAATAAACCTGTTCTTTTACTTTGGCAATTTGGCTTCATCTGGTTTACTGTGTCAGTAGAGAAATGTATTACAGGGGTAAAGGGAATTTATTACTGAGCATGCCCGGAGGGCGTGAGTTCTGGAGAGCTGGTCCCACTCTTTACCAGCTGCAGCACTTGGGAGAGTAAACCCTGCGCCTCACAAGGGCAGTAACCTCTGGTAGCGGGTGGGAGTGACCTTGCCCTGAGGGCATGAGTGGGAGAACTGGGTGTGACCTTTGCCTGTGCAGTGTGGGCGAGTTGACCCAAAAAGTATGAAATTAGATGAGCTGGCCCTGCTCCTCACCAGAGCAAAGGAGGTCTCTGGTGGTGCTGGCATAGGAAAGCAGACCAGCTAACCAACTCAGCTACCACCCAGACCCAGAGACAGGGCTTTGAATTGGCCCACACCAGCATCTCCTCATCTAAGAACTGTTGGAGTGTGTGAAGACCCCAACTCTGCAGAATCCAAGGAACAGGATCTCCAGGACACGGGACAACAACAAGATATCTGACAGTAGTCCTGGTTCAGATCCAGTATTGATAGGGTAGCAAAGCCAGAGGCCTGGAGCCAGACTAGTCACTGATTGCAATGACTATTTGCAAGATATCCAACTTCCAGATAAAGGGCAAAAGGAAATATCAACCATATAATCAGAAGTCAAGTCTGCCCACCCGTTTCTAGTCAAGGCCTTAGGCAGCAAGGGAGAAGCCATTCTATGAAATACACAGAGCCCTATGCTACCTGAAAAAGAAAAAGGCATGAAATAATTGTTAATAATATTCTTCTCTACTCACAGATCAGTGCCTAGGCCAGTGACCATCAGAGAAGCTTACTCCAGCATCTGATGGGAGCAGATACAGAGACCCACAGCCAATCATTAGGTGGAGCTCATGGAACACAACAGAAGACTACAAGGGAGGTGTGTGGGAGTCAGGGGAGCCAAAGCTACCAGGAGAACATGGCCAGCAAAGTCAAGTAAACAGGGCTCAGAGAGTTCTGGGATAACCATGGAGCATGCGTGGGTCTCTGCATAATGCTGTGGTTGTTTGTCTTGGGGTTTTGTTAAACTCCTGACAATGGGGATGGGGTTGCCTTCTAATCTTTTGCCTGTCCCTGGGAAATTTTACCTTCAACTGGGTTGCCTTATCCTGCTTTGTCTTACTGCATTTTGTTATGCCATGTGTGGCTGATATCACGGAGGTCTGCTGTTTTCTGAAGGGAAACAGAGGAGCAGTGGATCTGGATGAAAGGGGATGTGGGAGAAGACTGGGAGGAGGGAGGTGAGGCTGCAGCTCAGCTATACTGCAAGAGAGAAGAATAAAATAAAAAAAAAAAACAAGTAAGTAAGCAACGCTGAGTTCCTATGTAATTCTGACAAAAAAGTGACAATAACAACCAACTCAGTGAGCAGCCACAAGGCAAACGACTATGATTGGATCTTTGATGCCTGCTAGACACTGAATTCATGATGATACTAAAATGCACTGAGTATCACAAAACTCAAAATCATTTTTAATGTGAATATATTGTAGAAATACAGAAGGCAGGATCATAAGAACAAAGCTTTATTCACATTAGATCTTATGTTCCACAAACCTTAAAGGGATTATTTGGCCAGTTCCTATAGTTAAAACAGGGTTCAACATAAAATTGGAGCTATGAGCTATTAAACTAAGGAGGGAAATCCGAAGGTAAAATGATGGACTACTGACCAAATCTGATCAAGACAGCATACAAGACTAACACTACATTTCTGACTAATATGTCAGGATAAACCATGCTTAACTGCCCTGTAGTACACCAAGAGAGGCGGCTACATTTTGTCTTTATTCAGTGAATCAGAATCACTTATGCAAAAGGAATGAATGGACTATTCAGTGCATTTCATCCATTAGCTTCATCCAGTAGCTAATGGAAGCAGAAGCAGACACCCACAGCTGAACACTGAGCCATACTTCTCTAATCCAGTTATAGAGAGGGAGGAGAAATGAACAAAAGAGTGAAGACCAGGCTGGAGAAATATACCAAACCAGCTGAGCTGAGCAAGGGGGAGCTCATGGACCCCAGTCTGATAGCTGGGAAACTAGCATAGGACTGACCAAGACCCCCTGAACGTGGGTGTTAGTTAGGAGGACCTGGGCAGTCTTTGGGGTCTCTGGTAGTGGATCAGTATTTAATTCTAGTGCTCAAATGGACTTTGGGAGTCCATTCCCTATGGAGAGATACTATTTCAGCCCAGATACATGGGGGAGGGCCTAGGCAGACTGTGCCTAGGGAGGGCCTGTGACAGACAGTATTTACTAAATTTCAAAAGTTTTTGTTTTGTTTGTTTTTGGGGGTTTTAGGCAAGATCTCCAGTATAATATATGCAAAATTTCTAATCCCTTCTTCTCACAAACAATCCCACCCACACACCCAACTCCTTCTCAAATCCATGACCTCTTCTTTAATCATTGTTGTTGCACTCATAAATGCATACTCACACATATCACATATGGGAAACCTCCTGAGTTCATACATCCCTGTGTTAGGACTGAACCCCTGGGATTACAGGAACTACTGGGGAGTTCTACCCCTGAACACTATTCATTTATTAAACAACCATTGCTGCTGTGAGGGCCAGCCTTCAGCAGCTCAGGGATTGAGGGCGGATCCAGAGTCAGCAAGCTAATCACACAAATTGACTTTTCCATCTGGAGGTGTAAAGCTTACTCTGTGGCCAGCAAGGGGGCAAAAGTTAATTCTTTGGAGCTGGCAAAAAGGGGGAAACACACATACACCATTAGAGTCTCTCTATCATCTTCTAATCTTTTTTTTTCTTTACAGCTTATATATCCCAGCAAAATCTTTCAAGCAATATAAAAATAACAATGTGGTTCCATTCTATGTTTCAAGTCAATGACTGTAGTGAACACAGGTGAAAGGTAACATGAATCTCATTTCCCTTACATGATTAAACATTTGTTGAAAAAAGTCTTTTCTCCAATGTGCATTTTGGGCATCTTTGTGGAAAGTCAGGTAGCATTAGGAGTGTGGACTTATATGTGGGTCCTAAATTTCATGTCATTGATCTTTGTGTCTGTTTTTATGAGAGTACCATATTGGTTTTTTTTAATCTAACTTTATATTATAACTTGAAATTAGGAATGATTATGTCTCCAGTGATGTTTTTATTGTTTAGAATTGTTTTGGCTACCCTGAATCATTTGTATTCTCATTTGAATTTTAATATAATTTTTTAATTTCTTTTCTTTTCTTTTTTAGAAGCAATCATTTTATATATCAATCCCTCCGTTCCCTCTCTGTCCCATTCTCCCATATCCCCTACCAACTCCCCCAGCCCATGCCCTCCACTCACTCCTCAACATCAAAGTCTGTCACAGGCCCTCTCTAGGCACAGTCTGCCTAGGCCCTCCCCCATGTATCTGGGCTGAAATAGTATCTCTCCATAGGGAATGGACTCCCAAAGTCCATTTGAGCACTAGAATTAAATACTGATCCACTACCAGAGACCCCAAAGACTGCCCAGGTCCTCCTAACTAACACCCACGTTCAGGGGGTCTTGGTCAGTCCTATGCTAGTTTCCCAGCTATCAGACTGGGGTCCATGAGCTCCCCCTTGCTCAGCTCAGCTGGTTCGATATATTCCTCCAGCCTGGTCTTCACTCCTTTGTTCATTTCTCCTCCCTCTCTATAACTGGATTAGAGAAGTATGGCTCAGTGTTCAGCTGTGGGTGTCTGCTTCTGCTTCCATTAGCTACTGGATGAAGGCTTTAGGATGGCAATTAAAATAGTCATCAATCTCATTACAGGGGAAGGGCGTGAAAGGTGGCCTCTCCACTACTGCCTAGATTCTTAGTTGGGGTCATCTTTGTGGATCTCTGAACATTTCCCTAGTTCCAGATATCTCTTTAAACCTATACTGTCTCCCTCTATTAAGGTATCTCTTTTCTTGCTCTCCTCTATTCCTCCCCTGTCTCAGTCTTCCTGATCTAATGCAATTCCCATCAAAATACTGGCACAATTCCTCATAGACCTTGAAAGGACAATACTCAACTTTATATGGGAAAAAACAGGATAGCTGAAACAACTCTGTACAATAAAAGAACTTCTGGGGGCATCACCATCCCTGACTATACTATAGAGCTATAGTAATGAAAACAGCTTGATATTGCACAAAAACAGACAGGTAGACCAATGGAATTGAATTGAAGACCCTAATATTAACCCATACACCTATGAACACCTGATTTTTGACAAAAAGGCATCTTCAACAAATGGTGCTGGCATAACTGGATGCGGACATGTAGAAGACTGCAGATATATTCATATCAATCGTCATGTACAAAACTTAAGTCCAAGTGGATCAAAGACCTCAACATAAATCCAGGCACACTGAAACACTTAGAAGAGAAAGTGGGAGGTATCCTTGAACAAATTGGTACAGGACTGCTTCCTGAACATAACTCCACTAGCACAGACACTGAGATAGACAATTAATAAATGGGACCTCTTGAAATTGGGAAGCTTCTGTAAGGCAAAGACATAGTCAATAAGATAAAATGGCAGCCCACAGAATGGGAAAAGATCTCCACCAACCCCACATCTGACAAAGGGCTGATTTCCAAAATATACAAAGAACTCAAGAAGCTAGTCATCAAAACACCAAATAATTCAATTAAAAAGTGAGGTTCAGAACTAAATAAAGAATTGTCATAGAGGAATCTAAAATGGCTGAAAGACACTTAAGAAAGTGTTCAACATCCTTAGCCATCAGGAAAATGCAAATCAAAACACTGGCCAGAATGGCTAAAATAGAAAAATACCAGTGACAGTCTTGCTGGAGAGGATGTGGAGAAAAGGGAACACCCCTCCATTGCTGGTGGGGATGTAAACTTGTGCAAACACTTTGGATCAGTATGGCAGTTTCTCGGGAAAATGGGAATTAGTCTACCTCATGACCCAGCAATTCCACTCTTGGGCATATACCCAAATGATGCACATTCATACAAAAAGGACACCTGTTCAGCTATGTTCATAGCAGCATTATTTGTAATAGCCAGAATCTGGAAGCAACCTAGATGTCCCTCAACTGAAGAATGGATGGGGAAAATGTGGTACATTTACACAATGGGGGGTGCTACTCAGCACACACACACACACACACACACACACACACACACACAAAACAAACATGAAATCTTGAAATTTGCAGGCAAATGGTGGAACTAATAGAAACCATCCTGAGTGAGGTAACCTAGTCACAGAAAAACAAGCATGGTATGTGCTCACTTATATATGAATATTAGTCATGTTTCAATATCTTTTTTCTTTTTTATTATTATTTTTTTATTTTACATGTCAATCCCAGTTCCCTCTCCCTCCCTCACTCCATCCCTCTTACCCTCTCTCCCTCCTCACATGCACCCTGATCACCCACCCCTCCCATCCCCCCCACCCTCATTTTTCAATTTTTATGAGGAAAAAACGTGTTGGAATTTTGATAGGTATTGAATTGAATCTGTAGATTGCTTTTGGTAGAGTGGCCATTTTCACAGTATTAATTATGCCAATCCATTAGCATAGGAAGTCTTCTCATCTTCTAGTGCCTTCAATATCTTTCTTTAATATCTTCAATGTTTTTTGTGTGCAGGTCTTTCACACAAGATTTTTTGAAGCTATTTGTAAATTTGATTGTTTTCCTGATTTCTTTCCCAAAATATTTGTCATTGGTATATAAAAGGGCTAGTGATTTTTTTTGTATTCTGCTACTTTGCTGGATGTTTATAAGCTTTAGGTTTCTGATGTGGGCATTAGGGTCTTTTATGTATATAATCACACAATCTATTAATATTCTGAGTTCTCCTCTATTTCTTCTTTTATCTTCTCTTGTTTTATTATTCAAGCTAAGACTTAAACACTGTGTTGAATAAGAGTGAAGGGAGTGGACAGTCTTGCCTTGTTCCTGATTTTAGTAAAAATGCTTAAAATTTAGCTAAATTACCAATTAGTATGGTGTTGGCTGTAGATTTGTTGTGTATTATCCTTATTGGTACATATAATATTTTATCTAATAACTTTCTTATTGCAAATAAAGGCAGATACACGCAATTGTTAATCTTTAGGCAAATTTGAAATATTTTTCAGGGTTGTTTAAGTATGATGATGTTAGTTATTACTCCACCAATTATTTTTTCTATAAACTGTAGAAAAACCATGTTTTTAAACTTAGACTTTTTGTGACAGTTTGGATCTAGAGTGTCTCTTAAAGTTTCATTTGTTGAAGGGCATGTTCCCACTGTTGGTACTATTGAAAAGGAATTTAAGATTATTCTAAGTTGAGCCAATGTAGGGAAGTGCTAATGGAGTGTGCATTTGAAAGCTTTATTCATTTTGTTCTTGGCCTTATCCCATTTCCCTTTTCTTCTTCTCTTATTCCTCCATCTATTTTTCTTCATTTCCCTATTCCTTCTCTCTTTTTCTCTCTCTCTCTCTCTCTCTCTCTCTCTCTCTCTCTCTCTCTCTCTCTCTCTCTCTCTCTCTTTCTCTCTCTCCATACCTACCTGGCACCATGAAATGAGCAGCTTTCGCCCAGCACACCCTTCTACCACCAAGTACTGTCTTCCACAAACCTTGACGTAATAGACCCAAGTGGCCATTGATGATAATTCCACAACAAATCATCCATCTTTAACTTCCCTAAGCATTTTGTCACAACAATGGGAGAAAGCTTCATCTGCATCCTATCTGGAAACTACATATGTATCTGTTATCATAGAAATATCTCTGAAGGTTTATTTTACTGTGTTGTGGTTTCCTTTAACTTTTTATTGGATAATTTATGTATCAGTTGAGTATGGCAATTTTAAATTTAATACAAGTTTTCTACTATATTGTTATTTGCTGGAAAATGTTTGCAATATTCAGAGTGATACTGGATCATCATAAATCTGAGTGATAGTTTCCTTATCTTGTTTCTTGATCATATTCCAGTTCTTGAAGTTTCTTAAAACTGTGTCACTTTGAAGAAAGTATCATTCTGATTTGCTTGTCTGGAGATTCTCCCTCTGCAACACATACAGCAAACATCAAAAGCATGTAACAGTGAAACTGAGAGGACACAGAGAATAATGACAGCTCTTGCACAATTTAGAGCAAAGTCATCCTTCACTCAATTGCTTTGAAAACATCCATTATTTCTGCCAAATGTACATCTTGTGACATCAAAAGCCAACAACCCTGGTAACCTCTCAGTGTGAAGGCTGACCTTGGTTGTCAACTTGACTTAACCTGAGAAGAGAGAACTTTGATTGAGTAATTGATTCATCAGATTAACCTGTGGCATGTCTTTGGAGGATTTTCTTGATTGCCAGTTAATGTGAGATGGCCCAGCCCATTATGGGTGGTACCCTCCTTAGACAGATAGCCTAAGCTCTATATGAAAGGTAGCTGAGCAAGCCAGAAGAAACAAACTAATAAGTAACATTCCTTGATTACTTTCTTCTGCAAGCTCCTTTCTTGGCTTCTCTCAGTGATGGACTTTAGCCTATAAACTAAAATAAACCCTTTTTGGTCAATGTTTTATCAAAGCTGCAGAGAAGCAAAGTAGGACACTTTCTACCTTGGTTATCATGGTATTCTCCAAGGAGATTTGGGTGGGGGAAGGCAATGGAAATGCACCAAAAGTTTTGAAATATTGCCCATTTTTTCACATTCTATGATCCCTTTGTTGATCATTCCCTTCTTCTCTGTCATGAACTCTTTCATTCCTAATGAAACAGATAATCTGAATCTGAGAAGAGTCCTTTTCTCAGATATATGTCATCTGTGGCAGGTCCTTTAGACTTGTACATAATTTCCTTTAAGTTATTTGGACACTCAAGCACACTATATGTACCTATATGCACACTCAAGCATATAGGTACTATTAGTTTTAGACAGCTTACCAGAACTTACTAGGTATGAGGGATGAAATGACATTTGTATTTGAACATGTTTGTGTAATTTCCTCAAAGATATATGTTTCACACAAACACGGTCTCTAAATCTCCCAATACAGTCTATGTAGAGCTGGTCTTTGTTATCTAGAGACTTTCCAGGCACAACTGAAACCATTGTATGAAAGAATATGCAAATGGTTCCCATAGCAAACACAGAACCTACCTAGTTATCAGCCTGCCTGGCACAGAGTAGTTCAGGAGACAAGGCTGTTTTATCTTCCTCATCTCAGACAATTAGCACACAAATCCTATAAGGAGCAGGGTTTTACTCACTCATACTCCACATCTTGTATGGACTCAGGCAGAGGCTGATTCTTGGTCTCAGGAAGAAGAAGGACAAAAGGGCTACCAATAATGGGGAGGATCCCATAGATGATCCAGGGTAAGGAGTCAAAATATGTTGTGAGTATCATAAACAGAGGAGACAAAGCTGCACCACTACTTCCAGAGATTCCAATGACTCCTAAAGCAGTTGCCCTTGAGCACAAAACAGAATGCAAGAACAGAATGCACAAGGATGTATGTTAGAAATTGGTGACTTAGAATCTTGCATTACTTATGAAAATCAGCAGTGTATTTAAGCATAAGAATGTTGATAACTTTTGCTAGTTGATAACTTGTTTTTCACATTTCTGGTTCAATTGATAGTGTCTTTTCCCAAGGTCACAATACTATTTTCATTTATCACTTACAAAACCATACACAGAGGGATAAATCCTACATGCTTTCTCTACTTTGATAATCCTAGATTTTAGGTTTTATGTTTATATGTATATGGGGTGGAAATTTAGGTAGAAGCTAGGAAACTAGACAGTGAGGGAGAAAAGAGAAGCTCTTACGTGACAAAGAGGTTAGTGCTATATATGTTACATGGAAAGAGGAAGGTGGTAATTAGAGGGATAGAGGTAACTAGCAGAGGGGATTTGAGGGACAAAAGTAGCAGAGCAACCAAAGCAGAGTAGATGTGAAAATGTATAATAAGCCTTTTTATTTTTCATGCAAACTCTTTAAAACTGGTTTTTAAAAAGTAAAAAAATAAATTAAAGTAGTATTTCTAGTGATTTTTGCCTTTTCTTGGTTCCAAATATTATCTTAGATTAATTAGTGGTACATTAGCAGATTTAACAATAACTAACAAAAAGGTGACTTTGAGGAATCTTTGGACATGCTTTGTTGTTAATGTCACAATCAATTGTTTTAGGTAATTATCCAGTCAATGAGAGTGAATCAGCTAAGAAGCCAACAAGATGGCCCAGAAAGTAGACGTGCCATCAAGCCTGATGACTCAGTTTCAATCCCTGAGACTAGAAAAGGATCAACTCCTAAAAGTTATCTTCTGACCTCTACTGACACATGGTAGCAAGCACATACCTGCATACACACACATGCACACACACTAAAAACAATAATAATAATAATAGTTGAATAGTTAAAGGCAAATGTCAAAACTACTTAATAACGGATGAGCTAAGGGGAGTTTGCTTTGACCCTGACAGTGAACCCTGAGTCTTGTACCTGATTGTGGTAGGGAGTAGCTCATTTGTGTGCACCATGATACAGCACGCAGAGAGCAAAGAAAATCCTCCTCCCAAAGTTGTCAAAGCCATACGCAGGATCTGCATTTCTAGAGAGAAGAAGACCAAGGACCGTCATGAAATCTGAGCTGTGGAAACTTGTACTCCCTGAATCCCAGATGGAAAACATCTTTACTGGGAATTGGTGGAGGTGTAAAACATAGTGTAGAGAAAGTGTACCAAGGCAGAACTCCCTCAGTGACCAATAAACTGAAGGTGACCTACCTGCATATAGTTTATGGAAAACCAAAGCTTCCAAAACAGTGGATTCAGATGATTTTAATCTCTTGATAATTGTGTAAGAAGTAGAAAACTGAGTGAGTTAAGAGAGAGCTCGCTTTCATCTTTCCTATCCAGTGTCTCAGCAATTTCTCGTGCAGAATGTGGAAATATCATGGAGAAATGACTTAGAACTATACACTCATTCAGATTCTCAGGAAATTTAAGTCCACAATTGATGGTTAACACTGCAGGATTATGTCATGAAAAGACAGGAGTCCTATGGTGGTGTGCAGGCTGGAGACCGGCTTGATTTGAAATAATGTCTCAAGACTGCAGAATAAGGATTGCTGCTAGGGAAAATGCCAGGCTTTGGAAACCACTCATGGAAATTTTCATACAGTCATTTTCTACTCAATTCAGTATTGTGTAAGATTCAAACTTTGTATTGAGCCTTCAGGTGAGTCAAAAAAGAAAACCCACAGATTGCTGAATTCAAGAGTATGACATGACTGCCTGTGTACCAGTGATTTATTACCTAAGTCCATTTAATTCAGTGGAGTCAATTCTAACAGTCTTAATGCTTAACCCATTCATACTTTCATGTGCTTCAATATAAGGGGTGTTTATCTTCTTGATATAACTTTCCAAGTAAGGGTTGTATTTGTGATCCCATGTTATGATGCTCATAAGTTCTAACTCTACATAGAGTTCAGAAAATAAATTATTACTGAAAATGAAGTAATGGGACAGAGCTAGAAAGAGGAATAAACAGTGTGATGTGGTCATTTTCAATCAGATTGTCACATAAGGCCCTGCATGGACTAACAACTTGGAAATGATTAGTATCAGTTTCCATAAACATCTTGGATATAATAGACATTCATATACTAGAATTAAATATGTCTGACTTTTGGCTCTTCTTTGGCCATCTTAATGGAATAGTTTGCCCTAAATGCCCAGATTGGTTACAAGAAATCTTTAGAATGTATTTTGTTCTGATTTCATAGGTGGGCCTAAACATTCAGAGGGAAGGGAAGGAGATAGTTTCTTTGCTCACCCTGTGTTCTTTCCTCACCTTGGGGCACAAATGTTATGGCCAAAATGGAAATTCCAAACAGGGGTATGATAAACAGTTGACTTATTCTACGACCCACGTGATTCATTAAAAAAATTCCAAGTAAATTGGCTGGAATGCTGATACTACCATAAAGACACATCAATAGGAAGGCATTAGTCCTCAGATACTGGAAGTTGATCATCAGGCCAAACATGGACACCCATGTCATAAATCTGTGAATAACAAAGAAAGTTACATCGTGAGTTTGAAGTTGATGTCAAAGCAGTCAGTTTTAGTTGTGAAAATATAAAGTCTAACTGAATGTTCCTGTCAGTGTCTCATCTGTCTGACAGGAACCCCATTTTAACTGCCTGCCTGTTCCTTCTTCTGAGCAGCAACCCCTGCTATCTACACACATAAAACCCAACAAACACCCCACCTACTTCTGTCCTCTACTATCTGAGGCAGCATGACACTCTTTTTACTTAAACAGTTCTTTCTGTCTACCAAAAATGGCTGTGTTTGGTTGTTTCTTGTTGTGCCTGCTTACACTTAGTACTAAGATCCAGTAGGGACAACTCTGTCCACCTTTGGAGGACGAGTCCCTCCTTTAACCAAACCCCAAACTGCCAACTGGACTCTTCCATGATATAGAGCATTTGCCTGTCATGTATCATATTTGACTCCAGATTCTTAGGCTATTTCTCTCATGATTTTTCCTGAATTTTCCCTGCCCTTCTCTCCTCTCACACTCCCTGAAGCCTGCACTCCAGGCAGTCTCTCACACTCTCCTCAGCACACTTCATTTGGTTGGAGACAACCTTCTCTTGAAATCAGTGAATTTTTAACAAATTTCAATTCCCTTAGGACAACCTCTAGATTGGGTTTCCATCCAGAGGCACTTACCCTACCCCACCCCACCAGCTCACAGTTCCCTCCTTCTACAGATCCTTATGATCCATAATCCCTATTTCCTTGCACTTGTTTTGGGGGAGAGGTTGTCTGTTTTCTGGTTTAGGGTTTTGTTGTTGTTGTTCTTTTTGGGGGGGTGTTTTGGTTTGGTTTTGTTGGTTGGTTGGTTTGGGTTTTTCGAGACAGGGTTTCTCTGTATTGCTTTGGAGTCTGTCCTGGAACTAGCTCTGTAGACCATACTGGCCTCAAACTCACAAGTATCTGTCTGCCTCTGCCTCCCCAGTGCCTCCCCAACGCACTGCTATCTCCTTGCACTTGTATATGCCACTGGTCTCCTCCTTCTAACAGATCTTCTAGTCACAGTTCCCAGTATCCAGGTTTTCCCTAACCATTTTCTATCTGCTTTTTGCCCGATAGTGGGGTTCCTCTTCTGTCTTGTCTCCCCCTCCTCGGGTCTCCATCCCTCGGGTCTCCATCAGTCATAGACTCCTCCCACTCTAGGCCAAATGTTGCCACTCCTCCTACCTGCCAACCCAAATCACCTTCCTTCCCTCCAGAATCAGAGATTTCATTATGCCTTACTGTCTTATGTTCAGTTCAGACTAGAAAATCCATCTCAATGGCCAGAATATGGTGCATCCAGCTTCCAAATTCACAAGACTATAACAACTTCTGCTACCACGGAGGAAAATAATTCAAATCCTTTATCTCTACACTTTCTTTACCCTCCACTCCAGTTTCCCTTATCTCTAAGCCTTCTGTTTCTCTTTTGTTGTGCTTCCCTCTGAGCACTGGATTCAGCTTTACAGATATTCAAATGCCTTTGGGGTTTGGATAATACTGCAATATTGTCACATGTTGTTCTACCCTACTAATAAACTGGCTCCGAAGTTGGGATTTGGCTGCTCTAGACCAAAGCATGTTTGTCTAAAAGTTTCCTCCAATGCCTCTGTCCTGTGTCAGGCTGGCCACCTGAATCTGTAACAGGAAAAAGCAGAGCAAAACACAACAGCTCAGGAAAAGTATACAATGTTCTTGAGAATAGCTAAGAGGTAAATTATTTCCAGTAGAGCTTACAAATGACAAGGTATAATTGCAGATGTTTAACTTTCTGAATTACTCCTCCCACCTCCTTATTTCCCTTGGTTTTATTTACTATCTTTGAAACTTTTGCTAAAATTTAAACTTTCTTTAAGTCCATTGGGTGTGATTTAAAAATCTGTAACAAAAAAAAAGTTAATTTAAATTTTGTAACAGACAGATTTGATACCTAAAACATCTATACAGCATACCATGTATGTAACTTGGATTAAACTCTTGTTTATGTAAAATAGGATTTACTAACAACATATGTTCGATAATTAAGACATAATTTTTCAAGCTATAAAGGTCTACTCAGGCTAACAGGAACTAATTTAAAGATAGTTGTCTAACCACTTCTAACTTAAAGATACATGTCTAACCACTTATGTGTTAGTGTGTTAGGCTTTAACTATTTGGATAAGACAGGGTTTCACTTTGTGGCCCTAGCTGCCCTGGAACTCACTCTGTAGACCCGGCTGGCCTGGAACTCTCAGAGCTCTCCTTGCCTATGCTTCCTAAGTGCTGGTATTAAAGATGTGTACCACCACTGCCCAGTTTATTTGAATAAATTGAGTCATATAAGAAACTAATATTTTATAAAGTATATTTTATAAAAGGTGTATCTTATTTTTAAAAGAACCTCGTTTTCTTGATTCTTTTATAATGTACCTTTATAATATATGCACACCTTTAATACCAGCACTCAGGAGGCACAGGCAAGCAGATCTCTGTGAGTTCGAGGCCAGCCTGATCTACAGGGTGAGTTCCAGGATAGCCAGAGCCACACAGTGAGACCCTTTCTTGAAAAAAACCAAAATAAAACAAAATTATTTATCCAAATAGTTAAAGCCCGACACACTAATACGTGTGACTAGACATGTATCTTTAAGTTAGAAGTAGTTAGAAATATGTTTTAAGTCAATTTGTGCTAGCCTGAGTAGACCTTAGAAATTCATAAACCTTATGATTAAAAATATATTGCTCCTCATCTAAAATATTTTAGAGGCCTGGTATTAAACACAGTTAGCAAAGACTTAAGTTAAAAACTTAACAGGGATAAAATTACAAAATCTTAATCTTATAAAATTACTAATTTGTAAATTGTTAAAGATAATTAAGACACAAAGTTCCTGGCCAGACACCTTATAAATGATCAAATTCTTTAATGTAAACAGAACTATGTTTCTAGCCATGCTAAGTAAAAGTGTAATTCATTTACAGTGACAAGTGTAGCGAGTATGTTTTCCCGCCAGCCGCCTGGACTGATCCCGCCAACCTGCCAGCTCCCAATAGTAATACACAGAGACGCTGTATTTGATATAATAAGGCTGTTGGCCAGGTACTAGTTTCTTATCAGCTAGCTCTGTCTTAATGATTAACCCATTTCTACTAATCTAAGTATTTCCATGTGGCTCATCTTACCAGCCGGCCAGCCAGCGTGCTGCTCTCTCCAGGCTCAAATACAGAGTCTCTTGTGTTATTGGGGGCTGGCGTGGCAGTTAGACCAGACCAGTGGTGGGAAAAACCTACTCGTAACAAATGGTGTCAGAAGTGGAACTGAGAACTTTCACTTAAAACTTAACAAAAGCTTAAAAAATAGTTTTTACAAACAAAAAAACAAAGACAAGCAAGACTTCTCGGTAGCAGCATTTTTCTGTGTTGGACTTTGTTTTGCTAGAGACAGAGATTTGCGCGGCTCCTTTAACGGAGGTTTCCAAAATTAGCATAAGCGGCAAAAAACCGCTTTGCTTTTAAAGAGCTCTGCTAACAATTCATTGGTGTGTACGAGAGCTGGCAATGAAGGTTTACAGTGTGTTTTAAAATATACGTTGGCTTGGGAGAGAGAAAAAAAAAACAGGATACAATGGTTTAAAAAAAGAAGTAGAGTAACTGAGTGTGGTGGCACACGCCTTTAATCCCAGCACTCGGGAGGCAGAGGCAAGCAGATCTCTGTGATTTCAAAGTAAACCTGGTATGCAGAGTGAATTCCAGGACAGATAAAAGTTACACAGAGAAACCCTGTCTCAAAATATGTAAAAATAGAAGTAAAAGAAATATAGTAAAAAAAGCCACATAAAGATGGAAAGCACAGAGAAACTTTGGATACTGTACGCTGTTCTGTTATCTTTAAATTGTTTGGCTGCTGAGGAAATAACAACTGATAAAAGAAATGCTGCTGGATTAATCCAATTTATATATTTTTAATATGCTTTGACGCCATCATTTAAGTTCAAGGACAAGTTGCTGTGGAAAAGGATTTCTAATTTTGTTTCCACAGAAAATGAAAAGCTGTGGATTCCTTCCAGACTAATGTGGTTTGATCAAGCAAGACCCCCCTGAAGCAACGTCAATGGGACAATGCAGCCTTGCAGAACACTACAGCCAGGATTTCTGCATCTTCTTAGGATCCCCATGACAGTGCCCCCTACCAGCAGGAAGAAGTTTGGAAAGAACGACGCCCAAATTCCCAAATATTGTTTATAAAATGTTTGTTTTTATTTAAGTGGGCTTAGTTATAAATGCCTAATGACCACAAGAAATCTTTTTAAAGGTAAAAAGGAAATTATGGTATAGATATGAATACTTTGTTTTGGAATAGATTTTCTTTTATTGATACAATTTAAGGTCAATTTTGTGATATGTATATTTCTCCTCTTGTTTAGGTATTGTGTTTATATAGCTCATTGAAAAATGTAAAGTATAATTTAGTACAGATTATAGATAGTTACCTATAATAGTCAAAACTTATAGTTGAGTGAGTTAAGATTTCTAGATATTCAGAGATGCATTTGAGATGAATAGGCACTCTTCAAACCTTTCAAAGACCTACAGAATATGGCACTTAAAATGGTTTAGAGATTTTCTTGACAGTGAGACATAACTGCTCCTGGCAACACCACCTGCGTCAGAAAGGAAGATGGACATTGAAGGAACTCGTTACAAAGTTTGTCTCTAATATGGCAAGACTAGCCATTTGAACAAGGTACTTCTCTTGTCTAGACTGCTTGACTTTATGCTGTAGAAACTGGACGTGCAGGACCCACAAAAAAGGTGACTGCTGATTCAAGATGGACATTGCTACAGGATTCCTGCTTCATGGAAGAGACTGCCAGACAGTCTACAGGACACAGAGAAAAATGACTGGCAAACTGCCAATACAGATGGACAGTTTAAAGTTTCCTGCTTTGTTGAGGAGTCTGGAAACACACTATGGCCTATGGGCTGAAGATGAAACATTACAGAAGAATTTCGGGTGACTGACCAGGCAGTGAGTTGTCTCTGTCATTTCTAGAGTTTATATATTATCCTTCTGTCGTCTTTGAAGGAGTTGAAGACAGTTATGGTTATAGTTTTTCCTTAGTTAGGATTAAAGATAAGTTACATATAAGATTTTAGACTCACAAAGATAGGATAGATGATGAAGTATTTTCTTTAAATCTTACTAAATGTTAATGGACAAAATATTGTTAACTGTGATTCTTATTTGATACCTGTTGTGTGATATATTTTTCTATGCTAAGGTTAAAACCCTTCCTTTTATTTTAGACAGAAAAGAAGAGATGATGGGAGATGTTATTCTGTAAATATGTTTCTCATACTGGCTGTCCGGTAAGATGAGCCATGTGGAAATACTTAGATTAGTAGAAATGTTAATCATTAAGACAGAACTAGCCAGTAAGAAACTAGTACCTGGCCAACAGCCTTATATCAAATACAGCATCTCTGTGTATTACTATTGGGAGCTGGCATGTCAAGGGACCAGACCAGGTGGCCAGCGTGCTGCTCTCTCCAGGCTCTCAATGTTGACTCTTCCTTACTCCTTCCTCTTTCCTCCTTGACTCCTAGCTCCGCCTATCATGCTTTCCTATTGGCCAACAGTGCTTTATTCATTAACCAGTATGAGAAACATATTTACAGAATAACATCTCCCATCCGACAAGTCTTAACCTCCTGTATGTGTTGCCGAAGTTAAGTCTAAAGCAAGTAGCTGAAAGCAAGTAAAGTTTGTTTAATGTAAAATAATATTCAAAACCAGGCACTGGATGATGAATGGCCCTTAGACTTCTCAGAGAGATCTTCTGAATCTGGCACTTAAAGTGTTTAATCGAGGGGAGACAGAGTAAAAGGCTTCCTCTGACAGGCAGAAATACCAGCTTCTGGCAGCAGCTACCCCCAAAGCAGACAGGGCACGGCCTGGGATCTGCTCCAAGTAAGGCAACACTAGCCACTGAGCAAGAGATGCCCCGAGCCTCGCCCACCCCTTGGGCCCTGCTCAGCAGTCCCCCAAGCTCTTCCTCCACAGGAAGATCTCTCAAATCTCTCAGACTAGCCACCCTGTGGTTTAGTTTTCTTTTAAATAAAAATTGAGTATGATTTTCTGTTTCATTCCAAATAATAAATTGTGCCTATCATGGAAGAAAACAGAGATGCTTTGATATATACAGTATTTTGGTGCTTCATCTGGTCAAATCTTAAAAGTGTACTTTCACCTTAAAAGCATTCTCACTTTACAATAACTTTGGGTTATAAGATGGGTGTACTGCTTGCTGAGACCTTTAAAGAAAAATTTAAATTATCTAAGCCTCTTAAGAAAAAACAACAACAAACAAACAAACCAAATAAAAATTCTGATTAAACCTGTATCTGTTGCAAGTGTAAAAGGCAGGCCTTGCTACTCCAAATGACTTGACAGATTTTGTTGACCCCTCCTGGAAGGCATCACCCTCCCTGTGGAGTTGGAGGGAGGGATGGGATGGGAGAGTGGGGGGGCATGAGAAGGAGGGAGAGAGGAAGGGAGGGAGGAAGGGAGGGAGAGGGAACTGGGATCGATATGTAAAATAAGAAAAAAATAAATTAAAAAAATAAAAATTTAAAAAATTAATAATTAAAAAATTTTTTAAAAAAAGTATCAGGCCTTGTTTTTCCCTAGAGCTAGCAGGCTTCCTGCTGAAAAGGGGGAAACTCACAAACAGGTTTCAATGACACCAAATTACCAGCCTGTTGTTACTGAAAATTTTCTTTTTACTATTCCTATATGCTCCAATAATGATTTTAAAACACTTGCCTTTTCAATGACTACTCTCAATAATCAAGCATCTAAGTTTCATGGCAAATGACTAAATATTTATGGAAGCTATAAAAGCCTAAAAGAATGGTTTAAGAAATGGGGAAATGAGACTTAAAATTATACATATGATATTAAACTTTGAAATCCAAAGTTTAACACATTAATCGATTGAGTTCTGATAAGATATATTAAATCTAGTCTTGGTAACAGTTACACGCACTGGTTATTAAAATGTTTTTAGAAAACATTAAAAATTATCAAGTCACATGCTCAAAATTGTTAAGCTTCCTTTGAATGTTTTCTTTTCTAAATATGGAGTTTAAAAAGATAGGATTGAGGGATGGATGAAAGCAAAGAGTAATGAAAGAGATTATTTGAGGAGAGTGCATTTTGGAGTCAGGTAGAAACCTGATGCAAGGAACCTCTCACAAATCTACAAGGATGGCCCCAGCTAAGACTCCTAGCCGTCATGGATAGGTAGCCTCAAATGGCCATCTCCTGTAATCAGACTGGTAACTACACAATTGTCACTGGAGAGCCTTTGTCCAGTAACTTATGGGAAAGATGTAAAGCCAAGCTCTAGGCTGAACCTGGGCAATACTATTGAGAAGAGAGAGGAAGGACTGTAGGAGACAAGGGGGTCAGGGTCATTACAAGGGAATCCACAAAAGCAACTGGCCTGCTCATGGGAGCTCACAGACTATGGACCAATGGCTAGGGCCCTGCATATGTGTGACCATTGTGTGGCTTGGGCTACTTGTGGGACCCCTGGCAGTGAGATCAGGGCCAGTTCCTAATGCTTTGGTGGGTTTTGGGAACCTGTCCCAAATGCTAGGTTGCCTTACCTAGCCTTAATACAAGGAGAGGAACTTACTCCTATTTCAACTTGATGTGCTATGCTTTGTTGGAACCCATGGGAGACCTTCCCCTTTCTGAACAGAGGTGGGAAAAGCATGGATTGGGGCAGAGGGAGAGAGGGGAAATTGGGGGAGGGAATTGGAGGACAGAGGAGGACAAGCTGTGATCAGGATGTAAAATAAATGAAAAACTTAATTTAAAAAAAAAAAAAGTACTTCTCCTTGTGCTGCAGACATCTCTGTCCAGCTTGTATCTACCCAGTCCTCCTCTGGTGGTAACGTAAGGACAACAGGCCAGAGGAAAGAACGTCCATGCTTCTGTCGCAGAACCATCCTCCAAGCCCTCAAGCTCTCCCTTCCCTTTGCTCTCTTTCCTGCCCGAAAGGTTCTGTCTTCTTACAGATGAATGTTCATGTTTATGCTGACAACTTTTCAGGCTTTGTTTTTGCTGTGACTCCAAGGAACGAACCTGCTTGAGCTTTTTGCAGACACTTGTTAACTGTTGCCCCTGCAGTGAGGGTTCCAATGTGGATGAAAACAGGCAGTGAGGCAGACAGCTCTTCTTACACATCCATGGAGCTTCAGGGGGGTCACGACTTGGCTTCATCTGCCACAATTCAAACCTGTTCCACACCCCTCGTCTGATAAGTACTCCAGTCAGTGAACAGCTTAAGCTCTCCTGCCTACCACCATTAGTGGGAATAGGTCCTTCCCCGCCCCCTGTTACCAGGACTGTGCAACAGGACTGAAAGTTTCAAATATATGTCCAAGATCCCCCTTAGCTCCTGAACTTTACCTTCCATCTATAGTCTCTATCTATCCCAGCAGATCTCTGCCTAGCTGGCAAATTCTATCTGGAAACCAACCTTCGCTCTACTATGCTCCACAACCAGCTCACCTCTGTAGCTTCATAGTTCTGCAAACCCACAAGGCCCTCTGCTTGCTGACTGCTGAGAAAAGAGGAATTTGTCTCCTCTTCAATAGACAATTCTGTTACGGTGTAAACCAGAGTACTAAGAACCTATGTGAGCTGGTACACAGAACTGCACCTTTGGGAGCAGACGCCAATGTAGAACTTTCACATAGTCTCCTTTGGACTCTTGCCTCATGCCTCATGCCTCTCCTCAGCCCTGACCTCTATCCTACTCATAGGAAAAATTGCCTCTTCAGATTCTTTCAGGAAAGAATTAGTGAACTGGCCCATTGCTCAGTGACCCAAATACCTCTTACAAAATTCTCCTATCCATTGCCTGCTGGTTTCATTCCAGAACCCCTTTACTGGAGTCCCCACTCAGCTGGAAGTAGTCAGAGGACAACCATGGCTTATCATCAACAAAAGGCTGCAATGTTAGATCCCCAAAGTAGACCTCCAAGTGGCAGTGCTGATAGCAATGACTGGGGTTTGCTAGAAAGCAGAAACCTAAAGTATTTCTCAGAAGCCCTTAACGGCTGTATGAACATTGCTGACCACAACTCTCCACACCTGACCTATCTGACAGAGTTCCCAAGCTAACCACCTGATTCCCCCTGGCTAGCCACTGGAGCAGCCTCCTCTTGCCATCAATCCATAGGAAGCCAACAAGCCTTTGCAGCTGATGCAGTCCTCCACTGTTCAAGGCAGCTGAAGAGAATTTGTTATTAAACTGTTCTTTCTCTCTGAGGAGAATGGCTGTGTTTGCTAACTTATCTGTGCATGCTTATAATTTGTTCTCTGAAATGTTTAATGTAAACAATAATTTTATAGTCATAATAAAATCATTGTATGATGGTAGGACATATCATTGCTACTGGATTTTTTTGAAAGTATAGTAGAGTTTGTGGAATACATGATGATTTCTTCCAGAGTTTTAGAATTTTCACTGCGTCTTGATCTGGTTGGGGGTTATATAACTATATTATTCATTTACATTTGTGCACATTAATTTCAACACTTAATGTCTTTTTGAAATTGAAACAAACAAATAGCTATACTCAAGGACCAAGTTTGTACTATGACAGAGGTTCTTGGCATCAGTTTCTAATGCTAAATCCAGTACGTGGTGATGAGCACATTCCTCACTGTGCAATTAGTATGAGTTCCTATATTCTAAACCCTTTGACTACCTCCAGCTCCAGAAATTCCTCACCTTTTATCTCCAAATATATCACTGAGAAATTTTATCTTCAAACCACCTTAATAGGCTCTATATGAAGCTTACCTGACTAGGGACAGGAGACATATCCGCTTGCGCAGGTTGGGTGTACGGAACAGGTCCCACGGAAAAGATTTTGTCTGTGTTGCCTCCAGCTCTTTCTTCATGGTGGTTATCACAAACTTCAACAACAGCATTAATGAACTGTTTAATTGTCACAAAATGATGAGCATTGTGGGTATACTGGGCACCTGCAGGGAACTAGATCTATAGTTACTGTTTCTGTCTAGTGAAAAATCAAAGAAGTGGTGCCCTCTCAGGGAGAGAGGAGAGGAGAGAGCCTTGAACCTCTACCCACAAAGAGAGGGAAAAACCCCACCTCTACCCACTGGAAAGAGAGATGGGAAGACAACAATATATGAACACATCCAACAACAGAAAGACTTATATAACACAACCAAAGTCTAGGGATTGTACGCCAGCAAGACCTAAACATCCCAACATAGATGGAGCAGGAGAGAATGACCTCAAACACAACTTCATGAAAATGATAGAGGCCTTCAAAGAGGATATGAGAAAATTCCTTATAGAAATAGAAGAAAAAGCAAACCAAAAAAATACAAGAAATCAACATATCTCTTAAAGAAAACAAGAAAATCCAAGAAAAAAAAAACAATCAAAAAGATGAAGGAAACAATTCAAACAGTTAAAGACTTGAACACTGAAATAGAGACAATAAAGAAAACACAAACTGAGAGAATGCTGGAAATAGAAAAACTGGGTAACAATCAGGAACTACAGAGGCAAGCATAACCAACAGAATATAAGAGCTGGAAGAAAGAATCTCAGGTGCTGAAGATAAACTAGAGGAAATAGATTCATTGACCAAACAAAATCTTAAATCCAACAAATTCTTAACACAAAATATCCAGGAAATGTGGGACACCGTGAAAAGACCAAACTTAAGGATAATAGGCATAGAAGCCCAGCTCAAAGTTGCAGAAAACATATTCAACAAAATCGTAGAAGAAAACTTTCCAACCTAAAAAAAAAGACATGCCAACGAAAGTACAAGAAGCTTACAGAACACCAAATAGACTGGACCAAAAAAAAAAGTACCCTTGCCACATAATAATCAAAACATGTAACATACAGAATAAAGAAAGAATATTAAGAGCAGCAAAGGAAAAAGGCCAAGTCACATATAAAGCCAGACCTATCAGAATTACTCCTGACATCTCCATGGAAACTCTGAAAACCAGAAGGTCTTGGACAGATGTTCTAAAACACTAAGAGACCACATATGACAACCCAGACTACTATACCCAGCAAATCTCTCAATCACTATAGATGGAGAAAACAAGATATTCCTTGACAAAGCCAGATTTTCACAATACATATACACAAATCCAGCCCTACAGAAAGTTCTGGAAGGAAAACTCCAATCCAAGGACGTTAACTACACTCACAAAGACATAGGCAATAGATGATCCCACTTTACCAAAAGCCAGAAAAACTGGAAAAATTCACACATATTACCACCACCAAAAACAAATCCAAAACAAACAAGAATCAACAATCAATGGTCATTAATATCCCTCAATTGTTACAGCAGGTTTCCCCACCGGCTGCCGCTGGTTCTGCCGCCATGGTCCCACAACCACGTGTGCCCCAAATAACACTCAGAGACTCTGTATTTGATACAATCCTGTTGGCCAGTTACCATTATTGTTAATGGGCTAGCTCTGCCTTAATCATTAACCCATTTCTACTTATCTAAGTATTTCCACGTGGTCGTCTTATCGGGGAGCCTCGCGGCAGGCTTCCTGCTTCTTCCCAGGCTACATCTCGACTCCACCTTCCCACTTCCTATTTCCTTCTCCTAGTCTCCTAGCCCCGCCTATCTTGCTATCTCATTGGCCACAGAGCTTTATTAACCAGTATGAGAAACATATATACAGAATAACATCTCCCATCACTCAATATCAATGGTCTTAACTCACCTAGACACAGGCTAGCAGAAGGGATATGAAGACAGAATCGAATCCATCCTTCTGCTGCATACAAGAAACACATCTCAACTTCAAAGACAAATGTTACCTCAGAGTTAAGAGTTGGGAAAAGATTTTCAAATCAAATGGCCCTAGAAGCAACCTGGTACAGTAATTCTAATATCTGACAAATTAAACTTCAAGCTAAAATTAATCAAAAAAAGATGAAGAAGGTCATTTCATATTCATCACAGGAAAATCCATCAAGATGAAGTCTCAATTCTGAACATCTATGCCCCAAACACAAAGGTACCCACATTCATAAAAAAAAATTACTAAAACTCAAATCACACATTAAACCCCACACACTAATAGTGGGAGACTTCAACACTGGGCAGGACTGCCAGACAGAATTTAACAAAGAAACAAAAGAACTAACAGAAGTTATGTCCCAATTGGGCTTAACAGACATCTATAGAACATTCCATCCAAACACAAAAGAATATACCTTCTTCTCAGCACCACATGGAACCTTCTCTAAAATCGACCACATACTGGGCAATAAAGCAAACCTCAACAGATTAAAAAAAAAATTGGAATAACCCCCAATTTTAAGACTACCATGCCTTAAAATTGGAACTCAGCAACAACACATTTGCAGAAACACTACAAATTTATAGAAATTGAACAATGCTCAACTGTACCACTCCTGGATAAAGGAAGAAATAAAGAAAGAAATCAAAGACTTCCTAGAATTCAATGAAAATGAAGGAACAACGTACCCAAACCTATGGGACACTCTAAAAGCAGTGCTAAGAGTAAAGTTCATAGCATTAAGTGCCCACATGAAGAAACTGGAGAATAGCCACACTAGAGAAATAACAGAACACCTGAAAGCTCTAGAACAAAAAGAAGCAAACTCACCCAGGAGGAGTAGATGCCAGGAAACAATCAAATTGAGAGCTGAAATCAATAAAGAAGAAACAAAGAAAGCAATTCAAAGAATCAATGAAATCAATAGTTAGTTCTTTGAGAAAATTAACAACATAGACAAACCTTTATCCAAACTAAACAAAAGCCATAGGGAGAACATGCAAATAAACAAAATCTGAAATGAAAAGATGGACATAACAACAAACACTGAGGAAATCCAGAGAATTATCGGGTTATGCTTTAGAAAACCTGTACTCCACAAAATTGGAAAATTCAAGAAAAATGAACAATTTTTGGGATAGATATCACTTACCAAAATTAAATCAAGACAAAATAAGCAATTTAAATAGACCCATAACCCCTAATGAAATAAAAGCAGTCATCAAAAGTCTCCCAACCAAAAACAGCCCAGAGCCAGTTGGTTTCAGTGCAGAATTCTACCAGAAATTCAAAGAATTAATACCAATACTTCTCAAATTGTTCCACATAATAGAGGCAGAAGGATCATTGCCAAACTATTTTTACAAGGCAATTACCTTGGTACCCAAACCACACAAAAACACAACTAAGATAGCGAACTACAGACCAATGAATTCTCCCTCATGAATATTGATGCAAAAATACTCAATAAAATACTGGCAAATTGAATCCAAGAACACATCAGAAAAATTGTCCAACATGATCAAATAGACTTCATCCCAGAGATGCAGGGATGGTTTAACAATGAAAATCCATCAATGTAATCCACTACATAAACGAACTGAAAAATAAAAACCACATTATCATCTCACTAGATGCTGAAAAAGCCTTTGACAAAATCCAACACCCCTTCATGATAAAGGTCTTGGAGAGAGCAGGGATAACAGGAACATACCTAAACATAATAGAGGCAATATACAGCAAACCTACAGCCAACATTAAACTGAATGAAGAGAAACTCAATGTGATTCCTCTAAAATCAGGAACAAGACAAGGCTGTCCACTCTGTCCATATCTCTTCAATATTGTACTTGAAGTTCTTGCTAGAGCAATAAGATAACAAAAGGAAATCAAGGGGATACAAATTGGAAATGAAGAAGTAAAACTTTCACTATTTGCAGATGATATGGTAGTTTACATAAGTGACCCGAAAACCACTAGGGAACTCCTATAATTGATACACATCTTAAGCAAAGTGGCAGGATACAAGATTAACTCAAAAATATCAGTAGCCCTACTATATATAGACAATAAAGGGGCTGAGAAAGAAGTCAGAGAAACATCACCCCTTACAATAGCCACAAACAACATAAAATATCTTGGGGTAACTCTAACCAAACAGGTGAAAGAACTGTATGATAAGAACTTTGAGTCATTAAAGAAAGAAACTAAAGAAGATACCAGAAAATGGAAAATTCCCCCATGCTCTAGAATAGGTAGGGTCAACATAGTAAAAATGGCAATCTTACCAAAAAACAACATACAGATTCAATGCAATCCCCATCAAAATTTCAGCACAATTATTCACAGACCTTGAAAGGACAATTATTCAACTTTATATGGAAAAACAAACAAACAAAAAAAAACCAGGGTAGCCAAAACAACCCTGTACAATAAAGAAATTTCTTCAAGCTCTACAATAGAGCTATAGTAATGAAAACAGCTTGATATTGGCACAAAAATAGACAGGTAGACCAATGGAATCCAATTGAAGACCCTGATATTAACCCACACACCTATGAACACCTGATTTTTGACAAAAAAAAAAAAGCTAAAACTATACAAGGTAAAAAAAGAAAGCATCTTCAACAAATAGTGCTTGCATAACTGGATTTGTGGACATGTAAAAGATTGCAGATAGATCTATATCTATCACCATGGACAAAATTTAAGTTCAAATGGATCAAAGAACTCAACATAAATCCACCCACACTGAACCTCTTAGAAGAGAAAGTAGGAGGTACTCTTGAACAAAGTGGCACAGGAGACCACTTCCTGAATATTACACTAGTAACACAGACACTGAGATAGACAATTAATAAATGGGACCTCCTGAAACTGGGAAGCTTCTGTAAGGCAAAGGATACAGTCAACAAGACAAAACAGCACCCCATAGAATGGGAAAAGATCTTCACCAACCGCACATCTGACAAAGGGCTGATTTCCAAAATATACAACGAACTCAAGAAGCTAGTTACTAAAACACCAAATAATTTAATTAATAAGTGGGGTAAATAACTAAACAGAGAATCTCAATAGAGGAATCTAAAATGGCTGGAAAGATACTTAAGAAAGTGTTCAACATCCTTAGCCATCAGGAAAATGCAAGTCAAAACAACTCTGAGATACCATCTTACAGCTGTCAGAATGGCTAAAATGAAAAACACCAACAACAATTTATGCTGGACAGGATGTGGAGAAAGGGAAACACTCCTCCATTGCTGGTGGGAGTGCAAACCTGTACAGACACTTTGGAAATCAGTATGGCAGTTTCTCTGAAAATAAGAACCAGTCTACCTCAAGATTCAGTAATTCCACTCTTAGACATATACCCAAATGACGCACATTCATACAACAAGGACATCTGTTCAGCAATGTTCATAGCAGCATTATTTGTAATAGCCAGAATCTGGAAGCAACCTAGATGCCCCTCGATCAAAGAATAGATACAGAAAATGTGGTTCATTTACACAATGGAGTATTACTCAATGGAAAAAATTGAGTCTTAAAATTTGCAGGCAAATGGATGGAACTAGAAGATATCATCCTATGTGAAGTAACCCAGTCACAGAAAGACAAACACAGTACATACTCACTCATATACAAATATTAGACCTAGAGCAAAGGTTTACCAGACTACAATCCACACCTCCAGAGAAGCTAGGAAACAAGAAGGACCATAAGAGAGACATATACAGTCCCCCCCCCAGTGGAGGGCAAAGGGACAAGAGCCCCTGAACAAATTGGGAGCATGGGGGAGGGAGGAGAATGGAGAAGAAAAATGAGGGGAGAAGAGGAGGGGGAAGAGAACATGAGGGATCAGGAAGATTGAGTGAGAGCAAGAAAAGAGACACATCAAGAAGAAGGAGCCATTATAGGTTTAAAGAGAAATCTGGCAGTAGGGAAATCTGGCAGATTCACAGGGATGACCCCAACTAGGAATCTAAGCAATAGTGGAGAGGCTACCTTAAATGTCCTTCCCCTATAATGAGAATGATGACAATCTTAAATGCCATTCTATAGCCTTCATCCAGGAGCTGATGAAAGCAGATGCAGACACTCACAGCTAAGCACCGAGCAGAACTCCTGGAATCCAGTTGTAGAGAGGGAGGAATGACAAACAAAGGGATCGAGACCATGCTGGGAAAATCAACAGAAACAGCTGACCTGATCAAGTGGGAACTCATGGACCCCAGTGTGACAGCTGAGGAACCAGAATAGGGCCAAAACAGGCTCCCTGAACATGGGTGTCAGCTAGGAGGACTGGGTAGTCTATGGGGCCTCAGGCAGTGGAACCAGGATGTATCCCTAGTGCATGAACAGACTTTGGGAGCACAATCCCCATGGAGGGATACTCCCTTAGTCTAGAAACACGGGGGAGAGCATAGGCCCTACCCCTAATGACTTACAGATTTTGATGATACCTTATGGGAGGCCTTACTCTCCCTGAGGAGTGGATGGGGGATGAGATGGGAGAGTTGGAGTGGGTCATGGGAGGATGGGAGAGAGAGGGAACTAGAATTGATATGTAAGATAAGATTGTTTCTAATTTGAACAAAATTTATTGAAAAGAAGAAGAAGAAGCAGTGTCAGCTATAAAAGTGGCCAGAAATGTAAACCCATCGCCAGGCCTTGGCTAGAGGTGAGTCTGGGATTAATTCCGGTGGGGTGGATTCTCCCCTACACCCTTCCCCGGGAAATCCCTGGGTAGGTCCTGGACCTAGCTGCCCTTGTGTCCTGTCCCTATCGAGAGTGTTCCTGGAGCTCTGATACACCTCCAACCACCCCCACCAAGAGTCTGCCCTCCCCTACCCTCTGCCCTACCCTGCCCACTGTCCTAACGCTCTGGTTGAGCACTGAAACAGAGGGTGGAGCCAACAATACAGCCACCTTCAGGAAAATTCCTGGAGCTGATCTGAGCACAGTAGACCAGCCTACCCACATGGGACCATCCGTAATTCCCACCTGCCTGGTCTCTGACCCCCACCACCGGTCTTCTACTGGAGTTCTGGGCCCCTCCCAGAGATCTGCCTATCTCTGAGTTCCTGTGGGCTGAATACTTGACCCCCTTTGCAGGGCCTATGCTAAAGAGGCCTCACTCAGCTGGAGAGTGCCAGGTCCCAACTAGACCCAACTATCCCTGAGGAAACATCCTGCAGGCCGGACTCTGCCAAAGAGGCTTCAGCTCTCCTCTGCTGGAGCCTGGTCTTTAACCCCCATCGCCAGGCCCCTGCCTGGATTCTCCCCTACACCCTCCCTGGGAAATCCCTGGGTGGGTCCTGGATCTCCCTGCCCCTGCATCCTGTCCCCAATGAGAGTGCTCTTGGAGCTCCAATATACCCCCACTCACCACCCATCGAGAGCCTGCCCTCCCCCTACGCTTTTCCCTATCCTGCCCACCATCCCACCACTCTGGTTGAGCACTGAGCCACAGGGTGGAGCCAACAATCCAGCCACCTTCAGGGAAATTCCTGGAACTGTTCTGAGCACAATAAACCAGCCTATCCACGTGGGACCACCCGTAATTTCCACCTACCTGGTCTATGACCCCAACCACCAGTCTTCTACTAGAGTTCTGGGCCCCTCCCAGAGATCCGCCTATCTCTGCTGGTCCACTCTGAGTTCCTGAAGGCTGGATCCTTCACCCCCATCGCAGGATCTCTGCTAAAAAGGCCCAACTCAGTTGGAGAGTGCCAGCTAGACCCGCCTATCTGTGCAGAAACAACCTGAGTATTAGCCCAGCCTTTGTTCCCCAACACCAGACCTTGGCTAGAGGACTTGGCTAGAGCTAGACCTGACTATCCCTGAGGAAACATTCTGCAGGCTAGCCTCTGCCAAAGAGGCCTCAGCTCTCCTCTGCTGGAGCCTGATCTTTGACCCCATCACGGGGCCCCTGCCTACAGAGAGACTTCCTAGAGAGCTTAAACCACCCAGAACTACAGACATCAAACCTCTGACCCACCTAAATCCATAGGGAGAGGGAGAAACCCCACCCACACCTACTGGAAGAAGCTATGGGAAGACAACAATACAAGAAAACACCTAACATCAGAAAGACAAGCATAACACCATGAGAATCTAGGGAATCTACACCAACTAGACCAGAACACAACAATGCAAATGAATCAGAAGAGAACGACCTAAAAATTATTGTCCTAAAAATGATAGAGGCCCTCAAAGAAGATGTGAGAAAATCTTTTAAAGAAGTGGAAGATAAAACAAACAAAAAATTGGAAGAAATGAATAAATTTCATAAAGAAAGTATAGAAAGCCAAGAAAAAACAATAAAACAGGTGAAGGAAGCAGTTCAAGACTTGAAAACAGAAATGGAGACAATAAAGAAACACAAACCAAAGGAATGTTGGAAATGGTAAAACTGGGCAAATGATCAGGAACTGCAGACGCAAGCATAACCAACAGAATACAAGAGATGGAAGAGAGAATCTCAGGTGCTGAAAATAAACTAGAAGAAATAGATTCATCGACCAAAGAAAATAGGGAATCCAAGAAATCCTTAACACAAAACATGCAGGAATGTGGTACACTGTGAAAAGGCCAAATCTAAGAATAATAGACATAGAGGAAGGTGAGGAAGCCCAGCTTAAAGGGGCTGAAAACATATTCAACAAAATCATTGAGGAAAACTTTCCCAATCTAAAGAAGGACATGCCCATTAAAGTACAAGAAGCATACTGAATGCCAAATAGACTAGACCAAAGAAAAAAGGCCCCTCAACATATAATAATCAAAACACTTAACATACAGAATAAAGAAAGAATATTAAGAGCACTGAAGGAAAAAGAACAGGTAACACATAAAGTCAGACCTATCAAAATTATGCCTGACTTCTCCATGAAAATCAACAAGGCCAGAAGGTCCTAGCTAGATATTCTACAAGCACTAAGAGTCCACGGATGCCAGCCCAAGCTACTATACCCAGCAAAACTCTCAATCACCATAGATGGAGAAAACAAGGTATTTAATGACAAAGCCAGATTTTCACAATACCTATCTACAAATCCAGCCCTACAAAAGGCTTTGGAAGGAAAACTCCAACCCAAGGAAGTTAACTATGCTCACAAAGACATAGGCAACAGATAATCCCACTTCTCCAGAAACCAAGGGTAAAGAAGGACAAATAAATTCACAATACCACTGCCAAAAGCAAATCTAAAACAAACAAACATTAACAATCGATGGTCCTTACTCTCCCTCAACATTAATGGTTTAAACTTGCCTATAAAAAGACACAGGCTAACAGAATGGATACGAAGACAGAATTCATCCTTCTGCTGCATACGAGAAACACAACTAAGCTTCAAAGATAGACATTACCTCGGGGTAAAGGGCTGGGAAGAGATCTTCCAATCAAATGGACCCAAGAAGCAAACAGGTGTGGCTATGCTAATATCTAACAAGTTAGACTTCAAACCAAACTTAATCAAAAGAGATGAAGATGGTCATTTCATATTCATGACAGCAGAAATCCATCAACACAAAGTCTCGATTCTGAACATCTATGCCCCAAATACAAAGGCACCCACATTGGTAAAAGTAACATTATTAAAACTCAAAGCTCACATAAAACCTCACACACTTATAGTGGGAGACTTCAACACACCGCTCTCACCACTAGACAGGACCATCCATCAGAAACTCAACAAAGAAACAAAAGAACTAACAGAAGTTATGTCTCAACTGGGTTTAACAGACATCTATAGAACATTCCATCCAAACACAAAAGAATATACCTTCTTCTCTGTTCCACATGGAACCTTCTCTAAAATCGACCACATACTAAGTAGCATAACAAACCTCAACAGATACAAAAGAATTGGAATAGTCCCCTGTATCTTATCAGACCACCATGCTTTAAAATTGGAATTCAAAAACAACACAAATCGCAAAAACCCTACAAACTCAAGGAAACTGAACAATGTGCAATTGCACCACACCTGGGTCAAAGAAGAAATAAAGAAAGATATGAAGGACTTCCTAAAATTCAACGAGAATGAGGACACGACATATCCGAACTTATGGGACACCTTGAAAGCAGTGTTATGAGGGAAGTTCATTGCACTGAGTGCCCATATGAAGAAAACAGAGGATAGTCACATTAGAGAATTAACAGCGCAACTGAAAGCCTTAGAACAAAAAGAATCAAACTCACCCCGGAGGAGTAGACACCAGGAAATAATCAATTATCAATTTGAGGGCCGAATCATTAAAGTAGAAACCAGGAAAACAATACAAAAAAAAATCAATGCAACAAAGAGTTGGTTTTTCGAGAAAATCAACAAGATAGACAAACCTTTATCCAAACTAATGAAAAAGCAGAGAGAGATCATGCAAATTAACAAAATCAGAAATGAAAAGGAGGACATAACAACGGACACAGAGGAAATCCAGACAACTTTCAGGTCATACTTTGAAAACCTGTACTCTACAAAATTTGAAAATTCAAAGGAAATGGAGAAATTTCTGGATAACTATCACTTACCAAAATTAAACCAAGAACAGACAAACAACTTAAATAGACTTATAACCCCCAATGAAATCGAAGCAGTCATCGAAAGCCTTCCAACCAAAAAGAGCCCAGGGTCAGATGGCTTCAGTGCAGAATTCTACCAGAAATTCAAGGAAGAGCTAATTCCAATACTCCTCAAATTGTTCCACACAAGAGAGACAGAAGGCACATAACCAAACTCTTTCTACAAGGCCATAATCACCTTGGTACCCAAGCCTCACAAAGATACAACTAAGAAAGAAAACTACAGACCAATATCCCTGATGAACATCAATACAAAAATACTCAATAAAATACTGGCAAACCAAATCCAAGAATACACAGAGAAATCATCCACCATGACCAAGTAGGCTTCATCCCTGGGTTGCAAGGATGGTTTTAACATAGGAAAAATCTATCAACGTGATCCACCATATAAACAAACTGAAAAAGAAAACCATATGATCATCTCCCTAAATGCTTGAAAAAGCCTTCGACAAAATTCAACACCCTTTCATGATAAAGGTCTTGGAGAGATCAGGAATAACAGGAACATATCTAAACATAATAAGAGCAATATACAGTAAACCAACTGCCAACATCAAACTGAATGAAGAGAGGCTTAAGGCAATTCCTCTAAAATCAGGAACAAGACAAGGCTGTCCTCTCTCTCCATATCCCTTCAATATTGTACTTGAAGTTCTAGCTAAAGCTATAAGACAACAAAAGGAGATCAAGGGGATCCAAATTGGAAAGGAAGAAGTCAAACTGTCTCTATTTGCAGATAATATGATAGTTTACATAGGCGACCCAATAAACTCTACCAGGGAACTCCTATAACTGATAAACACCTTCAGCAAACTATCAGGATACAAGATAAACTAAAAAAAAAAAAATCAGTAGCCCTACTTTATTCAGACGACAAAGAGGCTGAGAAAGAAATCAGAAAAACATCACTTTTCACAATAGCCACAAACAAAATAAAATATCTTGGGGTAATGCTTACCAAACATGTGAAAGTCCTACACAATAAGAACTTTGTGTCTTTAAAGAAAAAAATTAAAGAAGATACCAGGAAATGGAAAGATCTCCCATGCTCTTGGATAGGAAGCATAAATATAGTAAAAATGGCAATCTTGCCAAAAGCAATCTACAGATTCAATGCAATCCCCATTAAAATCCCAGCACACAATTCTTAACTGACCTTGAAAGGATAATAATCAACTTTGTATAGAAAAACGAAAGACCCAGGATAGCCAAAACAAGCCTGTACAATAAAAGAACTTCAGGAGGCATCACCATCCCTGACTTTAAGCTCTACAACAGAGCTACAGCCTGGTTTTGGCACAAAAATAGACAGGTAGACCAATGGAATCAAATCGAAAATCCCGATATTAATCCACACACCTATGAACGCCTGCTTTTCAACAAAACCACTAAAAAAAAAAAAATACAATGCAGGGAGGAAAGCATCTTCAACAATTGGTGCTGCACAATTGGATGATGGTGTGTAGAAGACTGCAGATATACCCATGTCTATCGCCATGCACAAAGCTCAAGTCCAAATGGATCAAAGACCTCAACATAAATTCAGCCACACTGAACCTCTTAGAAGAGAAAGTAGGAGGCACCCTTGAGCAAATTGGTATAGGAGACTGCTTCATGAACATAACTCCAGCAGCACAGACACTGAGATCAACAATTAATAAGTGGGACTTCCTCAAACTTAGAAGCTTCTGTAAGGCAAAGGACACAGTTAACAAGACTAAACGGCAGCCCACAGACTGGGAAAAGATTTTTTACCAATCCTACATCTGACAAAGGGCTGATCTCCAAAATATACAAGGAACTCAAGAAACTAGTCAACAAAACACCAAATAGCCCTATTAAAAAATGGGGTACATAATTGAAGAAAGAATTCTCAATAGAGGAAATCAAAGAGGCTGAAAGACACTTAAGAAAATGTTAAACATCCTTAACTATCAGGGAAATAAATCTTACTCCTGTCAGAATGGCTAAAATTAGAAACACCAATGTCAACTTATGCTGGAGAGGACGTGGAGAAAGGGGAACACTCCTTCACTGCTGGTGGGAGTGAAAACTTACAGCCATTTTGTAGATCAGTATGGCAGCTCCTCTGGAAAATGGGAATTAGCTTACCACAGGACCCAACAATTTCACTCTTAGGTATATACCCAAATGACCCACATCCATGCAACAAAGACATGTGCTCAACTATGTTCATAGCAACATTATTTGTAATAGCAAGAACCTGGAAGCAACCTAGATGCCCCTCAACTGAAAAATGGATAAAGAAGATGTGGCACATCTACACAATGGAATACTACTCTGCAGAAAAATATAATGGAATCTTGAAATTCATAGGCAAGTGGATGGAACTTGAAGAAACCATCTTGAATGAGGTAACCCAGTCACAAAAAGAGGAATGGGGTATGTACTCGCTCATATATGGATTTTAGACCTAGAGGAAAGGATCACTAGCATATAATACACACCACCAGACAAACTGGGATACAAGGTGTATTCTAAGAGATTCATATATGGTCCCTCACAAAAGGCAGAAGGGAAAAGTCCCCCAGAGCACATGGGAAATGGGGGGACAGTGAATGGAGAGAGAACTAGGAGAAAGAGAAGGGGAGGAGAGGAAAACACGTGCGACTAGGTTGATTGAGTCAGGGTGAGAGAGAGGGGTGGGGACATAAAAGAGGGAGCCATTATTGGTTTGAGAGAAAACTGAACCTAAAGAAAGGTCTAGAGAACTACAAGACCGACTCCAACTAATAATTCGAGCAACCATGGAAAGGCTACCCTAAATGCCCTTCCCTGATAGTGAGATCATCAACTAAATTATCCACCATCATGGAGTCCTCATCAAGTACCTGTTGGAAACAGAAGCAAACACACATAACCAAACACTGAGTAGAACTAGAATCCAGATGCAGAGAGAGAGGACAAGACCAGGTTGCAGAAACTCACAAAGATAGATGACCTGAACAAGGAGGAGCTTGGGCTCCCCAGACTGATGTCTAGGAACCCAGCATGGGACTGACTCAAACCCCCTGAATATGGGTCTCAGCTAGAAGGACTGAGCAGTCTGGGGGACCTCAGACAGTAGAAACAGGATCTATTCCTGGTGCACAAAAGAACCTTGTGGACACATCCCCCATGGAGGGATAACCCCTTAACCTAGAGACAGGAGAGAGTCCTAGTCCCTACTTCAAATGACTTGACAGATTTATATGACCCAACCTGAATAGCATAGCCCTACAAGTGGAATGGCGGTAGAGGGATGGGAGGGAAGGGTGGCCAGAGTGCATGTCACAGGGAAAGAGGGTAGGAGGAAGAAGGGAAGGAGGGAGGGAAGGAGGGAGGGAGGGAGGGAGGGTTGGAGGGATAAAAGGAGAGGAAACTGGGATCCACATGAAAATTTTTAAATTATATTGTTAATTAAAAAAAGAAAGAAAAAATGCTGCTGGATTAAATATATATATACATATATATATATATATACATACATACATACATACATACATACATACATACATATATATATATATATATATATATATATATAAAATGCTTTGACTTCAAAATTTAAGCCTAAGGACAAGTTACTTGGGAAAAGGATTTTTAATTTTGTTTCCACAGAAAATGAAAAGCTTGGATTCCTTCCAGACTAATGTGGTTTGATCAAGCAAGACCCCCTGAAACAACATCAATGGGACAATGCAGCCTTGCAGACTACAGCCAGGATTTCTGTGTCTTCTTAGGATTCCCCCATGACAGCGTCCCCTATCAGCAGGAAGCAGTTTGGAAAGAATGACATCCAAATTCCCAAATATTATTTATAAATGTTTGTTTTCATTTTTTTTAAAAAAGGCATGTATAATTATGTCCAGCATAAAATAAATAAATGTTTAAAAAATAAAAAAATAAATAAGAAACTAAACTAATATAAATAAACCTCCCAGAGACTTGAATACTAGGTGATTCTAGATCTTGCCAAGTTGACCATACCATTGCTTATGGTTTTTTACCAGAACTAGCATCAAGAACATATTACTAAATATATCACAGGCTCTGCTACCAGGATATAGAGAAATCAAGCTAACATTAAGCTTGAAACTTTCTCCCCACTGGCTTAGCTTTCACAGAACTGGAAAGTGATATGCAGACTTTAGCAGAAAATTTTTTATCAACAATTTATTCATCTGTAAACATTTGTGCCCCTCTATAACATGCCAGGGAAGGTGTGTCTGCTTGTGAAATGTTGGCATCGCTGCCCAGGACTTAACAAGTCACTTTTTGATTGGAGTTGAGGCCTGTACCAAAGGAGAGAACTCCTATCTAGTACATCAAACCTGGGTGAAAACCCATAGCTGGGCAAATTATAAACCTTAGTTGGAAAGTGTGGTGGTCAAATGAGAATGGCCCCCATAGGCTCATGTATTTAAATGTTTTGTCCCCACTTGGTGAGACTGTTTAAGAAAGATTAGGAGGAGTGATCTTGTTAGATGAGATGTGTCACTGAGGATGGGCTTTGAAGTTTCAAAAGCTATGCCACTCCCAGTTAGCTAGCTTGCTCCTCTCTCTCTCTCTCTCTCTCTCTCTCTCTCTCTCTCTCTCTCTCTCTCTCTCTCTCTCTCTCTCTGTCTCTCTCTCTGTCTCTCTCTCTGTCTCTCTCTCTGTCTCTCTCTCTTTCTCTCTCTCTCTGTCTCTCTCTCTCTGTCTCTCTCTCTCTCATCTCCTCCCCCTTACCCTACTCCAGTACCATGCTTTTCTGCCTGCTGCCATGCTCCCCACCATAGACTCTGACCCTCTGAAACTATGAGCCCCAAATTAAATGCTTCTTTTCTATTTTTTCTCATTTTACATATCAATCCCAGTTCCCTCTCCCTCCCATCCTCCCATGCCCCCTGACCCCCCCATCCCATTCCCCACCCACGTGAGGCCTTCCAGGAGGGATCATCAAAATCTGTCAAGTCATTTGGAGTAAGGCCTAGGCCCTTCCTCCTGTCTCTAGGTTAAGAGAGAATCCCTCCATGGGGAATGTGCTCCCAAAGTCCTTTCATGCACCAGGGATACATTGTGGTTCCACTGGCAGAGGTCCAATAGACTTCCCAGGCCTTCTAACTGAGACCCATGTTCAAGGGGTCTGAGTCAGTCCTATGCTGGTTTTCCAACTATCAGTCTGGGGTCCATTAGCTCCCCCTGTTCAGGTCACCCGATGCTGTGGGTTTCCCCAGCCTGATCTTGACTGCTTTGTTCATCACTCCTCCCTCTCTGCAACTGGATTCCAGGAGTTGGGCTCAGTGTTTAGCTGTGGGTGTCTGCTTCTGTTTCCATCAGCTACTAGATGAGGGCTTTAGGATGACATATAAGGTAGTTATCAATCTCATTATCAGGGAAGGGCATTTAAGGTAGCCTTCCACTATTGCTCAGATTGTTAGTTGGGATCATCCTTGTAGGTCTTGAAATATTTCTCTAGTGTCAGTTTTCTCTTCAAACCTATAATGGCTCCCTCTATTATGGTATCTCTTTTCTTGCTCTGGTCTGTTCATCCCCCAACTCAATCTTCCTGGTGCCTTATGTTCTCTTCTCCCCTCCCATGCAACAAAGAGATCTGTTCAACTATGTTCATAGCAGCATTATTTGTAATAGCTAGGACCTGGAAGCAACTTAGATGCCCCTCAACTGAAGAATGGATAAAGAAGATGTGGCACATCTACACAATGGTGTACCAGTCAGCAGGAAAAAACAATGGAATCTTGAAATTCGAAGGCAAATGAGTAGAACTTGAAGAAAACATCCTGAGTGAAGTAACCCAGTCACAAAAAGAGGAGCATGGTATGTACTCACTCGTATATGGATTTTAGACATAAAGCAAGGGATCACCAGCCTATAATTCACACCACCAGAGAAACTAGGATATAACCAGCAACCTAGGATATTCATGCAAGATCCCTCACAGAAGGAGAAAGGGACAAGATATCCTAAGCATATTAGGAGTGGGAGTGGGGGGAGGCAGTGAGTGGAGAGGGAGTTAGGAGAAAGAAGGGGAGTAAATGCTTTCTATTTTAAGTTGCATGATCATAGTGGTTTGTCATGCTAATAGGAGAGTTACCAAGACAGGAAGCTACTGTTGCTGATTTGGGAGTCGTTATCTTTGGACATGATGTGCCAGTAAATTGCCATCTAAATATCTTTATTTGTGTCCATATAACAATGCTGCTGTCTGCTATGGTAAGAGAAACTTCTTTTTATAGTGCATGCAGTTACTGCAAACTGAAAACTGGTCAAAGTGCTGAAAATTAGTGATTTTTGAGCACTCCTCCTTGACTGGACATCTCTATCACCCCTTCCATGGCTCAAGGAACAACATGAGGAATATAAGAGCCAGAGGGAGGGATGAAGTACATAGAATTCTCTTCTCAAGGCATTTTATGGCCATTACATTTAAGCTCTTAGCTGTTGTGGTTACCTGCACAAGACCTGCCCAGATAGTCCAGTCAACATTCCATCGTGGAAAGTAGAGAGGCTTGTAATACCATTTCCCTTCTTCAGGATTTATTGATCATTGCTAGATGAAAGGGGTCATAAAGGGCTACTGATCTTTAAGACTGATAGTCAGTTAATGATTTCTGGGAGAGAAAAGACATTTTCTTCAATGGAATAACCACTATAAGTTGCCCATTGTCCTGTAAATAACATCTCATCCATGTTTCCATAGCTAACCCTAATTTAACTCTTTGGTTTATACACAACAGAAGGCACGAAAATACAAAAGGATTGTTTAAGAAGAGAAAGGGGACAAGTTGGGGTGAGAGATGAATAAGATCAATGAGTGATAAATATGATAAAAATATGTAATATACATATATGAAAATGTTATAACACTCATTATTATATATAACTAATACATGCTTTAAAATCCTGTGAATAAGTTTTTACAAATTAAATCCAATAAGCAAAAGTCCCCTTTAAAAAATATATGTATGTAATATAATAAAAAAAATGGCATATTGCATCTTGACACCTAGACGTGTGTGTGTGTGTGTGTGTGTGTGTGTGTGTGTGTGTATGAATCAGGCTTGTGTTTCCCCTGTGTCATAACAAATTCCCATGATACTTACCTCCATGGTTAGGGTGTCTCTAGAACTCTTCATTCCATTTATGTGTGCAACTTTTCTAAGCTCCTTTAAGCTCTTTTGAGGTTTGTTGGTCATAATCAGCCACCGTGCTGACTCTGACAGCCACCTGCTCAAGAAGATATTGAAAGTAAAAGCAATTTTCATGTGGTCATTGTTTGCACATTTGTCCTTGGATCATTTTATTATTAGTCTAATGGTTACAATTCAATCTGTTATAGCAGTAAATATAATCCTATGGTTTTTGGTACCTTCACTGGAAAACAATTCACCTATAGAGTACATTTGTACTTCTGGAATGCAGAATCAGAGTCACGTAGGCCTCTCTGCCTAGATTTACATGCAAATATACATGGAGTTCACTGAATTGAGGCATAAGGGGCACCTATATAGTACTTTTCTGGGTTCCTTTTTAAATGTAGGAAGCACATAAAATTTTTTTCCAAAATTAAGGACCTCTGAAAAATTTTTATATAGTAATTATAACATCTGAATTACATCCATTCCTATCCCAGGCACCTGATGGTATCTAACCACTCATTAAAGATGAATCTGACTCAGTTTCTCATATATATATGGAACATCGGTGCCACACACGATGTTGATTGATGTATTGTGAAGATTTAAATTATATTAATGAATCTGACAGAAAGTTCACTTCTTTGTCTGTATGAACTCATCTCACTGTATCAAGCCTGTAATCACCTTTTAGAGTAATTTTTAATCAAGTATTCCTTCTCTACTAATCCAATATTATAGCAATTTTAGAGTGTTTTTAAAAGAGGAAAGGGTATGATTTTTGCTCTGGGAGCTAAGACCACATAGCCTCTTACAAGCAGTAGAGGACCCCAGCTTCCCGCTCAGGCCCATTCAGGCAGTGGAGACACTCACTGTACCAATCTGCAGAGGACAATTATATCTCAACCATAAAGACTTAGTCCTCTACTGAATATTTCAAGTGTCTCTAGTTAAAAGATAAAGGCGACATAACAAAAAAAAAGAAAACACTCAACCACAACAAATTTCTCCAGCTGCTTCATTCCCCCACAGAAACAATAAGATAAACCAAGAAACAACATGCTTCCAAAAATAACTAACCCCATAATAATGACCCACAATAAAAATTACAAGAAGAAAGTCCCAAATAATTCAACATGATTATAACTATATTTAGCACTTCAAATAATATGTGAATATATGCTCCAAGAGATCAAAAACAAAGAGAGAAATAAATAAGGAAGTTGATGCAAGATACAAAAACAGAACTCAGTGAAAAGGTAGAATTACTGAAGAAAAACCAAATTAAAAATGATGCTGAAAATGAAAAGGTCAGTAATTAATTCAGATAGAAACCTCAGTGGAGCCCAGGCTGGCATCAAACTCAAGATCCTCCTGCCTCTGCTTCCTTCAGCAAATCCTACTATTGTGTGCCACCAAAACAGGCTGCTTAGCTTACATTTTCAGTTGCACTGCTAACAATGGATGTCTCTGACTGTTCTGCCTGCATGTAGGACCTTTTTTCTCCTGCTGGGTTGGCTCATCCAGCCTTGATGTGGGACTTTATGCCTGATCTCATTGAATCCTATTAGGCCATTATCAGTGGATATGACTGGGAGGCCTTCTTTTTTCTAAATGGAAATGGATGAGCAGTGGGTAGAGGGCAGACTGGGAGGAGATGGGGGAGGGGAGGCTGTGGTCAAGGTGAGAGAAGAATTAAGTAAATAACAGTTTTGGGAGGGGAAAATGGCGCCTCAGTGGAACGCTTCATCAACAGAATGAATGGTAGAGAAAATGAACCATTGGGGATGGAAGACAAGGTAGAACAGGTCATTCAGTGGAGACCCGTTACAGATTTCTAAATGTATATGAAAGGACTATTGCTTGCAGAGTTCCACATCTTTGACCAACTTCAAAGAAAGCTGAGGACCCATGCAAGGGCCTGTTTTTAACTCCAGGTTAAGACTACAGGTGTGTCCCAGCACTCAGGAGGCAGAACTAGACATATTTGTGAGCTTGATGCCAGCCTGGTTTACAAAGCTAGTTCCAGGACAGCCAAGGCTTCACAAAGGGACTCTGTCTCTGTGGAAGGAAGGAAGGAAGGAAGGAAGGAAGGAAGGAAGGAAGGAAGGAAGGAAGGAAGGACTACAGATGTGTAGAAAGTTCCACATCTCAGCAGTAGCCAAGGAACTAGGGTGGGCCAGATATGACTCTGGGTAAGAACTACAAAGACAGCCTTAACTCACAGCAAAAGGTATCAGCCCAGTTGGGAGGGCCTCACTGACAGGACAACACCTGACACTCAAAGGAACACTACAGCTAGATCTTCCAGTCCTGAAAACCAGTCCCACAGAGGAAAGGAGCATCTCAACCCTAGGAGTACTTAGTCTTCCACTGAACATGCAAACACCACCTCTGACTCTTTAAAAGGAGACATAACTTTAAAAATAAAAGTATAAAAGAATAAAAGGAAAACACAACCAGCAAACTAACTCCAGATGTACAAGTCCCATAGCAAAACCAGGAATAACATGGAAAACAACACAGCATTTCTCTTCCATAAATCACTACTCCCATAATAATGGCTCCTAACTGCTGAAAAATATTTAACTATGCAAAGATGTGTTGCATTTGTTTAACTTTGTAAAGATGTGTTGCATTTGTTTAATTATATAATAATATGTTGCTGTTTAACTTGGCCTGCCTGATTGAGCTAATAAAAAGCTGCATGGTCAATAGTGAGGGGGAAGGTATAGGCAGAACTTCTGAGCAGGGAGAGTAAGTAGGACAAGGAATTTGGGCTCAGGGGAAGAAAGAAAAAAGGAGACTACAGTGAGATGTCAGGGGCCAGACAGATAGACACAGAGGAAGCAGAAAAGTAGGTTATACAGAATGAAGGAAAGGTAAAAAGCTCTGAGGCTAAACATAGATAATCAGAAACAGATTAAGCTAAGTTAAAAGAGTTAGTGGGACAAGTCTAAGCTAAGGCAGAGCATTCACAATTGATAATAAGTCTCCATGTCTTTATTTGTGAGCTGGTTGATGGCCCCCAAAAAAAATGCCAACTACAAATGGTGCCCAACATGAGGCCTGAATTTCCACATAGAGCCTGAGAAATCTGAAAAGAGAAAGAGAGAAAACAAACAGAAAAACCAGATATGGCATCTGTAAGAGGTACTACTGTGCTGCAGAACACTTGATCAGCCAGCATGCTAAGTAGAAACAGCAAACTAATAAAATGCCGACCACAGGGTGGGCACTAACTTCCTAGAACTGGGGTAGTTGAATGCAACTATTGGTTAAATGCAGTTCCCAGCCAGGCTCCTAGAATTAAGGCTCATCTCTCATGAACCCAAGGAGGGGGATGGGTCCACCACCAGAAGGCCTAGGACCTAGTTAGTGGAGGGCCTAGCTGATACTGAGCTGATTAAGGTTTGACTTATGTGGCCAGAGAATGCTACATGTAGGCAGTAAAACAGGTCCAGACCAAAATATAATAACAACAACAACAAAAAAAAAGAAAACTTTGAACAGGTTTCAGTGTGTGGGTCTTGAAAGAAAGAGTAAAGTAATATAAAAAGAATAAGCCACATAAAGATGAGAAATTCATGGGGAATCTGGATTCTGTATGGTGCTTTGTTGACTTTGAATTTTTGAATGCTAATGAATGAATGACAGCTGCTGAGAGACATGAAACTATAAAAGGGATTTCTGAATTAAACCAACCTCAATACTGTAGGGATGTCTTAACTTTAAAATGGAATTCAGAAAATGTATTTCATTGAGGGAGAAATTATGCTTTTGTTTCCACAGGAAATGAAAGGCTGTGGATTCCTTCCAAATTAATAGAGATCAGATTTGATCTGGGGAGACCTCCTGAAAATCCTGGTGATAGACATAAAGAAATAAACACACAAAAACTACAAGACAGGTGATATATATTCTGACCCCCTGCCATGGGAACAGCTCTGAGGCTGGATAAGACATGATTAATCTTGTTGGCTACAGAGTCCTCGTGACTTATTATTACATGCCATCCTTTCATATGGCAATAGATAGAGGTTTGATTATACAGTCCTAACAAACTTATAAAGTTGACAGATACCTTTCACCTGCTCAAACATAAAGCAAAAAATATCATCTTTGGCTGATTTGTGTACAACACACAGTTCATCTACCTGTTAATGCAGATATGTATGTTACCTTTGAAAGTTTGTGTGCTTTCAGAGTAAGAGGACTAGATATCAATGAAAATGGGTAAACCAGGTTATCCTGCCTCTTTTGCTATTTCTTCAGAGTTCTATATTCAGAACAACTTCAAGGCTGCTAGCTGAGATGGTCCAGCCTCACAGATTTTTCTAGACAGGACCCTGACAAGCCTTGTGCTTTCCCATTACAAAGAGAATGTACAACAAATGATGTTATACCTAGTTTTGTTATGACTTGAACATTGTTTCAAATATTTCAAGATCCCTGGGAATGCCATTTTCTCCCAGACAATAGGAAGCAGTCTAGAGAAGTCAACACCTGCATGCCCAAATGATGGGGTGGGTAGTTTTTGGCCATTCACTGGGTAATGGATATTTGTCATCATTTAGTGGAAATATAGGCTATATAAGATAAAAAGGCAATTATTCATCTCAAATATTTACACTGGTATGGATTTTGTATATTGATACAAATTTAACATTTTTTGTTATACTGTGTATTTGTTTCTACTCTTGTTTAAGGTATTATACATGTGCATCTCATTTGAAAATGCAATATAAATTTCTAATCTTTGAAAGCTATTATTACAAACTGCTTAGGATAATTAAAAAATGCAGGTTAGTAACTAGTCATCTATAACAACTAAAATTATAGTCATGTTAGGTATGTTTTCAAGGTTAAACAGATATATTTTAGATAGATTATCTTTTGAATGCTTCAGAGACCTATAGAACATAGGTGTTTAATAACCTAAAGATTTTTATGACAATGAAACCTGCCTGTTCCTGGAAGTACCAATCTACTTCATAAAAGGACGATGAGCATCAAAAACCTCCATATGGAGTTTGCTTTCATTGTGTCAAAGCTAGCCATTTGTGCGAGAAACTGCCCTTGTCTCAACTGCTGGCAGTATACTATACAAAATCTTCTTTATTCATTCTTCAGTTGAGGGGCATCTAGGATGCTTCCAGGTTCTTGTTATTACACATAATGCTGCTATGAACATAGTTGAATAGATAGTTGTCTTTGTTGCATGGATGTGGATCATTTGGGTATATGCCTAAGAGTGGTCCTGTGGTAGGCTGATCCCAATTTTCCTGAGGAGCTGCCATACTGATGTTCAAAATGGCTGTACAAGTTCGCACTCCCACCAGTAGTGGAGGAGTGTTCCCATTTCTCCACATCCTATCCAGCATAAGCTGTCATTGGTGTTTTTAATTTTAGACATTCTGACTAGAGTAAGATGGTATCTCAGAGTTGTTTTGATTTGCATTTCCCTGATGGCTAAAGATGTTGAACATTTTCTTAAGTGTCTTTCAGCCATTTTGGATTCCTCTATTGAGAATTCTCTATTCAGTTCTGTACCACACTTTTTAATAGGGTTATTTGGTGTTTTGGTGACTAGTTTCTTGAGTTCTTTGTATATTTTGGAGATCAGCCCTGCCACACCAGCCTCAGTGGAGACAGTGTAGCAATGCTGAGAGAAATCTCAATGGCTATCTGTCCAGAGGTTCGCACCACACGTGGTTACGCCTCCTGGGGAAAAGTGGTTCAGGTCCCTGCAGCTGCTTGCATGGCTGGCTGTTTGGAATGGGTGCTAGATGTGTTTTGTGCTATGATAACAATATTGCCTTTTATTCAAGGGATATTTTATTCAAGGGATATTTTAGCCTGTAAGCTCCACTAGTAATTCAGAGATGCCTAGAGAACACTTAGATATAGTTTCAGGAACTGAAAGAGATACAGATCAGCAGCAAATAGGTGGGTATTGCCCTCTGTGCCTTCAGACACAGATCCTAAGGCGCCAGTTGTGACTTCAGATGTCAGCCAGGGCCTGATAAATCAATTAGGGCTAAGGCTATAGGAAGCAGCCCACAATGAGACCCTGCCAGTAATTAACCCGCCCACAACAAACATGCTGTGGGATTCACTACAATACTCTAATTTGGGATCTTAGGGCCCCTAAATCAACACTATAAAAGTTTACTATCTAGAGACAAAGATTAGCCTCTAAACTCAACAAATCAAATCTCTGATATGCTGACCACAAGCAGGCCAAAATAAACCGAGGTTCCTAATTATGCACTTGCTGAGAAACTTCAAAGGGAATTGTTAACATCTATAGAATGCCTGTTTATCTTTAAACTGTGACCAAAGATCTGTTCTTTGAGCTTTCTGTATAAAAACCCAATACTTTGAAGTAAACTTTGCAGCAGTTCGCAAACCTCCTCAGGTGTGTTTGTGTCTGTCTGTCAAGCCGAAGCCACTCCTGACCTGGTCATCCGAGTCTTGGTCTCCACACGGACCTGCAACCCACTGAGCAGTCTGTGGCACAGCCCTCTGTCAGTATGGGGTTGGTGAAGATCTTTTCCCAGTCTGTGGGCTTCAGTTTGGTTTTGTCCACTGTGTCCTTTGCCTTACAGAAGCTTCTCAGTTTTAGAAGGTCCCATTTATTAACTTTCGATCTCAGTGTCTGTACTACTGGTGTTATGTTTGGGTAGTGGTCTTCTGTACCATTTTGTTCAAGGGTACCTCTCACTTTTTCTTCTAAGATGGTCAGTGTGGCTGGATTTATGTTGAGGTCTTTGATCCATTTGGACTTGAGTTTTATGCATGGCAATAAACATGGATCTATCTGCAGTCTTCTACATACCATCATCCAGTTGTGCCAACACCATTTGTTGAAGATGCTTTCCTCCTTCTATTGTATAATTTTTGCTGTTTTGTCAAAAATCAGGTGTTCATAGGTGTGTGGGTTAATATCAGAACTTTCAATTCAATTCCATTGTTCTGCCTATTTTTGTACCAATACCAAGCTGTTTTCAGAACTATGGCTCTATAGTAGAGCTTGAAGTCAGGGATGCTAATGCCTCCTAAAGTTCCTTTATTGTATATGGTTGTTTTGGCTATCCTGGGTCTTTTGTTTTTCCATATAAGGTTGAGTATTATCCTTTAAATGTTTGTGAAGAATTGTGCTAGGATTTTGATGGGGATTGCATTGAATCTGTAGATTGCTTTTGGCAAGATTGCCATTTTTACTTTGTTTATTCTACCTATCCAAGAGCATGAGAAATCTTTCCATTTTCTGTTATCTTCTCTAATTTCATTCTTTAAAGACACAAACTTATTGCTATATAGGTCTTTCACTTGTCTGGCAAGTGTTACCCCAAGATACTTTATGTTGTTTGTGGCTATTGTAAAGGGTGATGTTTCTCTGATTTCTTTCTCCATCCCTTTATCATCTGTATCTAGTAGGACTACTGATTATTTTAGTTAATCTTGTATCCTGCCACTTTGCTGAAGGTGTTTATCAGCTGTAGAAGTTCCCTGGTAGTGCTTTTCGTATCACTTAGGTAAACTATCATATTATCTGCAATAGTGAAAATCTGACTTCTTCCTTTCCAATTGGTATCTCCTTGATCTCCTTTTGTCAATTTATTGCTCTAGCTAGAACTTCAAGTACATTATTAAAGAGAAATGGAGAGAGTGGGCAGCCTTGTCTTGTTCTTGATTATAGAAAAATTGCCTTAAGCTTCTCTTCATTCAGTTTGATGTTGGCTGTTGGTTTACTGTATATTGCTTTTATTATGTTTAGACATGTTCCTGTTATTCCTGATCTCTCCAAAATCTTTATCATGAAAGGGTGTTGGATTTTGTCAAAGGCTTTTTCAGCATCTAGTGAGATGATCATATGATTTTTCTTTTTCAGTTTGTTTATATGGTGGATCACATTGATAGATTTTCATGTTGAACCATCCTGCATCCCTGGGATGAAGCCTACTTGGTCATGGTGGATGATTTCTCTGATGTGTTCTTAGATTCAATTTGCCAGTATTTTATTGAGTATTTTTGCATCAATGTTCATGAGGGAAATTGGTCTGTAGTTCTCTTTCTTAGTTGTGACTTTGTGTGGCTTAGGTACCAAGGCAATTGAAGCCTCGTAAAAAGAGGTTGGTAATGAAACTTCTGCTTCTGTTGTGTGGAACAATTTGAGGAGTATTGAATTTTGCCCTGATCTTGTTGTTGTTGTTGTTGTTTTTGGAGGCTTTTGATGACTGTTTCTATTTCATTAGGGGTTATAGGTCTATTTAAATTGCTTATCTGTTCTTGATTTAATTTTAGTGATAGCTATCCAGAAATATGTCCATTTCCTTTGAATTTTAGAATTTTGTAGAGTACAGGTTTTCAAAGTATGACCTGAAAATTCTCTGGATTTCCTCGGTGTCTGTTGTTACGTCTGTCTGTTATTGTGTTGATTTGCATGTTCTCTCTCTGCTTTTTGGTTAGTTTGGATAAAGGTTTGTCTATCTTGTTGATTTTCTCGAAAGAACCAACTCTTTGTTACACTGATTCTTTGTATTGTTTTCCTAGTTTCTACTTTATTGATTTTAGCCCTCAAATATATTATTTCCTGGCATCTACTCCTCCCTGGTGAGTTTGCTTCTTTTTGTTCTTTCAGTTGTGCTGTTAATTCTCTAATGCGACTATCCTTTTCTGTTTTCTTCATGTGGGCACTTAGTGCAATGAATTTTCCTCATAGCAGTGCATCCAAAGTGTCTTCATTCTTGATGAATTCTAGGAAATCTTTAATTTTTGTCTTTATTTCTTCCTTGACCCAGGAATGGTCAAGGAACAATTGTGAATTGTTCAGTTTCCATGAGTTTGTAGAGTTTCTGCAATTTGTGTTGTTGTTGAATTCTAACTTTAAAGCATGGTGGTCTGATAAGATATTCTAAATTTTTTATATGTGTTGAGGTTTGCCTAGTATGTGGTCTATTTTAGAGAAGGTTTCATATGGAGCTGAGAAGAAGGTAGATTCTTTTGTGTTTGGATGAAATGTTCTATAGATGTTTGTTAAACCCAATTGGTACATAACTTCTGTTAGTTTTTTTTGTTTCTTTGTTAAGTTTCTGCCAGGTGGTCCTGACTAGTGGTGAGAGTGGGGTGTTAAAGTCTCCTGCTATGAGTGTGTGAGGTTTTATGTGAGCTTTGAGTTTTAATAATGTTTCTTTTACCAATGTGGGTGCCTTTGTATTTGGGGCATAGATATTCGGAATTGAGACTTTGAACTGATGGATTTCTTCTGTGATGAATACGAAATGACCTTCTTCATCCCTTTTGATTGATTTTGGTTTGAAGTCTAACTTGTTAGATATTAGAATAGTTATACTTGCTTGTTTCTTGGGTCCATTTGATTGAAAGATTTTTTTCCCCAATCCTTTACCCTGAGGTAATATTTGTCTTTGAAGCTTAGGTGTGTTTCTTGTATGCAGCAGAAGGATGGATTCTGTCTTCGTATCCATTCTGTTAGCCTGTGCCTTTTTATAGGCAAGTTAAGACCATTAATGTTGAGGGAAAGTAAGAACCATTGATTGTGAATGCTTGTTTGTTTTACATTTGTTGTTGGCGGTGGTATTGTGAGTATATTTACCCTGCTTTTTGTTATGAGCAGTTTTTGCCAGCCTGGTCCCCCAGCCGCGTCAGCTCCAAATAACACATAGAGACATTGTATTAGATATAAAGCTGGTGGCCAGTTACTAGCATTTCTTATTGGCTAACTCTGTCTTATATATTAACCCATTTCTATTAATCTAAGTATTTCCACATGGTCTTATCTTACCAGAGAGAGGGTCAGGACCTCTGTACTCTCGGCCCTACTTGCTGAATCTCCTCCTTCCTCTCCCCAAATGCTCCTTGTCTCCTAATCTCACTTATCTTGCTTTCCTATTGGCCAACTTGGCTTTAGTCATTAACCAATAAGAGAAACATATTTACAGAATGACATCTCCCATAATCTGTTACGGCATGTTGTTCCCGCCGGCCTCCTGGTCCTGCCGCCATTGTCCTGCAACCACGTGTGCCCCAAATAACACTCAGAGACTCTGTATTTGATACAATCCTGTTGGCCAGTTACCATTACTGTTTATGGGCTAGCTCTGTCTTAATTATTAACCCATTTCTACTTATCTAAGTATTTCCACGTGGTCGTCTTATCGGGGAGCCACGCGGCAGGCGTCCTGCTTCCTCCACGGGCTACATCTCGACTCCTACTCTACTACTTCCTCTTTCCTCCTTCTGGGCACCTAGCCCCACCTATCTTGTTTCCTATTGGCCACAGGGCTTTATTAACCAGTATGAGAACATATACACAGAATAACATCTCCCATCAATAATCTCCTTTCTGTCTAAAATAAAAAGAAGGGTTTAACTTTAACATAGTAAAATTACATACGACAAAACATTTATCAAGCAAGAACTATTGTTAATAATATTTAATTAACATTAATCAAGATTTAAGGAAAATATTCCATCATCTATCCTATCTTTGTGAGTTTAAAATCTTATATGTAACTTATCTTTAATCCTAACTAAGGAAAACTATAACTATCTGTCTTCAACACCTTCAAAGACCACAAAAGGGTAATATATAAACTCTAGAAATGTCAGGGACATCTTGCTACCTGATCAGTTATCTGAAGTTCTTCTATAATGTTCTATCTTCAGCCTATAGGCCATAGAGTGTCTGGCAGACTCCTCAACAAAGCAGGAAACTTTAAATTGTCCACCTGTATTGGCAGTTTGTTAGTCACTTTTCTCTGTGTCCTGTAGAATGTCTGGCTGTCTCTTCCATGGAGCAGGAATCTTGTAGCAATGTCCATCTTGTATAAGCTGTCCTTTCCTGTAGGTCCTGCATGTCCAGTTTATACAGCATAAAGTCAAACAGTCTAGACAAGACTGTATCTTGCCCAAATGGCTAGTCTTGCCATATTGGAAGTAAACTCCATAACGAGTTTCTTTGATGTCCATCTTCCTTCCTGATGCAGGTGGTGTTGCCATGAGCAGTTATGTCTCACTGTCAAGAAAAACTCTAAACCATTTTAAATGCCATATTCTGTAGATTTGAAGAATACCTATTCATCTCAAATATATCTCTGTATATCTAGAAAACCTAACTCACCTAACTATAAGTTTTGACTATTATAGGTAACTATCTATAATCTGTACTTAATTATACATTGTATCTATCTTTAAGTGAGCTATATAAACACAATACCTAAACAAGAGGAGAAATATACATATCACAAAATTGACCTTAAACTTGTATCAATAAATGAAAATCCATTCCAAAACAAAGTATTCATTTCTAGACCATAATCCCCTTTTTACCTTTAAAAAGAGATTGGTTGTGGTCATTAACCATTTATAACCAACGCGATATAAATGAAAACAAACATTTTATAAACATTATTTGGAAATTTGGGCGTAGTTCTTTCCAAACTGCTTCCTGCTGGTAGGGGACGCTGTCTTGGGGATTCTAAGAAGACACAGAAATACTGGCTGTAGTGGTCTGTAAGGTTGCTTTGTCCCAGCTGTTTTGAATGTTGGATCACCTGGGACATTGCTTCAGGGTGTCTTGCTTGATCAAACCATGTTAGTTTGGAAGGAATCCACAGCTTTTCATTTTCTGTGGAAACAAGAATAAAAATTCTTTTCCCCAGTAAGTTGTCCTTGGAGTCAAACATTTTTAAAATATATAAATTTAATTAATCCAGCAACATTTCTTTTAAGAGTTGTTATTTCCTCAGTCAAACAATACAAAAACACAATAGCATACAGTATCCAGAATCTCTCTGTGTTTTCCATCTATACATGGATTTTTTATTACTCTATTTCTTCTACTTCTATTTTTTCATTTTTGAAACAGGGTTTCTCTGTGTAATTTTTGCCTGTCTTGGAATTGACTGTATATCAGGTTCACTTTAAAATCACAGAGATCTGCTTGCCTCTGCCTCCCGAGTGCTGGAATTAAAGGTATGTGCCATCATACCCAGGTACTCTCTCCAGCTGCTCATACACGCCATTGAAACCATTGAATTGTTAGCAGAGCTTCTTAAAAGCCGTGCCTTTTTTTTTCTGTTATGCTGAGTCAGGAAACCTCCCTTAACAGAGCCATGCAAGTCTCTGTTTGTCTCTAGCTAAACAGAGCCCAACCGAGAAAAATGCTGCTAGCAAGAAGCCTTGCTTGTCTCTGTTCTTTTGTTTCTAAAACCCCTTTTTGAGCTTTTGTCAAGTTTTAAGTGAAAGTTCTCTGGTCCACGTTGGGTACCATTTTATTATGAGCAGTTTTCCCGACAGCCTGGCCCCACAGCTGCATCAGCCCCAAATAACAGAGACATTGTATTGGATATAAACCTGTTGGCCAGTTACTAGCATTTCTTATTGGCTAGCTCTATCTTAAATAGTAATTCATTTCTATTAATCTAAGTATTTCTTAGATTAATAAGTGGTCTTATTTTACCAGAGACAGGGTCAGGACCTCTGTACTCTTGGTCCTACATGTTGAATCTCCTCCTACCTCTCCTCGAATTCTCCCTGTCTCCTAGTCCCACCTATCTTACTTTCCTATTGGCCAACAGGGCTTTATTCATTAACCAATAAGAGAAACATATTTACAGAATGACATCTCCCATCAGCTTTTGCTTTTGCGTTCTGGTAAAGTGGGATTATGTATTGCCTATGTTTTTGTGTGTATAGTTAACTTCCTTGGGTTGGAGTTTTCCTTCCAAAACTTTCTACAGGGCTGAATTTGTGGATATGTATTGTGAAAATCTTGCCTTGTCATTGAATATCTTGTTTTCACTATCTATAGTGATTGAGAGTTTTGCTGGGTATAGTAGCCTGGGCTGGCATCCGTGAACTCTTAGTTTGTAGAACATCTATCCAAGACCTTCTGGCCTTGAGAGTTTTCATGGAGAAGTCAGGTGTAATTTTGGTAGGTCTGCCTTTATATGTTGCCTGGCCTTTTTTCCTTTGCTGTTCTTAATATTCTTTCTTTATTCTGTACCAGTCTATTTGGTGTTCAATATGCTTCTTGTACTTTCATAGGCATGACCTTCTCCAGATTGGGGAAAGTTTTCTTCAATGATTTTGTTGAATATGTTTTCTTCACTTTTGAGCTGGGCTTCTTCAACTTCTTCTTTTATTCTTAGGTTTGGCCTTTCCTTGGTGTCCCACATTTCCTGGATGTTTTGTGCTAAGGATTTATTGGATTTAAGATTTTCTTTGGTTGATGAATCTATTTCCTCTAGTTTATCTTCAGTGCCTAAGATTCTCTCTTCAATCTCTTGTATTCTGTTGGTTATGCTTGCCTCTGTAGTTCCTGATTGTTACCCAGTTTTTCTATTTCCAGCATTCCCTCAGTTTGTGTTTTCTTTATTTTCTCTATTTCAGTTTTCAAGTCTTTAACTGTTTGAATTGTTTCCTTCATCTTTTTGATTGTTTTTTTCTTGGCTTTCCTTGCTTTAAGAGATTTGTTCATTTCTCGTATTTTTGGTTGGCCTTTTTCTCTATTTTTTCCAATTTTTTATTTGTTTATTCTTCAATTTCTTTAAGGGAGTTTCTCATATCATCTTTGAGGGCCTCTATCTTTTTTATGAAAATATTTTTTTAAGTCGTTCTCTTCTGCTTCATCTGCTGTGGTGTGTTCAGGTCTAGTTGATGTAGAGTACCTACATTATGATAGTGTCATACTGGTCTTTCTATTGTTGGGTGTTTTCTTGTATTGCCGTCTTCCCATTACTTCTTCCAGTGGGTACAGGTGTACTCTCTCTCTCTCTCTCTCTCTCTCTCTCTCTCTCTCTCTCTCTCTCTCTCTCTCCCTCTCTCCCTGCTCTCCCAGTGGGTATAGGTGGGGTCAGGAGTTTGATGTCTGTAACTCTGGATGATCTGAGCTCTCTTGGTGGTCTCCAGCAGAGGGCAGGCCATGGGGCCCAAAGATCAGGTGAGTACAGGCTCAAGGTTGTCCTATGTGGATAGGCAGTTCCAGTGTGCTCAGAGCCAACCTAGGAAGCTCTAAGGAGGTGGAGGGGTGTTGGACCCGCAGTCTGGCCCAATGCTCACCCTGAGCAGTGGGCCCAGCAGGACCAAGGGTGAGGGGAAGGCAGGCTCTGGGTGGTGTATGGACCAGTGTACCAGGACTGTACCACTCAGGCCAAGATTATAGGAGGGAGTGAGATGGGGAGCTAACCCAGGGAGTTCCCAGAGAAGGATGTGTGGGGATTTGGCCTGTACTGGTCCCAGACTCACCTCCAGCAGAGGGCAGGCGATGTGACCCAAAGATCAGGTGAGTGTGGGCTCAAGTTAGTCCCTCGTGGATAGGTGGGTCCAATATGCTCAGAGCTGACCCAGGAAATTTCAGGGAGGTGGAGGGGGTGTTGGACTTCCACTCTGGCCCAATGCTCACCCACAGCAGTGGGCCCAGCAGGACCAAGTGTAAAGGGAAGGCAGGCTCTTGTTGGTGTATGGACCAGAGTACCAGGACTGTACCACTTTAAGATTTTATTTTTATTTGTTTTATATGAAAGGGTGTCTTGCCTATGTGTATTTCTGTGTACCACATACATGCCTGGTGCCCTAGGAAGCCAGAAGAGGGCACTGGATTCCCTGGAACTGGAGGTGATAAGGGCTTGTGAGCTACTATGAATCAAACCTCCATCCTCTGGAAGAGCATCCAAAATTCTTAACCACTGAGCCATCTCTTCAGGCCCCTGCCTATCATTTTAAACTAAAGAAACCATGTATGTTCTTCCTTAATTAAATAGTAAGAATAATTTACTTCTTATCTTTTATCCATATCACTGCAAAGATAAATGTCACAAAAGTTTTCAAAATGTTTTTCTTTTTAAATCCACTTATACAAATACAAACTTCAGTAGAGGCAATCTAATCTTTAAAGATTTTCTCATATGAAATGAAATATTTTTGCAAAAATTCTATTATAACCTGAGTAATTAAAGCTTAGTAGCAAAGACACATAGAAAGCCCAAGAACATTTTGGTAAAGATTCATTTCTACCTTCTCTTTTTCAAGGTAGTTTTTTCTAATAAATAAAATTAACTTATGTATGTTAAAATTTAAATGCCAAAGAGTACACATTTTTCTTAAATATACCATATCTAATAGTCATAATATGTATGAACTACATACACTTCCTCAGAAATTATTTATTCATAGTATGAATATAAGGGGATTTTATGCAGTTATTAATAAAAAATCAGGACTCAGAATTTTCATTTAAACAATGAACCCTCCTCAGTATAATTATGTCTCTTGTCACACATGTATATAATTTTATAAATACTTATATTCCTAAATTCAAGTTTAATTCAGTTTCCTTGGTTCATCTGAGAGTCGTGCTTATCCTCATGTCACAAAATACAAAGAAGAGCACACACTGTCAGATGTAGACCAAGGACAAATGAATTTCTTTTGTCCTGATTCCAAATGTCCATTGTCATCCCAGGATTCCATAGCACAGAAGATAAAAGAAATTCATACCTTGTGGGTAAAAGTAAGAAAAATATTGGTACAGACGTCACCAGCTGGAGGTGGTGCCAGTTTTGAAAAGCAAAAGCCAGTCCTGCCAGTATTATCTGTCCAATCGCCACAGCACATAATAGCAGTGCTGTTGCCATGGCTTGGAATTCAGGTTTTGTCCATTCTATCACTGAAAGAAAAGAAAATGAATCTTGGCTTCGTATTAAGGTGGGAAGGACTTCCAGGTCAAAACCAAAGCTTAGAAAATGCCTATCAACAGCTGACCCGAGCAAGAGGGAGCTAGCGGTCTATGAACTGGCTGCTGGGGGACCTGCATGGGACCTAACTAGACCCCCTGAATGTGGGTGACAGTTACATGACTTACCTGTTGGGGAGTTCTGGCAGTGGCATCAGGACCTAACCCAGAAGCATGAACTGACTTTTTGGAGCCCATTCCCTATGATGGGACACCTTGATCAGCCTTGATGGGGGGGGGGGGCTTAGTTCTGCCTCAACTTGGTGTCAACTTTGTTGACTCCTTAAGAAAGGCCTTGCGCCCTGTGAGGAGTGAGTGGAGGGAGGGCGAGAAGCGGGGGGAGGGGGGGGAAGAAAGGACTAGGGTTGATATGTAAAATAAAAAATAAATTTGTTAATAAAAACAAAAAACAAAAGAAAATATCCATCAAAAGCTTTGACTTACTGAGCAAGCTACTGTTTGTCAGAATGCATGAGACAGAAATCCCGGCCAGCAGACGTAGTAAGCAGTAGACGAGGAAAGAGGGAGCAAATGCTGCACAGGTTTCAGTGACGGCCATCTGCAGTAACGCACATATGAAGAGCAACTTCCTCCCAAACCTGAGGGAAAGGAAGGGTTCGGTTATGGGAACAATGCAATTGGAATGCCAATTGAAGACACTTTAAAATGATAAATGACCAAAAATAACCAAGTATGTATCCTGCAAAGCTACTTTCTGTGTTTGTAAACAGTATAAACCCTCTCCCAGAAACAGATGGAAACAGATGAAGAAATCCACAACTAACCATTGGCACAAGCTCCTGGAGTACAATCGAAGTGAAGGAGGAGCAATAATATGGACAAAACAGTCAAGACCATGATGGGGAAACCCACAGAATCAGCTGACCTGAGCTAGTGAGAGATCACTGACTCAGGGCTGGCAAATGGAGAATCTGCATAAGACTGAACCAGACTCCCATAATACAAGTGACAATGGTGCAGCTGGGGCAACATATGAGGCCACTGGCAGTGGGTCCAAAATCTAACTCTAATGCACAAACTGACTTAATGGAGCCCATTGTATATGGAGAGATACCTTGCTCAGCTTAGATGCAGGGGTGTGGGGATGGGGAGGTGTCTTGATCCTACCTCAAAGAGATGATGGGACAGACTTAGTAGACTTCCTAGGAGAGGCCTTACCCTCTCCGAGGAGCAGATGGAAGGTGGAAGTAGGAGGAGCAGGAGGAGAGGAGGGAGAGAGAATTGGGATTGAAAAGTAAAAAATAAATTAATAATTTTTTACTGTAAGAAGTTCTATTTAGTGATATTATGAAGACATTGTATTTCAAATACATACTTATATATAAATTTTATATTCCTCTCCACAATATTACCTACTCAAACATGATAAATCCCACCCATGAAAATAACATGAAAATGCCAGGTAACCTAAATAGCTTTCTAACATCTACCTACAATTTTATCAACTTGAGTTTATTACATTGTGTGCAACAGTTGCATGACTAACCTATGACAACAGTGTCAATGGAGATATGCAAATGTTCTTTCCTTCTATTAGTACAGTGCAATATTTCTAAGAGAAGTGACTGGCAGTCATGGCAGTGTCATGGACACTAATGTACTAATAAGTGTCAGTGTTTAAGATTTGGTAAGGTATATTGTTTGGTTAAGACCTCTACAGAGCAAGGTCCCAGATCCAGCTCTGTCACTGAATGGCAAACTGATCTCCCCCAGCTGACTTTGTTTTTCTGTGGTACCATTTACCCACCTACATAATATACAGGTAGAGCCAGTGAACCCATGATGCTATTTTCAGTTTGCATAGCAGCTTTGAGGCCAGGGATCCAGAGCACAACAACCTATAAACACTCCAAGACATTTTGACTACGCATCTAATTACATTTTCAGTATATACTCACATCAATTTTACATTCCTGTCCATAATGTTACCTGCTCAAATGTGACAGATTCTACCAAAACTACAGATGACACATCTCTCACACACAAAATCGAAAGGACCTTAGAGGATGAGCGCAGAGAAGTCTGAACACGTTGCAATTCTCAATGCAAGCCCTTGTACTTGAAAAGGAATTTCTATAGGGACTCAAGTTCGATCTAAATTTATCAGCACATTCACAACAGATGAAAAATGGCTCCCTGACCAAAGGTTATAATGAATTAAGAAAAAGAGACTTTCCAAAAACATATGGGATGAAGTTCTGCTTTTTGATTAAGATAAATGTAACTTGTATACATTTTGATACATCATTGGAAGTATTTACTTAACACTTGCATACCCAGGGGTACCATAATATTCACACAAGTAATGCTTTGCTTAATTGTATTCAACATTCAATCACAATTGTTCCTGTATACTTTTCCAATTAGTCTAATTTTTTTTTAAAGCCACAATGTATCTGGGCTTTAGTGGTGCACACCTTTAATTCCAGCACTCAGAAGGCAGAAGCAGGTGGATCTCTGTAAGTTCAAGTCCAGCCTGGTCTACAGAGCTAGTTCCAGGACAGGCTCCAAAGAAATACAAAGAAACCCCATCTCAAAAAGCAAAAACTAAAAACAAAAACAAAAACAAAGCCACAATGTAGGCATAAGAACTAGAACAAAGGTCTAAAGAAATAATTAAGCCAGATGAAGAGTGAAAAAATACAAAATAGAAAGATTCAAAAAGTCAAAATTCAGAGTTTAATTGTCAACTAAAAGGGAAATCCTTTCTGGCCAGTTGAATAAAAGCCTGTGTACTGACTGATTTTAAATAAGTGGGTAACTGATGAACCACTGTGGTATCTGCTACTCTCAAAAGAATTCTTACATTATGACATTAAGTATACATTCAATTGTATGCACATCTATACATATAATTCTTCAGTTTGTGCTTCAATTTAGAGCAAGAAATGGATAAAAAGTGGTCCTATGGTAGGACCTGAAAATCCCCCTCTTAGGCATATACCCAAATGACCCACATCCATGCAGCAAAGACATGTGCTCAACTGTGTTCATAGCAGCATTATTTGTAATAGCAAGAACCTGGAATCAACCTAGATGCCCCTCAACTGAAGAATGGATAGATGATGTGGCACATCTACACAATGGAATGCTCCCCTTCAGAAAAAAAAACAAAACAAAACAAAACAAAACAAAAAAAAAAAAAAAACAATGGAATCTTGAAATTCGCAGGCAAGTGGATGGAACTTGAAGAAACCATCCTGAATGAGGTTACCCAGTCACAAAAAGAGGAACATTGTATGTACTCACTCATATATGGATTTTAGACATAAAGAAAAGGATCACCAACCTATAATTCACACCTCCAGAGAAACTAGGATACAAGGAGCATTCTAAGAGATTCATACAAGGTCCATCACAGAGGCAGAAAGGAACAAGATCTCCTGAGCACATGGGGAGGGGGGGCAGTGAGTGGACAGGGGGCTAGGAGAAAGAGAAGGGGGGAGAAGAAAGCACATGGGACTAGGAAGATTGAGTCAGGAGAAGAACAGGAGAGAGAGAGAGAGAGAGAGAGAGAGAGAGAGAGAGACAGAGACAGAGAGACAGAGACAGAGACAGAGAGACAGAGCGAGACAGAGAGAGACAGAGAGAGAGAGAGAGAGAGAGTAAAAGTGGGAGCTATTATAAGTTTGTAGAGAAAACTGACTCTAGAGAAATGTCCAGAGACCTACAAGACTGACCCCAACTAACATTTTGAGCAACAGTTGAAAGGCTACCATGAATGCCCTTCCCTAATAATGAGATTAAAGCCCTCATCTAGTAGTTGATGGAAACAGAGGCAGACACCCACAGCTAAACACTTAGCCAAACTGGAATGCAGATGCAGAGAGGGAGGACAAGACCAGGCTTCAGAAACCCACAAAGACAGCTGACCTGACCAAGGAGGAGCTAATGGGCCCCCAGACTGATAGCTGGGAATCCAGCATTGGACCGACTCAGACCCCCTGAACATTAGTTAGAACACCTGGACAGTCTAAGGGACCTCTGACAGTAGAACAAGGATGTATCCCTGGTGCACAAAAGGACTTTGGGAGCACATTCCCCATGGAGGAATACTCCCTTAGCCTAGAGGCAGGAGCAAGGGCCTAGTCCCTACTCCAAATGACTTGACAGATTTAGATGACCCCTCCAGGAAGGCATCACCCTACATGTGGAGTGGGGGGTAGAATGGGATGGGAGGGTGGTCGGGGAGCATGGAAGGGTAGAAGAGAGGGAGGGAGGGATAGAGACCAAACTGGGATTGATATGTAAAATAAGAAAAATAAATAAAAGAAAAGAAAAGAAAATAAAGAAAATCTTTCCCCTCACTATATCTGAACAAAAGGCACTTTTGTTTCTAGATATTTATTAATGGCTCCCTGTCCTATGTGCAATTTCAGGACCGAACATAAAAAGTTAGTTGGCTGGTGGGCTGAACTTTGAATCTTCAGGTTGCAAACACATACCATGAAACTGAGGTTAGGAATTTGTGCAGAGAGTTAATCATTGTCCTAGTGTATTGGCCAGAACTAACAAGAAAACTTTTTAGCCACTTTTTATTAATTTATTTTTTATTAATTTATTTTTTTACTTTCCAATCACGGCTCCCCTTCCCTCCTCTCCTCCTTCTCCCCCCACCTGCCATCTGCTCCTCAGAGAGAGTAAGGCCTCCTCTAAGAAGTCTATTAAGTCTGAGTCTGTTTCTATCTGTTTCTGGAAGAGGGTTATGGCTTCTCTGGAGTTGTGGATTATAGGCTGGGTATCTTTTGCTTTATGTCTAGTATCCACTTATGAGTGTGTACATACTATATTTGTCTTTCTGGGTCTGGGTTACCTTTCCCAGGATGTTTTTTTCTAGTACTGTCCATTTGCCTACAAATTTCAAGATGTCACTTACCACAGTGGTAAGTTTCTTACCACTGAATAGTACTCCATTGTATGTATGTACCACATTTTCCTTATCCATTCTTCAGTTGAGGGGTATCTAAGTTGTTTCCAGGTTCTGGCTGTTACAAGTAATGCTGCTATGAACATAATCAAGCAAATGTCCTTGTGGTGTGAATGTGCATGCTTTGGGTATATGCCCAAAAGTAGTATTGCAGGGTCTTGAGGTAGATTGATTCGTAATGGAAATTGTTTATCTTAAAAACCACTAACAAGGCATCTGGTCTAATCTAAAACTATTTTGAAGCTTTATATCAGCTAATAGTGCATAGCTAGCTTGGCAGCTAGAGAAATACAAAACTGTTTTCCTAATGTCAAATTGAGCTGTGATCTAAAACAGCTCCTAGGAAAATTCATAAGCCCTGACCAGGTAGTAATTCTTTGTATTCATTTTTATTCATCAAAACTCTATAGAAACTAACATTATAAAATCAATTAGATAATATATCTTAAGGAGGAATCACCTTTTAAACAATTCACAGATAAAAATGCCCAGTAGACTGGGAGTGTATTTGTGAGATAAACACACTATGATACAGGGAATTTTGCAGCAGTACTTGTGAAGTTACAGACAGAAGCAAAAGATATTCTGGGGTCTATAGCCTTGTGGCCTTGCCTAAATGAGGTTTCCCATCAGAGAGTTTCCTCCTCTGGTATCCAATTAATATCCAATATATGCTGACACCTTGGATATTAATTACCATCTGCTGTTCTTTATAACATGGCTTCTGACACCATGTGAACTGTAAGAATAAAATGGTTGCATCAAAGGCTCAAGGACCATTGAGGAAGTCAAGATGGAGAGATTGTTAGAGCCAAAGGTCAGAAAGATGGAGCATAACAGAGTCTTCTAGATATAACAGGACACTGCACCCATCAACTTGCAGAAGCTATGGTTGACTACCAAGACCTGCACAGATCAAGCCGGTCAACACCAGCATGAAGTGGGGAGGAGTTCATGCATCCTTGTCCACAGCTGAAAAGCAATTAACAATGAATGGCTTCTGAAAAAAGGAGATTCAGTTTTCTTTAAGGGTATAGACTCCAGTCGATGAATTTTTCTACAGTGAATGGTCTGACACCCAGGGCAGCACAAATTGAAATCAACAGCTTATTTTAAAAAGGGGGTGGGAAGAACACAAAGTTGGGAGACTGTGGGAATGGGGAATACATTTGGAAGGAGTTAGGGGGGAGTGAAATGAATATGATAAAATATAACACTTGCACATATGAAATTCTCAAAAGTTGGTAAAAATTATATTCCTAAAAGAATATGATGGATGAAAAGACTATGTTATTATTAGACAGAGTAGATACCAGAACAGATGTTTGCCCAGGTATGGTAGTGCATACCGGCAATTCCAGACACTAAGATTGAGGCATGAAGATTACTATCTAAAGACTATTTTGGAACACACATAGAGTTTGCTAAGATGGGCTATATAGTGAGACTCTGTGGGGAGATCTGTCCTCCCACATCCCCTCCATCCCCAGCAATCTTGGTTGTTGTCCTCTAAGGGAAAGTAATTCACACTGTGTCTAGGTAGAACAAAATGTCAAAGTTTATCTTGATCATAGTTCAAAAAAAGCAATTGTCAATAAAAGTTGAAGTAAAAGATATTTTAAAAAGAAGAAAATAAGCATTGCTGGGACTGAAAAGATAGTTTAGTAGATGGTCAAGCTTCTACCCTTATATAGATTAAGAGACCAAAAACAGTTCAGCAGGGTTGCCTGGTAGGACCTTGACCCACTGAGCCATCTCTCCAACCAAGATACTTGCTTCATTTTATTCACAAATACCTTTTTAAAAACCTTTGGGCTCATATCCAAAGGCTCTACATCTTTTTTTAACTTATTATTTTTGCTTTATGTGCATTAGTATGAATGTGTCAGATCCCCTGGAAGTGGAGCTACAGACAGTATTAAACTGGGTGCTAGGATTTGAACCTGGGTCCTCTGGAAGAGTAGTCAGTGCTCTTAACCACTGAGCCATCTCTCCAGCCCCAGTACTCTACATCTTAATACAGAGATGCTTACTCAAAAAAAAAAAAGCCACAGTATGAAGTCTGCCTCTTATATCTAAACTTAGAAGTCTTGATATACCGTGTTCCTTCTTGCCTTCCCCTGGGGTGGTCTTTGGGTGTCTTCCTTCCTGACAAGGAAGATTCGTTCTTGGAAGCTGTCTTTACCCACAGTTCAGTCGTTTACAGTTAGATATACAAATATGTATAAAGGTGTAAGTACTCACAAAGTTGAGAATACACTAAGTACAGGCAAAGGTGCCTCTTAAATGTTCCTCAGAGAGAAGCTCTGTAGGAGTCAGCTAGAACCTCCTGAAACCAGCTTTGTTGTTTTCCCTGATCTCTCTCCTACCTCTTGTCTGGTTACCTCATACCCAGTCTCCTTACTCATCACCCTCAGTATTCCTGGTGTTGGGAACACTGTATTAACCCCCCCCCCAAAAAAAATAAAATAAGACAATCCACAAATAATAAGATGCATAAATATTTTAATGAGACTTCATTGAGAAGAGGAAGAACAGATTATAATGCTGAATCTCAAATTTACACTTATGTAAACAGTACTTTCAAATACATACAACAAAAACACAAAGTTAAAGGAAAAAATTGTTTAGTGGAGTGAGAGATTTTAATATTACTCTCATTAATTAACAAAAAAAACAGATTATATCACAAGACTTGAGTTATATGAGTGAACATTACTTCCAACCAAAATTCCTTGCTTAGCACTTGCACAGAACTCTTCCATGAAGAGCAGATTGCAAATTTGCTAGTCTGATGTGCCCCAGGACTCATACTTGGAAAATTACTATCTGGTCTGATAGTACTAAGAGGGACCTTTCAGATTTTGTTAACTGTGAGCAGGGATGCCCTGAGCAGAATGGCTGTCATCAGGAAATCTGAAAACAAATGTTGAAGATGATGTGGGAAAAGAGAAACATTTATTCATTGCTGGTGGGGGTGCAAATTAGTACAACCAATATGAAAATAGGTGGGGAGGTTCCTAAAAATATTAAAATTATCATATGACCTACCCATATAATTCACGGCCATAGAGACACCTACTCGTCATTGTTATTGCTTCTATATGTGTGATAGCGAGGACATAGAACCAGCCGAGTTGTCCATCAACAGATGAACCAATGATGGAAATGTAGTACATGCACACAAGGAAATATTCTTCAGCTGTGAAGAAATCATGAGATTTGCAGGAAATGGGTGGCTCCAACAGGAATAATGCTAGTTCTCCCATATGTGAGGATCATAATTATAATGCACATATGTAAATGGGTATAAATGTGGGTAAAGCCTGAGGAACCCAGAAAAGAGTCCAAATGCTTGGTGATAGGGAAGAATGAGGGCGGGGAAAAGACAATGGGACATGAAAAGGAAAAGAATATAGGGGGCAGCAACAGAGAGGAGAGATAGAGTGCAGGAGGGGATGTGGAGGAAGAAAAACCATACAAACACACTTTGTTTTAAATACCATGTAGGGCTGAGGAGACGGCTCAGTGGGTAAGAGCACTAGCTGGTCTTCCTGAGGACCCAGGTCCTAGTCCCATCACCCACATGGCAGCCGTCTATCACTCCAGTTGAAGGGTAACTGACACCATCTTCTGGCCTCCACTGGCACAAGGCACACACATGGAGAACAGACATACATACAGGCAAAACACCCTCACCATAAAAATCTCTTAATAGTGCCAAAACTGTGATGACTTCTTTTAAGGGGACTGTGTAAAGAGAGAGAGGGATTTGTAAAGGAGTGGAGAGGGGCAGTTGGGGTGGGTAAAAGATACATTGCTGACAACTGTGAAATCGTCAAACAACAATTAAAAGACACTCTTTTTTAAAAATATGAGTGTGGAACCCTCATGAAAGGAGCAGTAACCTTATAAAAGGGGTACAAAGCCAGTGCAGTTGCATCCCATGCCTGGCAATCTCAGTACGCTCTCCAGCTGCCATGCAAAGATGAAAGGTGAGAACCTGACTCTGTAAAGTTGCCCTCTAATTTTCACATTGCAAGTTGTGGCACTTATGCTTACACACACATATTATATGAATTTAATAGATAGAAGGATGGATGGATGGATGGATGGATGGATGGATGGATGGATGGATGGATAAATGGATGGATGGATGGATGGATGGATGGATGGATGGATGGATGGATGGATGGATAAATGGATGGATGGATGGATGGATGGATGGATGGATGGATGGATGGATGGATGGAAGAACAAACAGATGGACAGACAGACAGACAGACAGTTAGAAAATGCTTAAAGATGAAATAAAAGAGGCACAATGGAGCTGTGTGCATTGTGTCCTGAGGACCCAGCGCATGCCACTGCTGCTACAGGAAAAGGCAGAACTTGCTTGACAGAATTGGTCCTCTATTTAAAAAGAGCTGTTTTTTTTTTTCAGGCACCAGATCTAGGTTATCCCAAAAACTGTGATGACAGTTGTCATTAGATGGATTGTTTCATATGCCTAAAAGTGTCTTTGGCAAAAGCAAAAATAGAAGTGACAGACATAGCTTCCCAACACACCAGTGGGACCACAGGTATCAAAGGACATTCCACTATCGTGCTTGAGAAATGGAGACACAAAGTCCCTTCTCTGCACCACAGCTGTTCAGAGCAGCGTCCAGGAGGGAGAAAGCGCTGTTCCTCTGACAAGAATGTCAATGCTATTTTCTATATTTGAACATGCAAATAAGATTAAAACATTGCATTAAACATCTTTGTGTCATTTCCATAGTTGACTTTCTCATATTTATTAACCACGCTGTGACACTATCTCTCTGCTCCCCATCCTGAAATACCCACACATCTCATGGAGGGGCTTTCCTGTGTCCATACAACACATAGACTTCTATTCAAACAGCACTCATCACATTGACTGAAATGTCCATTTGTGTTTGTGGTTCTCTAAGATCAAAGGTACAGCTAGAAGAATATAACTTACAATGGCTACTTCATAATGAATGAATGACTCACAGGTGATTAAAATGCTCATACATAGAAAGAGCCAAAAACTAGCAATACTCACCTGTCTGTTAAGTGGCCATATAGGGTATTTCCTACAAACATACCAGTCAAGAATAGAAACTTGGCTATTGAATCCAGTGACTGAGATTCGCACACCAGGTCCCACTGAAAGACATGAAAACCAGCAGAGTAATACTTATAGCCTGTCAGTCAGACTATACAAGAATGCATCAATGTGACCCTCAAGTCTCATTCAAGCAGCTCCCTAAACTCCTCTCCCATTTCAACACCACCTGACTTCTACAATCCTGGTCTCAGCTTAAACACACCTGGCTCTGGGAATCTTCCCCTAGTAACTTGGACCTAGTTCTTTAGGGTGTACTACTGACTCACAGCCCATGGTAAAAAAAAAAAAATTCTCAAACTTGACCATATACTGCAATAATTTGAGAGCCTTAAAAAAAAATGTACTGGCTCCTCTACCTGAGCATGGCCTCTCACAGCACTTTGAGAACTGAGATTGGGCCCTGACTTTATTAGATTAGATAGATAGATGATAGATAGATAGATAGATAGATAGATAGATAGATAGATAGAGATAGAGAGAGAGAGAGATAGAGAGATAGATAGGTACATACAAACATACATATGTACATACATGTGTACATAGATGACAGACAGACAGATGACAGACAGACAGACAGACAGATAGATAGATAGATAGATATGATAGATATGATAGAGATATACATTAAATATAGATATATTGACAGTAATGAAGCTGGAGTTCAAGGCCTTGTGCACAACCCCATTCTATTCTAGCACAGAAGGGAAAGTACTGAGACTCTTTAGAGTGCTAGGAATTGAATCCTGGGCTCACACACGCCATGCAAGCATTCTACCAGTGAACCATACACCCAGAAAGCCCACTATGGTTTTGTTAAATCTCCTAGATATTTATTTGAAATTAAAGCTGAAAAATAAATACTGACTAGTAATGTTTATAAAAGAGCAAATGAATTATTTGCTTAAACTGATTTGACACATAAGAATTACTTCCTAAAGTGAAATAACCAGGGGAATAAGTCCTCTTCATTTTTTGAAGTTAGACACATTGAATATGTGTTTCACATTTTATAGATAAGTGATCAATATTGGCTAAAAGATGAACTCTAAGCTCAAAGCATGTGCACTATTCATACTATTGCTAAACACCCATCATGAATTTATGACAGGAAATGAAGCGTGTACCTCAGTCACAATGGTGGAGAGGAAGGTGCTTCTGTCGTACACCCAACCGTCCACACAGGGTTCTACCTCTGGCTCTACCACACTGGAGAAAGTGTCATTCAGATGAAGGAGATGCCACTGTGGCTGGACAAAGCGACGGCACTTGTCTGGTCTCAGGTTGGAGTCCAGAGGGATGGAGATCTTCAGGAGGTCATCTTGGTTCAGGATCCCACTTTTATTATCAGAGAAAGTGTCATTGTCAAGGATGGAGACCCAGCACCGATGACTGGGTATGGCTGCAGTGAAGTTCTCCAGTAAAGAATGAGGAGTCAGTATGACATTGCAGATAAAAACGAAAATCATCTGAAGGATCTGGAATCTCCCCTGGCTGCCAACTTGATCCAGGAGATCCTGAAAGGCCATTGGTGACCAAAGACTGTGCTCAAGGGAAGGCAAAACAATTGATCTTGGGTGAGGCCAAAGGATTGTACAAGTTCTTTTGCACTATAGAGTAGATCCTAGCCCCTTCTCATTATGCCCCTCTTCCCTTGATGAGTCAGGTAAGGAGCTGCTTCCTCTAAAGTCACCAAGAGGAACATTCTGCTAAGTTGCTTTCGGCGATGAATCTGTTAAAGATTTACTTTGTGAGAAACTTTGTGCACTGCTCCACAATCGTCTGTGGACACTGATCTACAAACGCTGTGAAGGTAAACAAGATGGCCTGTTATACAACATGCAGTCCTTTACAGAACTTGCAATTTTCCAAACTCACAAGTTAGGTGGTTTTCACTTTCCTAATCTGCTCAATGTTTACCTTGGTTAATACAATTAGTGAAAAGAATTGGAAGCTACATTAATGCAAATGAAGACTGAGCAATTCTTGCCCTTGGCTACCTGATGGGCCTCAGGTCCATCGCCCATGAATTCCCGTTGTAAATACATGTTCAGATGGTAGGAGGGTGAACTAAGACAAGGTGTTAGATCTCAAAGAACCTAGGACAAGTCTCCCTCAGTACCTGTGGCTCTTCCCAGCACTCATCACCCTGCCCCTACCCTAACCTCTTCCTCCCGGGAAGTAAATTTCCACTTCCCTTACCCCAGATTTTGATCCCTATACAACTCAGCCATTCTACAGTCTGCTTTTTCAGCAGTTTCTTCCATCCACCTGCTCTAACCATTCACCTATCCTCAACTCTGTTGTGCTTGTTTAAAGTGGCACACAAGAGAAAGACCCATGGGACAGAGCGTGGGTGGAGGGATTTTATAATTGATGGGAAAGTGAAAGGAAAAGGTGAGGAGGATAGAGGGAAGACTGGCCTCTGGGGACAAAAGTGGCAGAAGAGAGAGGATAGAGAAAGAGAGACAGAGAGATAGGCAGAGAAGCAGAGAGAGAGAGAGAAGATGGGAGGTGGACTATTAAACCCCAGCTGCTTCGATGATTTGTGGCAGAAGCTGTCAGATAACTAAATCCAAGTACCCAGTTTTCATTCTTCTGTAACAGGTTTTTGGCCATGGTGGATGTAGGGGTGCAGCTCTCAACCTGTGTTGCAGAAAAGCATGGCCTAAGGCCCCTCAGCAGCAAGGTTTTCTGGACAATGAGGTATGAGTGTATGTATTGTGTGCAGCCACACACACACACACACACACACACACACACACACACACACACACACCGCTTTTGAATCCCAGTGGAAGTTCTCAACCATCAAGCTACATTGACTCGGTTTGTTCTTCTGTCATCTCTAGGATACTGCCTTCATCATTGTGGTCCAAAATGATTCACCCTTCAGCCTACACTCTGCTTTCCTGAAAAGGAAGATGCAAATGCTCAGATCCCAAACTTTTCTTTCTTTTTCTCCCAGATTGTTTTTAATGATTTATTTTTATTTTATGTGCATTGGTATCTGTGTGATGGTGTCAAACCCCCTGGACCTGGAGTTACAAGCAGTTGTGAACTGTCATGTGGGTGCTGGAAATTGAACCCGGGTCTCTGAAAGAACAACCAGTTCTCTTAACCACCGAGCCATTTCTCCAGCTCCCCCAAACTTTTCTTTTAAGATTTTATTTTTGTTTTTAATTATTTGTGTACTTGGGAGTGGGTGTATGTGTAAGTCCAATGCCTGCAAAGGCCAGAAGAGGACATAGGTTCCCTAGAACTGGAGTTACAGGCAGTCGTGAGCCTCTAGATATGAGTGCTGGGATCTGAACTCAGGCCCTCTGCAAAAGCAGCGAGCACTCTTGGCAACTGAGCCATGTCTTGGCCCTTAAACATTTTTATCTGTTTGTGTGTGTGTGAGAGTGCACTCACAGGACACTTGTAGAGGTCAGAGGAAATTTTTCATGGGTCAATAGAAAGCTTGGCTGCAGTGCCTTTAATCCTGCAGGCCCACATCTTAAACACTGAACACTGTGGAACACTTAAACACTGCCCTCTGGTGGAATCATCTACATTTTGCTCATTGTGTGACATCAGCTAGACAGTCACAAGTGCAAAGGGCTCCCCGAGGGGTCAGCATGAGGCAAGAACAATACAAAGCCTAGAAGAGGCAAAATCTCATTCTTTCCTCTCCATTAGAGACTCTCACCATTTCCTTAGTGGTGAGCACTGAAAGTCGGTACAAAATGACCTCAGTTCCTTGTCTAAATGTCTGCACACACCATTTGCATTGTAAACATGTATGTTGGTTATAACAGGATTTCACAAGGCCCAGGGGGAACTTCCAACTTGGTATCAGCCTGGCTCTGAACTCTTGATCCCCTCAACAATTTAAAAGCATCTCATACTGGAGAGACAGAGGCAAAAGCAGGTAGATCTCTGTGAAGCTGGGGTCAGCCTCACGTACATGGCAAGTTCCAAGACCCTGTCTCCAAAAAAATAACTTAAAATGTATTTTGAACCTATAATCCTAGGACTGGACAGGATCACCAACTTGAGGATAGCCTGACTTTTATGGTGAGAATATAGTCAAAATGCAGAGGGTTGAAAGGAGGGAAAGAGGAAGAGAAAGAGAAAGAAGGGGGAGAGGAAAAAAATAACTGATTCTCCCCTATAATCTCCACAAGGGCCAATTCCCCACACACATCCAACCTAACTCCAACTCTTCATTGAAATGAAGGGTCCTCAGCAATGTTGATATCACTGTAACTTGTTAATTGATATTCAAGAAATATCATTTGCATGAGAGTCTTGTCCCACACATAACCCTGATCAAGCTCCCAGCATCCTGGTTGTCATGTGACTTTCTTCCCAGCCACAGCTGTACCAGGACAGTGACATATTTGGCTCACTTACCCCAGTAGAGACCCCACAATTCACGACTGCCACATGATGTCGACTGCCACATGATGTCGCTGTCTAGCCAGTCCCTCGGGGCTGTGGGCTGAGGGGCTACGGAGGAGCTCCTAGCCTCTGTTGGATGCACAACTCTCCCCAGGGTTCTGCCTAGTCTCCTGAGCCCAACATGGTCCCCAGAGCCAAGCACATGCAGAAAGCTGTCATCTTCCTTCTCTCCCACTGCACTACACGCACTGATGCTGTCGGGCTGGGGGGCATTGGCAGAGCAGCCTCTTGAACTACCCAGAGGGTCAACAGCAGTCCCTGTAAATCCTCTCCTCAGTCTTTGTCCCAGAGTGAACACCTCCCACGCCCTCTCGGGGGAGGCTGTCCTGATAGCTGCAGAGCCACTGGCCCTTCTCTAGAAGCCACATTAGACATGAGGGCCCATGGGACCTTAGCGGGGCTTGAAAGAAACAGCACCATTTCTTCCTACAGAAAAGATGACACACAAGCACACATCTCTGGAAGGTACACACACCACCTGCCAAGGAAATACAAATTAAAGGCACAGTCTCCTGGCAACACAGAAAGCCTGCACAAGTGGAAGGGAAAGAAATACCAAATAAGCACTAAACCGGAATACAACATTCAGAAGCTACCAAGAGACTGCAAAAAAAAATACTCTCCCCATTTCGTGTAGCCAAGCAGAAGGTTCCCCATTATAGTGTATCTCTTGATAGATGATAGATATATAAGTAGATAGGTAGATAGATAGATAGATAGATAGATAGATAGATAGATAGATAGACAGACAGACAGATAACAATGAAGCCTTAATAACCCTGTCTTCAGAGTTCATCCATCCAGGCCTGGTGATAACCGTGGCCACCTGTGTTTAATGATTGCCCTTGTTCTAACGAAAACCCTACATTCTCTGTTAATAAGATAGCAGGTTGGTAGGAAGGTAGGTCTGCCATGTTTGGAGCCAGGCCCATCTGAAGTTAGGCTAGGTTGTTGTGACAGAAACTGGGCAATAGGACATTGGCTTCCTTGCTGGTGACATTTCAGGAGATCAGGTAATAAAACCCTGAAGCATAGCCGGGGAGCAGAGCTGAGGAAGGGCCTGCCCTGCTTCCAGAGGGATTTACAGACACTTCCCAGAGGCAGGTGAGAATGCCATCACCAGACTTCTGCCGGGAAGGTTTAAGAGCAAGCTGGGGAAGGCTCTTTGCTTCTTTCCAACAGAGACAATTAAACTATTTTTCCTCCTTCGTGTGATTAGGAACTGCCCTCACACAGCCTTCCACTTCCCTTTCCTAAAGCAGGAGCAGCTGCCTGCAAATGACAACAGTAAACTCAAGGGAGGAAAGACACTGACCACGATGCCACTGCCCGCTGGAAATCTGTCCCCAAAACGTCCAGGCTTTTGCCAAGCTGGCTAGAAAATGCTGGAGGAGTAACAAACATTTAGATATTTGGCTTATTAAAGTAGTTTCTGTTTTCACTCAACTGTTTAAAAAGAACTTTTCAAACACACAAGGAAACTGAAAGAAAAATTGGAAGAATAGTCATCTATTCACTACTTAGCCATCTAGTCACTACTTAGACTTGAAAGATGGAGCAGTATCCAGACTCCAGCATGCTCATCATAACACAAAAGATCCTGAAAGAGAAGCCAGAGATGAAGGAACTGGAGAGGGGAGTGGTATAGATGCAGGTACAGTTGTCTGTCTGTCTGTCTGTCTGTTTCCATTGGTATCCTTGTGTGTGTTGTCCCATGATCCCCTCAGATATCAAAATCCATGGATGTACAATATTTACAGTAACATTTTATAGACCCCATTCAGCATATCTTCCTACATACTTTTAATCACCTTTGAATTATATAATGTAGTATAAAAAGTATGTCAATGTTTTTACTTTTGAGAGAGGGTCTCACTGAATACCCTTGGCTGGTCTAACACTCTAAAGTCATGCACCACTATGGCCGTTATTCATGTTTTTTAAAGGTAGGGTCTCTATATGGTCCTGGCAGTCCTGGAACTCATTATGTAGAACAGGCTGGCCTCAAACTCATAGAGATCCATTTGCCTCGGCATAACCACACCGGGCTCAATGCAATTTTTCAAATAGTTTTGAAGTGAGATTAGTACAATGTTTCTCATCACATGGGTCGTTACCCCTTTGGGGTCAAACAACCCTTTCACAGGAACCATGCATATTAGATATTTACATGATTCATAACAATAGCAAACATACAGTTATGATGTAGCCACAAAAATAATATTACAGTTTGGAGTCACTACAGATGAGGAGCTGCATTAAAGGGTCTCGGCACCAGGAAGGTTGAGAAGCACTGGGTTAACAGAATAGAGGCTGCAGAAGCTGCAGGTGCAGAGTCCCAGCTGTCCATAGTTTTGCTGAAGCACTTGAAAGCTAGCCAAAATAAGCCCAACTCAGAAAGACAAACATCAAATGTCCCGTCTCATACATGGACGCTAGACTAAAAAAAGATATGAAAGGAGGAAGGCTATTTGTGAAAGGAAGGGAAACAGTGGGAAAATGGAGGTAGGATCTTAGAGGATACCAAGGGCATGGATGATCAGAATGCATTGCAGACATATATACAAATGTCATGTTGAAAGTGTTATGCTGTAAAACTAACAGGCTAGCCAAGCTGGGTGTGGTAGCACATGCCTATATTCCCAGCACTTTTGGAAGCCAAGGGCAGCAGGATCTAGTCAAGGCCAACTCAGTAGCCATCTAGTCCACTCACCAACACCTACTCCATCTACAAGCTGTTGGACCTCAAGGAGGAGCCAGACCCAGAAGCACACCATGGGTACCAAAGATGATATGGCTATAGTCGAAGAAGTCTTGGTGATGGTTCAGTATCTTCTGGTGCTTCAGAGACCAGAGACCTTGAGCCAGACTGATGATTTGTGTCAATGAGTATTTGCATATAGAGCTGTGTGGGCGAAAAAACCAAAAACAAAAAAAACCTTGCAGTTTCCAGTGCCACTGCTTTAATGAGTTTGTGATGAAGAGGTGGGAAGGATGGAGGAACAGAGAAGTGCTGTGAGGTAGAGAGAGGCGGAACCATTTCAGTGTCTGAGGCCTGAGCTACCGCCAAGAGAGCAGTTGCTGTGCATGGTCTGCACTGCTGTGTGAGGCTATATTGATATCTGTGATCTCTCCTGCTGCTGGGAGCCATGTTTGGGTCTGTGGTCCTGCTACAGCCCAAAACGTGTTAATGTCCATGACCCATGTTACCAACAAAGGCCATGTAAGTGTCCATGATCTGTACTGCCACCCAAAGTCATCTTGATGTCTGTGGGCGAGGCTGCCACTGGGGACTGTGTCGATGTCCATAGCCATGCTGCCACTGGAGACCACGTGGTTTGGTTTGGTTTGATTTTGATTTTTTGAGACACAATTTCTCTGTATTGCTTTGGAGCCTGTCCTGGACCTAGCTCTGTAGAACAGGATGGTCTTGAACTCACAGAGATTCACCTGCCTTTGCCTCCAGAATTCTGGGATTAAAGATGTGTGCCACCAACACCCAACTTGACCATGTTTTTTAATCTTTTTTTTGGGGGGAGGCCAAAAGGGCTGGGGGACAGAACCCCCCAGGACTGTCCTCCCAGGTAAGGGTAATAGGGTGCATTATGTGAAATTCCCAAATAATCAATAAAAATAAGGTTATAATAATAACAATAATAGCAATAATAATAAAATCAGCCAATTGGAAAACATATGATATAATAAATTCTAGAAGACATTCATTAAAAGAAAAACACGTTGTGACATCACTGCTAAGCCCCTCGGTGTGCACCTCTGAAATAACTTAACTCTTTAATCGATGGACTCAGAGTTGCTCTAACAGCTGAAATAATAGAGCTGTTCTCTCCTGGAATGTTTTCAAGGAAGTGAGAAGAGAAAGAGCAAATGCAAGCATGGGTGGGGGATGATTTCCTGCTTTGTGCCCTACAAAGTCCAACCAGTTAGACAAACCACTGTCATAGAGATAAGATAATGAATGCAGTAAGGACAGCAGTCCTGAAGAGGACAACACGGGACAGGTGAGGAGACGAGGAGGTGAGGCACCATGGAGCTGACGGAGGGTAAGGACTGAAGTCCCAGGGAAGAGCAGGTGACATCTGAGCTCACTTGGATCACAGAGAAAACCAGAGAACATGAGGGGTCAAAACCCTGGACTCAGGAAAGAGCCTGGAGTGACAGCCTGATGGGAGAGTCTGGTAGAAGTTGCTGAGAGAGGAGAGGTGATCAGGGCCAAAGGAAGTGGGGGGAGGGGGTTAAGAAGAAATTGACCTGACTTAGTTTCTTGGATACCTTGACTACCTAGTTGAAAAAGACTTGGTGGGCAAAATACTCTCAAAGCAGATGGACACTTTTAATAAAGTAGCAGGATGCAAAATTAGAACACAAAAGTCAGTTATCTCCCTACACGTCAACAGCAAGCATGCCTGTAAAAGAAATGAGGAAAACAACTCCATTCACAATAGTCACAAAGATAAAATAAATACCTACAAGAAAGCCTAACCAAAGACAACGAAGACCACTGTGATGGAAACCTTACTGTGCTCACGGAAGAAACTGGAAGGATACCAGAAGGGGAAAAGACTTACCATGCTGAACTACCAAAACATGGCTGAGCTCACTGAAATCTCAATCAAAATTCCAGGGCTATTCTTCTCAGACATGTAAAAAACAATCTTAGAATTTATATAGAAGCACAAAAGGCCAATCATAGTCAAACAACAAAAACAAAAACTGCTGGAGGTTATCAACACATCTGACCAGGTTATACTGTAGAGTCATATCACCAAACAGTATACTAAACACCAAGAAAACAACCAACCCAACTGAAAAATGGACAATGAAACTGAGCAGAGGGATCTTAAAAGAAGAAATAGAAATGGCTAATAAACACTTTTGGGTTTTTCATTATTTATTTTATGTGTGGGGTTGCTTTGCCTGTATGTATGGCTGTGTACCACATATGTACTTGGTACCTGCAGAGGCCAGATGAGGGTGGCTATAGATCCCCTGGAGCTGGAGTTACAAATGATTGTGAGCCACTATGTGGGTTCTGGGACAGGAACCTGGGTCCTCTGTGAGAGCAGCCAATGCTCTTAGCTTCTGAAACATATCTCCAATCACTAATAAACGCTTTTTAAAATGTTCAACATATTTATCCACCAGGAAAATACAGATTAAGGTTGCATCTCACCCCAGTCAGAATGGTCATCTTCAAGAATACAAATGACAACAAATGCTGGTACAGATGTGAGGAACAGAGAAACCTTTAAACACTGTTGGTGGGGTATAAATGAGTACAGCTACTGTGGCAATCAGTATAATGCTTCCCAGAAGACTAACAGAGAGAGACACCATATGACTCAACTGCACCACTCCTAAACAAATACTCAAAGAACTCTATGTTCTCCTGTAACACAATAAATACATGACCCAGAGACTGATATTAGGGTTCAAGCTTCAAGCTGAAGATCAGAAAAGCAAAGCAGCTGGGCACGAGCTCTCACTCTACCTCAGAATGAAAGGGCTGATCCTGGCCCCACCAAACCTCAGACTGCAGCCCCTCCTCAATGTGGATGGAGAATCCTGAGACTTCAATGTGCTCCTACCCTCAATGAGGCTGGAGAATGAATCCCTGATACTGACTACTGAAGACTCTGCTCCTATCTTTTATTCCCCTCTAGTGCTGGGATAAAGGCGTGAGATCCCAGGTGCCAAGATCATCTTTGTGTAAGCTCTTTCTCTTTAGGACTGGATCAATCTTGTGTAGATCTGGGTGATCTTGGACTCACAGAGATCCATCCACCTTTCAATCCTGAGTCCCAGGATTAAAGCTGTGTACCAGCACCTCCTAGCTTCTGGCTGCTGGGATTAAAGGTGTGTATCACCACTGCCTGACCTCTATAGCTTGAGACTGACTTTGCTTTTCTGAATCCTCAGGCAAGCTTTAATAAATCATAAATAATATATATCATCACATTCTACTACTGAAATACTCATGCATCCATGTCCACTGATGTTCTATTCGCAATAGCTAGAAACAGCTGGTAATAGCTAGAAATAGTTGGAAACAGCCTAGATGGCCATCAACTGGGGAAGGGATAGTAAAATTCGCAACACATACACAATAGCTATAAATGAATTATGAAATTTGTAGGTAAATGAATGGAACTAGAAAAACATTACACTGAGTGAAGTGACCCATGCCCAGAAAAAAAATCACATTTCTCTCGTATGTAGATCCCAGCTTCTCATCTTTGGTTGTGTGCATTTAACCTGGAGTTCATTGGAATCCAGGAAACTGCATACAGGCCACCGGGGAGAAGGGAGGGGAGACAGTAAAATGGGGCAGAAAGGTTTAGGCATAGAGGTAGGTAGGGGTGGGAAATGAGAAGGTGGTAGAAGGCTTAACCAAAATGAAGGATGCTTGAAAACACTGTATGGGACCTACGATTTTCCAACCCTAGAAACAAATTAACCAGCAGAGACAGTCGAGCACAGGCACTTGAAAGGAGGAAAGAAGCATGCTTGAGGCTAAGGTTCAGGTGGGACTGGGCAGAGGACAAGGTGGGGTGGGAGATCCAAAACTCAGGATACATAAAGAAGCCTCATGGAAATCCTTTAGTTTGTAAGGCAGGTTTTCAAATATAATAAATGTAAAAGAGTGATTTGAACAGCAGCACCCAGCTGTGGTGCTTGGAAATAAAATGACTGCCCAAAGAGAGTGGCCCTAGCAGGAGGTGTGACCTTGTTGGAGGAAGTGTGTCACTGTGGGGGCGGGCTTTGAAGTCTCTTTTGCTCAAGCTTCCCTTAGTGTGACAATCAGTCAAGTTCCTGTTGCCTCTGAGTCAAGATATGGCACTCTCAGCTACTCCAGCACCACCATGCTCTCCACCATGATGATAATGGATTGAACCTCTGAAACTGTAAGCTAGCCCCCTCAATTAAATGTTTTCATTCATAAGAGTTGCCATGGTCATGGTATCTCTTCACAGCAATAAAAACTTAACCAAGACAGCAGCATAGGTGGACAACAGTGTTTCCAAAGGCATGAGTTGTTAAATGAACGTCTCAGTGAAAATCACACAATATCTGCCTATGACTTACTACTGGTCAGCCAGCCCAGAGACATTCACAACAACACAGGCTAGTGCTCTTGGCTTCCCAACAGAACTAGACAGCAAGACAAGAATGTGGGAAGAAGCTCAGTTTGAAAACACTGCTCGTGCTTGTGGAAAATTTAAACAGAATGTACTATCTTTTCTATCAAAGAGTTAGATGACCCAAAACTTGACTTTAAGAACATTGTAAAGGAGCAACTTAGCAAAAATTTCAAATTCCTCTGGGTCAGCACTTCTTGAAATCAAAATATATCCTCAAGTTTCATTTCTCCCTAGGAACTGTTCTGTTCTGTATGTTAGAATGTTGGGCCCAGCTCAGACCTCTCAGAGTGAGGCAAGGAACCCTTTGCATTAGCAATAAAAACCCAGCAAGGCCACGACTGGGTTTAAGTACAGGCAGTTAATAAAATGCTTGAGGGCTTGGGTTTGGATCCCCAGCACCCATGGATTGTCAAATCATGATGCAGTGGCATATATCTATAACCCTACCCGCAGGGGGTAGAGGGTGGAGATGAGCAAATCCCTAGAGCTCTCTAGCCAGTCAGTCTAGCTGCTCCAAGAGAGACTGTCCCAAGGTGGATAGCCCAAGGAAGACACCCAACTTTGACCTCTCTGGCCTCTACACATATGTGCACATAAATGAACATAAGAGAGACATGAAATCACCCATGATTAAAATGTCAAACTTTATTCTAATGATATATTTATTAATCTTAATATTATTTCATTTATTCTTTGAAATTTTCATACATTTATAAAATATATTTTTATCCTATCCATCCATCCCTACCATTCTCAGATCCTCCTAGTGTCCCCCACCCTGTCCCTTTTCCAACTCCATATCTTCTTTTTTAAATTTTGTAATTAATAACCACAAGTCCAATTGGTGCTGCCCATATGTTCAAAGAGGGGGAAAGGCTCTCCACTGAGGAATGGACAACCTTCCCGAAGAAAGGAAATCAGCTCCGGCTCTCCCTCAGAAGCCACCAACTGCCAACAGCTCCTCCACTGGGTGGGACCTCAGGGCCCTCCCATCCATGCTGCAATTTGGGTTGGCTTAACTTTATGCAGGTAACCACAGCTGTTATGAGCTCCAGGGATCTGCTGCCTGGGGTTTTACAATCCCTGAGTGCTATGGATCCAAACCCAAACCCAAACCCAAATCCTCAAGCTCTTCACTGAGCCATCACCCAGCCCCGTTTTGTTTGTTTGTTTGTTTGTTTGTTTGTTTGCTTGTTTGAGACAATATCTTATATTTCCTCCTGCCTCCATTCCTGAGTGTTGTGATTGCAGGCAGGCACAAGACACCATACCATGCGAATACCTCTTGGTGGTATTCTACATATCCACAGTGTTGAGCAATGATCACCACTACCCATCTCTAGAACGCTGTCATGGGGAATGGAATTCTGAACTTGTGAAACAACAATTGTCTTCCCAAATCCTCACATCCTGTAAAACACCTCTACCTTAATTCCTGTGTGTCTTAATTTTCCTTTCCTAGTGCTTCCCAGAAGCAAAATTATAGTTATCTGCCTTTTGTTATCTTGTTTCACTAAGAAAATCTTGTTGAGGGCCCATGAATGTTGTAGTATGTAATAACATTTCCCTCCTGTTTACTGATTAGTAAATAATCCAATTACATACATATATCATAATTTTTTTCATTCATCTGTTGTTGATGGAGGGCCATGATTTTGCCAAAATGTCCAAGTCCAACCCTGTGCTAAGGCCTGTGCAGTGACTCCTTGAAGCCACCAGGGGGCGCATAGGGACCACCAGGCTGGAGCGCTAGAAGGGCTGTTTATGGAAGAGGAACCAGAAGCCTAGTTTTGTGCACATTAAGTAAGGGCAGAATTCCGAACACACTAGAAAGGGAAGCTGGCTGAGTCTGAACGTGGACCAGATAGGTAACCGAGCTTTCAAATCTGCTAATTGGATTCGGAGGAAAGAAGCATGAAGATCTACCCCGGAGAAGCCACACATGTAATCCTGATCCAACCCCCCAAAAATGGAAAGACTCCACAGGCCACCCACAGTTTTCCTGCAAGCTGTCCTCCAGTGTGAGCCACCCACACACTGGGAGCTCGGAGAGAAGGGTGGGAGACTGAGCCCAGCGAGGATTGGGGTTGGTCCCTGCCTTTCCCCAGCAACTATGCCACATCCAACCTGTAGCTTAGATGCTTCACAGACAGGAAAACTGAGACTTTCTGCTATTGTTACTATGGTGTCCTGAGCAAATGCAAGAGCCAAGGTCTTAATGCCACCACATGGCTCATGGGAACTTCTCCAGGCCCAGTGCCCGAATTTCTCTGTGATTTGGGTCTTGGACCTTATTTCCCACTTTATCTGACATGATATGTGTGGTCCTTGAGATTGGTTCACAGGGAGGGCCTCTGGTAATGCCACCAGAGCTTGCCCTGGCTGGTTTTTTTTGGCAGCTACCTCACATTGACCAGAATTCCCACCAGTGTAAATAAAGCCCTCCACTTTTCTCACATGTACTGGTACTGAGACCACTCTCCCCCGCTGCACCCCTGTGCTGCTCTCTCCCCGCTGCACCCCTGTGCTGCTCTCCCCCGCTGCACCCCTGTGCTGCTCTCCCCCGCTGCACCCCTGTGCTGCTCTCCCCCGCTGCACCCCTGTGCTGCTCTCCCCGCTGCACCCCTGTGCTGCTCTCCCCGCTGCACCCCTGTGCTGCTCTCCCCCGCTGCACCCCTGTGCTGCTCTCTCCCCCGCTGCACCCCTGTGCTGCTCTCCCCCGCTGCACCCCTGTGCTGCTCTCCCCCGCTGCACCCCTGTGCTGCTCTCCCCCGCTGCACCCCTGTGCTGCTCTCTCCCCGCTGCACCCCTGTGCAGCTCTCCCCCGCTGCACCCCTGTGCTGCTCTCTCCCCGCTGCACCCCTGTGCTGCTCTCCCCCGCTGCACCCCTGTGCTGCTCTCCCCCCGCTGCACCCCTGTGCTGCTCTCCCCCGCTGCACCCCTGTGCTGCTCTCCCCCGCTGCACCCCTGTGCAGCTCTCCCCCCGCTGCACCCCTGTGCTGCTCTCCCCCCGCTGCACCCCTGTGCTGCTCTCCCCCCGCTGCACCCCTGTGCTGCTCTCCCCCGCTGCACCCCTGTGCTGCTCTCCCCCGCTGCACCCCTGTGCTGCTCTCTCCCCGCTGCACCCCTGTGCAGCTCTCCCCGCTGCACCCCTGTGCTGCTCTCTCCCCGCTGCACCCCTGTGCTGCTCTCCCCCCGCTGCACCCCTGTGCTGCTCTCCCCCCGCTGCACCCCTGTGCTGCTCTCCCCCGCTGCACCCCTGTGCTGCTCTCCCCCCGCTGCACCCCTGTGCAGCTCTCCCCCGCTGCACCCCTGTGCTACTCTCCCCCGCTGCACCCCTGTGCTGCTCTCTCCCCGCTGCACCCCTGTGCAGCTCTCCCCCGCTGCACCCCTGTGCTGCTCTCTCCCCGCTGCACCCCTGTGCAGCTCTCCCCCCGCTGCACCCCTGTGCTGCTCTCTCCCCGCTGCACCCCTGTGCAGCTCTCCCCCCGCTGCACCCCTGTGCTGCTCTCTCCCCGCTGCACCCCTGTGCTGCTCTCCCCCGCTGCATCCCTGTGCAGCTGGGTCTTTGGATCTGAGTGCAGGAACTGACATTTATCCCTGTCAAATTCATCTTGTTCGTTCATCTGACAAACATTTGTTCAGTGCCCACGCAGTACCAGGTGCTGATACTGAAATGAAATGTAGTAAGTCCCCTGGCCTTAAGGAGCTCCCACTGACAAAAATCATACCAATAGCCACCAGTTACTAAGGACCTACTCTGTGCCAGGTACACATGGTTAGTATCATAACTACGAGTTGTCTCATGACCCGTCACAGCACTGCAGGGTAGGTGGCATTGTCTGTGTTTTGCAGATGGGAAAGCCAAGATTCAGAAAGCTTATGTGGACTGGGGCTAACTTGGTAAGATGCCTGCTGTGCAAGGATGAGGACCTGAGTTCAGGTCCCCAACTCCCACATAAAAAGCAGGGCCCAACAGCGATTAGGGAAGCATAGATTGGTGGATCCCTGAAACTCATTGGCTAGTCAGCCTAGCCAAATATCTGACCTTCAGGTTGAGTGATCTTGGCTCAATTAATTAATTAATTAGTTAAGATAAGGGCTGGAGAGATGGCTTATCAGTTAGGAGCACTTGTTCTTGCAGAGGACCCTGGTTCAATCAATTCCCAGTTTCCATGTGGTAGCTCACAACCATCCATAATAACACTGTGGCTTATAGACACACATAAGGACAAAATGTTCGTGTGTGTGTGTGTGTGTGTGTGTGTGTGTGTGTGTGTGTGTCATACATATATATGTAAATCTAAGACTTTCTAAAGGTGAAGAGTCTAAAGGAAAGACTCCTGTGCTGATCAACAAGTTTGTCAAATTGACACAAGTGGGGGAGAATCTCAATCTAGAAAATGCCTCCCTAAGGCCGGTCTGTAGACAAGCTTGTTGAACATTTTCCTGGTTAATGGTTAATGCGGGAATCCTAGCCCACTGCAGGTGGCGCCACCCAGGAGCAGGTGGTCCTGAGTTGTGTAGTAAAGCAGGCAGAGCAAGAATGGGAAGCAAGTCAGTAAGCAGCATTCCTCTATGACCTCTGCTCCTGCTCTGACTTCTCTTCAATAATGGATTACAACTGTAAGGCGAAATAAACCTTTTCCTCTCCAAGCTGCTTTTGGTATGCTGTTTATCACAGCAATGGAACACACACACACACACACACACACACACACACACACACACACACACACACACACACACACGACACGGAGATAATAGATGTAGCTCAGTGGCAGAGCACATGCCTGTGGTGTATGTGAGGCCCTGGCTCAATTGACAACTCTGAAAAAGAAAATGTTAACTGACTTGTGGGAAGTGATATTGCTACAAAGTAACAGCGCTCAGCCCTCCCATTGCTTTGGATGGATTCTGATTCTCTCCTCCCACTTAGACACCCTGTATCCAAGCAAACTCAATAAAGCTTACTTATCTGAATTTTATCGACAGTGTTGAAGAAACTAGGGTGAGTTCAGAGCCCTAAGGTGCAGCATCAGGCCTGACAGCCATCTAGGGTGATGGTCACTGTCTTCCACTGTGTAAACTCACTACACTGGATGCCACATGACACTTTTCCACCCTCAGCCCTGTCTCAGATGCTCTCCCTTACACGCAGCTGTATATCTGGACCCCACTACCAAGTCCTCCACATATAGACTCCAAGCTTTTTCTGGTCTTTGCCTTCATCATGACCATGTGACTTCTGCCAGTCTCCCCCCCCCCCTTCACAAGGACTCCCTCCCTTTCCAGGAGGGAAACCTGAGACCCAAAGACACTTGAGTCAGGACTTCTCTGGCTCAGAGCATCTCCCGTAGCATCTGTGGCTTCTTCCCTGGGGTACCATCTGCTCCTGGCAGCTCACCTCATCTTTCTCACTCAGCTCCTCTGTCTCTGATCTTGCTGAGGGAGACACACCTTGGAACAAACCTGTGTTCCAGCCTCGGGCGGGAAACAAAGGGGGCTGGGGAAATGCACTGTTTGGTTGGGGAGGACACTTGTTAATAGATTCCAGGCTTCCAGTCAGGACTCAAAGATGCAAGGACATACAAACCACCTCACAGCACACACAGAAGCGTCCACTCTTCTCACAGCCCCCAAAACCTAAACCACTGTCACTGTGCCCGTTTACACCTGAGGACGCTAAGGCCCAGAAAGCAACATCCAGGGCTGAGCTCGGCTTCTGCTGAGGCTGCACTCTGGAAACAGTCCCAGGGCTTCCAGGCCCCCAGAAAGATGATCACAGAAGACTGGATCCCCCTATAGACAAACCCCGCAAGCAAGGGAGGTGGCTGCGGTCTTAAAAAAAAAAAAAAAAACTCTCAGGACTTTGTCTAAAAGCATCCAGCTTAACTTTAGTCACCAAGGTATGTCCATTAAACATGAAACTACCAGAATCCTGCCATGAAGCTGAATAGTGACATGTATGCTACAGCCAGACTCTGCCTTCACAACCAGTGACCAGTGACAAGTAAGCAATGACTTCAGGTTTCTGAGGGCGCTATAAAGAGCATGCTGTAGCACACAGAAAGATGGAGGTAGGGGCTGCATTAGCCAGTGTTGTCTGGAAAGGTCTCTCTGGGGAAGTGACATTTGAGGGACTGAAGAAAAGCTGGCTTTGGAACCGAGGACCATGAAGAGGCTGAGAAGGAGTGAGTGCAGTTTGGTGCCAAATGGATCCACCCCCATTGTGGGTGGCATCTTGGAAAGGATACAAGACCTCAGAGAGAACTGGAAGCATGTGGGAAGGTATCCCTAGGGTGCCTGACACCCAGCACAGGCTCTGTGGCCCCTGTCCCATCCACTTTCCCCCTGTGGGTTTGTGAGTCCCCAAAGCGATGTTGTACAGTCTACATTCTTCTTTCCCATCTTTAATACCCTTTTTTTCTTTCAAAAAGCCCAGCCCAGGTACTGGAGAAATATTTAACCAGGTTATAATTACACCTAACAATGATAAAACTATCCCATGTATGATCGCAAACACATTATATATTTAGCCAGGTCATAATTATGTTTAATATGATATAATTATCCCTTGTACAGCCACAAACACATTACAAATATTAGAAAGGGTGGCAATATGGGGGGACAGTTTTTCTAATATCTCAAACTTAAATATATGACATCCACTGATGTTTTCTTTATTGATATTACATTACATAGTTAAGAAAGCAAATATCTGCACAAATGAATTCTTAACAAAATACAACAGAAGTACTCACCCCTGTTATAATCCTGGTTTCTGTAACTGGTCATGTGACCTTAGCTGGTGTTTATAGCTACCTTCCTCTACTACCCATTCTGTACTTCCTCCACCCCCAACAAGCACCTCAGCAGATCTTGGCTCTTTTCCTGGAGGAGTGACCCACACCTTCATTCCTGATGGGTCTGTGCCCTCTGTCATCCTGCCTGGATTAGACTGTTATAGTTCCCCATTGACTTTGATCACAGGACATTGTAGCACCAAGATATGCCTTAAAGGATCTCCTGCCCTCCAGACATAAACTTTCTTACCTCCACTGTAGAAAAGCAATGCAACTTCCCCTTGGAAATCTGACCAATCACCCCTCCTAATATTGTCATTCCTTTCTCAGCCTCTTGGTTTAAGGGCATTAGAAGCCCGAAGTGGCCAGGGGGAAGTCTGGGCTTCCGGTTCAATGGAATGTTTATTGTGTCTCCTGGCAGGAGTGCTCCCCACTCTGGAACTAAATTTACAGACCAGCAGAACTTAAGGTCATGGGAACAGGAAGCAAAATTTTCCTAGTGGATCACTGGGGGTGACAGTGAGTGGAACTATTGCCTTTCACACCTTGATTCCTGGACCTGTGGCTCCTGGCTGAGAGAAACTGTACCACATATTGGACACTGACTCAAAGCATGTATCAGATTCTGGAGAACCCCACCCACCCCAGACCTCTGCCACCTAACTGGCACTACTTCAAAAGGCCATTTCATCTTTCTATCAGGCCAGCTGCTTCAGGATGGTGGGAAATATGTAAGACCGGTGGGTTCCATGATTGTGAGCCTGTTTCACTTATCTGGCTGTGAAGTGAGTTTCTTGGTCAAAACCAATACTGTATGAAATAGCCATGACAGTGAATAGGCATTCTCTAAGTCCACAGATAGTGGTTCTGGCAGAAGCATTACATGTAGAAAAGGAAAATCCATAAACAGAATAAGTATCAACTCCAGTAAAGACAAAGCATCGTCCTTTCCATGGAAGAAGTGGTCCATTGTAGTCAGGTCACTGGTTGGTCACCCTAGGTAATGGTGCCATATCTGGGGATCAGTGCTGGCTTCTGCTGATGGCACACCTGGTACTCAGCAGCAGCTGTAGCCAGGTCAGCCTTGGTAAGTAGCAGCCCATGTTGTCAGGCCTATGTGTAACCCCCATAGCCACCATGGCCACTTTGTTTATGAACCTACTAGGCAAAGGCAGGGGTGGTTGGAGAAAGAGGCTGATGGTGCACAGAATGGGTCATCCTATCTCCTTGGATGCTGAACTCCTCTTCCACTGAAGTTGCCTTTGGACGAGCATTTACATAGGGCACAAGTATCTTCACAACCTTTGTCCATTTGGAGAGATCTCTCAACTTACTTTGTCCCCAGATGTCTTTCTCACCAGTTTTCCAATTATGCTCTCTCCAAGTCCCTTGCCATCCAGCCAACGAATTTATTTCATACCTGGAAATACTACCAGTACCACGGGACCAGTAGTCAGGCCACCATAAAATTAACTTTGCCTATGCTGACCATTAAAGGTCGGGCCATTAGGGACATTGCTTCGTCTTCAATATTGCCACCTAGGCTCTCCTACTTTGAGACCCAATTAAACCCATTGGATTTAATTTATCTAACTGAGCAGCAGCGTCTCCAACCCTCAGGTCTGGCACAAGGAAAAGGGTAACAACAAAACTCTTCAAATGTGCTGGTGCCCCTCTCACCATTTTGTTTCTTGTAGGATTAGCACAGGGCATGTCTCCCAGGCCTTCTGTATGGTTTAGATTTTACACAGCATGCCCACTCTGGCATTGCAGTTTCCCTGAGCCTTAAAATCCCTTCATCAACATTAAGCCAAAGGATATCGGGCATCTCTAACTCCTTTTCAGTAGGACATCTTTTGACAAATGCTTCAGCCAACAATTCAGACAAACAACGCCATTTTTTAACTGTGCAAGCTCCCATATTAAACCTAGAATCTCCACTCAGAGGGCCCACATCAATAAACTTATCTAGTTTAATGTTCCTTCCACCATTATCCCACACCCTTAAAAGCCATTCCCACACATATTCCCCAGACTTCTGCTTGAATGAATTAGCAAACTCATTAAGCTCTTGAATAGTGAAGTGCACCTCCTCATGATCTACACTTTTTACCTCCCCTCTAGAAGCCTGCTTTGCCTCGAGTCTGGTTATAGGTCTAGAGGCAAATATTGGTGGTCCCTGATGGACATCAGTATTCTCTTGCCTGGCGTTTCCTTCAGAGAAAGTCTGCTGGCTTAGCAGACAATGAAGGATTAATTTCCTCGGTCAAAGGTAAAAAAGGCAACATTTGAGGGGATGGAGGTGGGAGTTCCTCTTCTGTTGATGGTGGGAGGACTACTCCCTCAGGTGTGATAGACCTCAGAGAATCTGACACTCTTAAGTTCTCAGCTTCAATAGGGTCCTCCCACAGAGCAGGATCCCATTCTGTATCAGTCAATGCCCTGACTTCTACCACCAGCACCCTCTGAAGCTTAAATGTTTGCTGTAATTCAGCCAACCTTATAATGACTGCTTTGGTTTGATTTTCTGCGAGTTGAGCTCTGTGGCTGCTGGAAAGATTTTCTTCCAGAGCACACTTAGGAACCTTTACATGTACCTGGAATCTGTTGATTTTATTTCTGAGTTCCTGGTCCTTCACCATATTCTGAGATGCTGGAAGTCTGATTATCACAGATCTTATTCTTTTCCTCTGTCAATTTACCAGAGATGCTAGAAGCAACTGGTCAGCATCATCATTTTCCTTACTTTTCCACAAATTGTCAAAAGTTTTGTATACAGAATAACCAAATCCATTGACACTCACAACTGGTGAATCATGATAATCAAATTCTTTTGTCTTCTTAAGTTCATAAAATAGTTCACATCACAGGTTTTCAGTACTGTCCAGCTTCTAGGAGAGGCTTCAGTAACTATAGGTGTTGACAAATTGAAAAGCCTATTCCAGATCCTTTAAAAATTCATACTTTGACTTCTGCTGCTCTAGAATCATCTTTGGTATCAAAATCTGTATTAGTCAGGGTTCTAGAAGAACAGAACTTGCAAAATGAATCTATATATAAATAGATTTAGTGTGTGTGTGCGCGTGCGTGCGTGCATGCGTGAGTGCGTGCGTGCGTGCATGCGTGCGTGCGTGCGTGCGTGCGTGCGTGCGTGCGTGCGTGCGTGCGTGCGTGCGTGCGTGCGTGTGTGTGTGTGTGTGTGTGTGTGTGTAGTTTATTAGAATACCTATGGGCTTTGTTCCAGCTAGTCCAATAATGGCTGTTTATCAACAGAAGGTCCAAGAATCCAGTCATTGTTCAGTCTGTGAGGCTAGATGTCACAACTGGTCTTCAGTTTCTGGAATCCCAACGAAATGGGCTTTAATGCCAGTGAGGGAATGGACTTGCTAATGAGGGCAAGCAGGCAAAGAGACCAAGCTTCCTTCTTTCATATCCTTTATATAGGCTGTCACCAGAGTAAAGGTGTATCTTCCCACTTCAAAGATCTGGATCAAAAGTGGGTCTTCCCACTTCAAATTATTTAATTAAGGAAAATGGTTGGGTTTTAGTTAAGTTCAGATGTAGTCAACTTGACAACCAAGAATAGCTGTCACAGCCAGCAAGGAGGCAGTCAGTCCTGCCTTGCTCTACCAGGAATCACTTCATGAAGCCTGTGGCCCCCATGGGTGGTAGAAACAGAGAAGGCAAAGGGATTCCAGAAGGTGGGAGGAAGGGTCGCCTACACAATTGGAAAATTTTCACACACAAAAAAAGTCCAGATTTCAAGCTATTTTTAAAATATCTGAGGATCTGGCAAACCAAAGCCTGCATATCCCCATGGCAACAGCATCTGGTGTGGAGCAGCAGCTATCCCCCTTCAGACTGGCCCTGAGCTTTACAGCTCTTCATGGACACAAACAAACACACTTGCATGCACACACACAATCTCAACAACTCTTCCTGGACACACACATGTGCTCTACAAGCTCACCATGGGCAGACAAACACACAGGCACACCAACATACTCAAAGACTCTATAGCTCTTCATGGACACACGCAAACACATAATCTACAGCTCTCTCTCTCTCTCTCTCTCTCTCTCACACACACACACACACACACACACACACACACTACAGCTCTTCATAGATATTTCTCTAGTGAACAAGCTCATTATTGACACCTCCCCTTTCACACACACAGACACACAAATACACGCATGCACGCACACAGAGTCTGTTGCCAATACTTGACCCATCCAATTTATTCACATATCTTCAGTCTCTCAGCATTAGAGTCTGCCAATGCTAGCATAAGGCCTTTGCTGAACAAAGAAAAAAAACTGTGCTGAGAAAATTGAGACCATGGCATTTGTCCCATCATCTTGGAGCTAATACCGAAGTGATGATTTTTGTTTTGGGTTGCTAGTGGTTTTTCGATATTATTTGCTGTTTGTGATTTTTGAAGAGGATTGTTTGGGGGAGGAGGGGTATTGTTTGGTTTGGTTGTTGTTTTTTAAGACAGGGTCTCACTATTTACCCCAGGCTGGCGTCATCCTTCTGAGCGCTAGGATTACAGGTGTGCAGCATTGGCATCAGGTCCTTTCCCTCAGCTCCTTAGGGTGCTTACCCATTGTAGGGTGAGTCCCCACTCCCTCCAAAGCCACATAAACCTGTGCCAGATCACCCTCCAGAACGCCCTCCATCTTCAGGGAAGAGGTGCAGTTTGAGATGTAAACCAGAAGGGGGCGACTCTCCCTGCCTTTACTATGGCGCTGGATGCGAAGAATCATTGCTAGCCTTACTCAACCAGCAGGCTCCAGCTGCAACAACATGATCTCTGTAAATGCAGGTCCTGTAAGCCTGTCCTGTGCCACAGCCGAGGCCCAGGCTGCTTAGCTGTGTGAGGAACTCAGGCAAGAATTGCTGGGCCAGAACCTATTTATTTCAGTTGACTGGAAAGATCTCAAGAGGCCCACCGACCTCAGAGGTCCGCTGGTCTGTCCCTGTGAGGTGGCACTCCTGCTCTCTAGGAACATTTTCTTCCTTCTTTCATCCTATGAGAGCTCAGCTCAGACCTATTCTCTCAGGCCCGACTCTCAAATTACGTTCCATGACTTTGATTCTGTGGGCTTATAGACTTTATATAAAACCCCAACAATCCTATAGCCCCTTCTTTTGGGTAAGAAAATTGAGGCTTAAACAGGTGATTATCATTTGCCCAAGTTCAGCTAGCAAATGGTAGAGATATTCACAGCCAGCCCTGTGAAGTCTCCTTCCCTGGAAGACAGTTACAGCCTGGGTCTTAAGGGTAGAGCTGGGTTTTAAGGGTAGAGAACAACCTCTTATTCATGTCCAGCATGAAGATGCCCCACACAGACGGCCTGTTCTTGGAGCTGAATTCGGGCACTCTGATGAGTTAGTGATCAATCCCAGGGCTAAGAGGCTCCTGCTCAGCCACTAGAAAAATGCATTCTAACCAGCCAGGCAGTGATGCGCATGCTAAGCTCCTGCCTTGAACTCTTGAAAGGGTTTGGAACAGGTAGGCAGCAGCTACTGGCAGCCAGCCCAATAAAATAACCACAAGAGGTGAGACACGCAGACTTGAATTAAGTAAACTTAGGTACCACTGAGCCTGGCTCAGTCAAGTCCTGACTCCTCATTGGATTCAGGGTTCGTACACTCTCCCTCTCCCACTCCTGAAGAACAGAGAAGCCCAGGGATCACCAAAGCCTCTGAGACTATCCTGGAGATGTCCTGGCTCTTAGGCCAAGGTCACCATCCTAGGCAGAAGCCGAGGTTCTGCTCAAATGAATTCCTCCATGTCTTCTCTTGTTAGTCACCACCACCCCCACTCACTGCTCCCACACTTCAACTCTGCCTGTTGGACTCACTCTACCCAGTCATCAAATCCTGGTGATGGTGTCACCTCCTGCATACAGCTCATTCTGACCTAGTCCTCCAGCCTGGCCATCTTTGACACTAACATACTTTGTGCTGTAATTATTTCTGAAATGCTGTCCACTCAGACAAGCACACTGAAAACAAGCACAGCCACAGCTCGGGACTTCAGCTACCCCATGGGCGGGTAGATGTGTGATAGGGGAATTCATGGCCACAGAGAAGTTGGTGGAACCCCTACTTCTCCTTGTTCAAGATTCTCTTTTGCAGCAATGCCCCGCCTCTGAGAATTTAAGATTTAGAAAGATGCCAAAGAAGCTGGAGACCCAGCCTGTGTTCCTCTGTATTTGGGCCTCAATCCCCCAAAATAAGATGAGGACATGGAACTAGAGGATTCCTTGGACCCTTCTTGGTCAAATTGCACATTCCTGATGAGACCTGACAGGTTACAAGAGAACCTGAGGTCGACTTCAGCTTAAAGGAGACTGGAAGAATTTAGATAAAAATGAAAAGGAAGGAAAAAGGGGGGAGGGAAAAAAGAAAAAGGAAATCCGATTTCCATGTCCCAAATTAAAAATGCATTTAGCATGTAAGATTTCTCAAGTACATATCTTCTTTAAAAAAAAAAAAAAAAAAAAGTCAATTTGAACACATTGAATTTTTAGAATCACAGCAGAGGCAGCCTGGGACAGAAGGTGCCATGGAAGAGTAAGGAAGGTGGTGGGGAGGGGGAAGGAGGTGGGGAGGGGGGAGAGATGGGGAGGGGGAGGGGTAGGAGGAGAGGGGGAGGGGTGGGAGGAGAGGGGGAGGGGTGGGGAGGGGTGGGGAGGGAGGGGAGGGGTGGGGGGGGAGGGAGGGGAAGGGGTGGGGAGGGAGGGGGAGGGGAGGGAGGGGAAGGGGTGGGGAGGGAGGGGAAGGGGAGGGAGGGGAAGGGGTGGGGAGGGAGGGGAAGGGGGTGGGGAGGGGAAGGGGTGGGGAGGGAGGGGAAGGGGTGGGGAGGGAGGGGAAGGGGAGGGAGGGGAAGGGGTGGGGAGGGAGGGGAAGGGGGTGGGGAGGGGAAGGGGTGGGGAGGGAGGGGAAGGGGGTGGGGAGGGGGAGGGGAGGGAGGGGAAGGGGGAGGGTGCTCATCTTGGCTCCCCACCCCTCACTTTAGCTGGAGCACCCACTCTATTATACACATTATGTAGAGATGTTATGAGCCCAATATACTATTAAATAAGAAGTTTCTGGTGCTTTTTTTTTTTCAAAGCCACTTAACTAATGAAGAGAAGAGACCCAAGAATACGCGATTTTCCCCAAGGTCATACAAGTGTATCTTACAACCCCAATAGTCTTGATCCCAAGCACATCCGCTGGGGGCTGGGGGTGCTGCCGGATACAGCGGCCCCTCACTGGGCAGTTGGGCTATGTATACTCTGGCTCAACCCCAGCAGCCTCGGGGAAGTCACCAGGAGCCTTTAAACAACATCCCACTGGGGCAGGAACAGACGACCACTTAGGCCAATTGGGAACCAGAAGAATCCTAACAGAGTGAACACCCAGAACAGGGTGGAGAAGCAGGGGGCTAGCTGTGGCTGCCCAGCCTGCTGCAAGCCTCACAGTCAAAACCTTCCTAAAACAACCCCTTGGCAGCCTTGGAGTATAATTCAATCTTCCTTTGATGCCTCCAGATCTCACCCTGCCTCAGGCCACTCAGAGAACATCAATAATTGCTGAGTCCAGGTGGTAAGCGAAGAGGAGGGGCTGGAAAGGGGGTCACCAGCTGACCTTGCTCTGTAGTGGAGGGAGGAAGAATGGGCAGGCACTTCAGCAGGAGGATCTCAGCCCTAGCTTGGGGGCTAGATGTTGCCTTTAAGAAGGGGGCACAAAAGGAGAATGGGAGACAATACCAGACAAAACAGAGAACCCCAAGCAGGCTCCTCTCTGGCTCCCATAGCAGCTGGGGTAGCGCATCTCCCGGGGGTCCCAGCAAACAGAAACAGCCAAAAGCAAGCTAGTCATGATTTAAAAGACACACCAGGTTAAGCAACTTTGCTAAGGAAGAAGCAATATGCAGTGCCCTGCAGAGTTTATAGGAAACTTTGATTCAAACCAGAAGGGGCAGTGTACGCTTCTATCCCAGCACTTGAGAAGAGTCTGGGGGAGGAGAATTGCTATGAGTTGAAGGTCAGATTAAACTGTATAGTAAGATCTTGTCTCAAAAACCCAAAGAGGGGAGGGAGGTGGAGAGAGGAGAGGGGGAGAGGGAGGAAGAAGAAGGGAGAGAGAGCAAGCCTAGGTGCTTGAGGACAGAAATGAGTGAAGCTCTGACCTACTTCCTGGTTGAGGACCCTAAGTAAGTTACTTAACATCTGTTTCCTTACGATATTACACTAACATAGGGCTTCCATGAGTGTCAACCAAACTTCAAATTGGCTGCTAGACCCTGTCTTAGACATAAGTCTGTAGGAGAAAAGACTAGAACATAACACAGAACTCTCCGCCCAGTTGGCTCTTGGGTGAGACTGAATCACTTATTTGGTGTGTGTGTTGGCTTGTTACATTTTCTGTCTCATACAAGGCATGCACATTATTAGGTAATTAACCCATACTCAGAGAAAAACAAAGCCACAGGGACTGCAGTTGGCCCCCAGAGAGGAGCAGCTGGGAGAAGGCAAGGGAGTCCATGAATAATGGAAGAATGACAGTCAGACAAGAGTGGTCCTGGCTTTCCCAGGCGCCCAAGGCATGGCATCTCTGAGATCATAAGGACCAGTGCTCTGGACTTTCTGTCTGGCTATGCTCTAACATTCTCCATGCATCTAGTCAGGATACCGGATGTGCAGGAATACTGCCTCGTGGACAGTAGCACCTCTCCCAACAGTTTTTCTCAGCTCCGGGTCCTCTAAATATCAACTCAGAGGAGTCCTGAACCCTAAGACCAGAATCCCTTCTGAGATTTTCCCTTAGGAAAGGCAGCCTGGGCTGCTCAGCCCTTTGTCCAGCCAACAGCCCTCTGGGCTGAGCCACACTCCACTCCCCAGCCCCATCTCCACCCCCAGCAGCCTTGGCTGAGGCAGCCCTTTCTGGAGAGCTGGACTTGGTGGGTGCACTGCATTCTCACTGCCGGATGTTAATCCTCCAAACAAAGTCAAACATTAGCCCAGGAGCCAGCTTACGCCTTATATAAGGCCCCCAGGGGAGACACAAACAGCCTGTCCAAGCTCAGCTGTCCTACCACAGCGGCTGCCGGACCCTAGGACAGAGCACGGCCACCACCACCTCCACCTCCAGCCCCTCTGGACCCAGCCCCAGCCACCAGGTGAGATGGGGATTGAAGGCCCCCAAGTCTAGCACCCAAGAACACCCCAAAGCCGGGCCCTGCTTCCTCACTGTGACTGGTCAAACCCCTGGTGCCTCCCATGACCTGCTTGGACTCCTGATGCTCCAGCACAGGGGACCCACCCCAGGGAACAGCAAAGAGGATTTGAGCTTGGGGAGGTCCTTCCCAACCCACAAGGAGCAATACAGGAATGTGTATTATTCTCCCCCTCACCCACCTCCAGCCTATGCAACCAACATCCAACTCTGGACCCTTGGTCCCTACTATAACATAAGCACAGGGCCACATGGCTGCATTCACTCAGACTTCATGCTGCATCTTAAATGTATGCATACAGTAGATACCTCTGTGCCCACACATCTCTGTGTGTGTGTGTGTGTGTGTGTGTGTGTGTGTGTGTGTGTGTGTGTGTCCATAGCCCTTCACGCAGCTGAGTACAACCTAATGCATCCACACACCAGAGCCTCTACATCTTTACACATGCACACAGACATAGCTCCATACATGGATGCTCATACATGTAACTGGATACATCTTCATGCATATGGTTCTATGATGTTCCACAGGCCTACATATTGTACACATACACACACACACCTCTTGGCCTGATGTCTTGCCTACAGTTTTGGTTCGTCTTGCCTGATGCCATGACCTTCTCTGAGATTCTGGACCGTGTTGGAAGCATGGGCCCCTTCCAGTACCTGCATGTGACCCTGCTGGCCCTCCCAATCCTCGGAATAGCCAACCACAACTTGCTACAGATCTTCACAGCCACCACCCCTGCCCACCACTGTCGCCCACCCCCCAACGCCTCCGTAGGGCCCTGGGTGCTCCCCTTGGGTCCGAATGGAAAGCCTGAGAAGTGTCTCCGTTTCGTGCATCTGCCCAATGGCAGTCTTCCCAATGACACTCAGGGGGCCACTGAGCCGTGCTTGAATGGCTGGATCTACAACAGCACCAGAGACACCATTGTGACAGAGGTAAGTCTGGCACCCTCTCTCCCATCACCGTCACTGTCACCATATCTTAGGTACTCCCTTACACACTTGTGGATAGAAAGAGAGGCAGGGGTCCTAGACTTCCCAGGATTGGAGGACAGAGGACTGGGCCAAAAGGAAGGGTCCCAGTACTCATGAAGAGGAGCTCAGCAGTGTGGTTCTGTCATGCTCAGATCCCAAGAGTTCCTTCAACAATCCACGGAGACACTGTCCTTTGGCTGGCACAGTAATGAGCTTCGGGGATTCAAAAAATGTACAGTTCCTGCTCCTACTGGAGTGCTGTCGCCCTGTTGGGTAGCATCAGTGGGTGAAAACGCCACCACTGAAGCAGTGTAAAATGACTTCTTACCTCGCACTATGCAGTGACCTTGGACTGTGACCTACCATCCTGGACTAGTTATAGGGACAGGAAGGGGTGGCCATTGCAGGAAGCCCTCTACTGCAGCAGTCCTGGAGCTAAGACTGGGACACCAAGAGTTAACCAGGCTAGGAGGGAGAAGAGGGACATTCCACCCTGTCTAAAGCTTTGGGGTGGGGTGGGGTGAAGAGGGATTTCAGGGAGCAGGGTCGAAAGACTCCTGAGCGGATCCCAGGGGCATCAGTCGCCCACAAAGCCACTGTGGTTTAACTTCCCAGTCACCCTTCCTGGAGAAGCTGACTCTCTCACTCGTCCTCTCTAAGAACTAGAGATGAATCAAACCCTTCAATGAACTGACAGGCCAATCAGGAGACTGTGACAGGAGGAAGACATGGGGATGGGAATTGGTGTTTATTGAATGTCAGCTGGCTGCCAGGCTCTTTTGGGTACTTTGCAGATTCTGTCTGGTTGCTGTTGAGGGTGAGGCACCCAGTCTCGAGGAAGAGAAGAGGTTGTTCAAAGCAGTGTACGTGGTCAGTTTCATGGCTGGATTTTAAAGCAAAATGGCCCTGAGTATAAAGTACAAGGGAGAACGTAGCCATAGATTCCAGGGATGCTTGATAAAGGGACACCCTGTGAGCTCCACAAGTGCAAGATCCAAACATTGCTTCGCTAGAAGACCTTTGCCTTGCAAACACACTCCTAGGCTGCCGCTCTGTGGGGCTGGGCTTCCTGAAAACCTAAGGAATGCAGCCTCTTTATCTCCATTTCACAGATGAGGAAATGGAGGCTCAGCCCTGACTTCCTTCTGTGGGCAGAGGTGGGATTTGAATCTATATAATTATTCATGTAGTTAACAAACATTTATTCTAAATAAGCATTTGTAATATGCCAGACACTGCTTTAAACACCTTGCAAATGTTAACACTTTTGATCTTTTTTATAGCTATTAAGTAATTAGTATTCAAACCCCATCTTTCAGATGGGAAGACTGAAGCCCAGATAGCTCAGATTCCCACCATGAATAAGCAGGCTCAGGGTCTGAACATGAGCACTGGGCACCAAAGCTGTGTCCCTGAGTAGCACATTTGCTGCACTCATGTCCCCTAGACTACACTTCTTCCCTGTCACATCTATTCTTTTTCTGGTCTATGTCAATCATAGTGTTCAGAATGCATCAAGTATCTAAAACATTGGGCACATTTTAGTGTTATAGTGCAGAATGCTGAGACCACAGAGTCAAGGACAACACCAGCCTTCCAGGAGCTTACCTTTAGAAGGAACACAGATGCATCCCTTTAGGCGACCAGTAGTTGGGTGCAATCTTTATGGATTCACTGCTGTGTTCCCAGCACCTGGAGTAATACTTGGCACAAAGGAGGGGCTCTGAGGGATAACTATTTGTGGAAGGAATAAATAAATGTTCCAAGATCTTAAGGTTCTGAAAACCCAATGAAGAGGCTTCTAACCAGCACAAGGGCCAGGAAGTCCTAAAGGGCCTGTTGGAGCCAGCCACACTTGCTCTGAATATAAAATAGAAAAGAGAGGGAGCAAGCCCAAGCGGGCAATACACCCCAGATACAAGGCACAGAATGCCAAATGCAAAGACTCAGATTCATAGACTGAAGAACAGACCAGAACCGAGGCTACTGGACATGGGACAGAAGAGGGCAGCAGGAGGGCCTGGTATGGTCACTAAGGCAAACATGTGGCCTCTGTAACAAAGGATGAGGAGCCATTGGATGCAGTGGTCTTCAAGCAGTGTGTTAGGCTCAGGCTGTCACCTGAGGAGCCTCACTCTGCAGGATAGAAAGTGGCTTATAGGGAGAGTTTTAGTCTAGCACCAGGGTAAGCTAGTAGCAAGCCACAGAGGACTCTGGGATGGAGGTGATAGATAGATGGAATGGTGGGTTTAGAAACTAGAAGAGAATAGGGAATGAGAATCTAAGGATCTGGTGACTGAACAAACGTGGGAGCAGATAGGAAACCAAAGATATGCCCATACGTTTCTCAGTGTATGTGTCACTTGCTATGTGTCTGGGAAGGTGATGAAAAGGTATAAAAGGCACCTCCCATCACTTCCAGAAACACAGAACCCAGGGAACAACAGTCTAAAGGAAAAGCTGTGCATGGTGGCACACCCCCGTAATCCCTGTACTTGAGAGGCTGAGACAAAAGTTCAAGACCAGGCTAGTCTACATACTTCCAGTCCACCCTGGAATATACAGCAAGATCCTGTCTCAAAAATAAAGAAGAAAAAAAAGGGGGGGATGGAGAGATGGCTCAGTAGTTAAGAACACTAGCTGCTCTTCCAGAGGTCCTGAGTTAAATTCCCAGCAACCACATGGTGGCCCACAACACGAGATCTGGTGCCCTCTTTTGGCTTGCAGGGAGACATGAAAACAGAATACAAGAATAAATAAATCTTCACCGGCCATTGATGGCACATGCCTTTAATCCCAGCACTAGGGAGGCAGAGGCAGGCAGGTCTCTCTGAGTTCAAGGCCAGCCAGGTCTACAGATCAATTCTAGGACAGGCTCCAAAGCAATACAGAGAAACCCTGTCTCAACAAAAAAAGAAAGAAAGAAAGAAAGAAAGAAAGAAAGAAAGAAAGAAAGAAAGAAAGAAAGAAAGAAAGAAAAAAGAAAAATAGAAAAGAAGGTAGAAAGGTGGAGAAGGAGGAAGTGAAGGAAGAAAAAGCAGCTCACAAGAAATAATGAGATAACCTCCTCATGAACATGATGTGTGAGTTCACAGGTGCCAGGTGGATACAGGTGTGTACATGAGTTCACAGGTGTCAAATGGATACAGATGTATGCATGAGTTCATAGGTGCCAAATGGATACAGTTGTGTGTATGAGTTCACAGGAGCCAGATGGATATAGGTGTGTGCATGAGATCACAGGTGACAGATGGATACAGGTGTGTGCATGAGCTCACAGGTGTCAGATGGATACAGGTGTGTGAATGAGTTCACAGGAACCAGATGGGTACAGGTGTGTGAATGAGTTCACAGGTGCCAGATGGATACAGGTGTGTGCATGAGTTCACAGGAGCCAGATGGATACAGGTGTGTGCATGAGTTCACAGGTATCAGATGGATACAGGTGTGTGCATGAGCTCACAGGTGTCAGATACAGTGTGTGCATGAGTTCACAGGAACCAGATAGATACAGGTGTGTGCATGAGTTCACAGGTGCCAGATGGATACAGGTGTGTGCATGAGTTCATAGGAACCAGATGGATACAGGTGTGTGCATGAGTTCACAGGTGTCAGATGGATACAGGTGTGTGCATGAGTCCACAGGAACCAGATGGATACAGGTGTGTGCATGAGTTCACAGGAGCAAGATGGATACAGGTGTGTGCATGAGTTCACAGGTGTCAGATGGATACAGGTGTGTGCATGAGTTCACAGGAGCCAGATGGATACAGGTGTGTGCATGAGTTCATTTAATCCTCACAGTCCTCAGAGTTTAGCACCTTAATTATCCTGCTTGCATCGATAAGGAAATTGAAAGACAGGTCACTAGCCAAGGTACAACATTCACAAAGTGTAGAGTGCAGAATTCAAGTCCCTGAGGTAGGGCTCCAGAGGCTTCTTAAGGCTGCACAGAACCTGACCTGTAATCCGTGAGGCTGACTGTCCACCCTTCACCCCACTGAGAGAGTTGAGTGGTCTGATTTGTCCACAAATGTCCCACCCTCACCCTGCAGTAGCTCCTTCAGGTCTGGGACAGTATCTCTCCCACCTATATCTGCCATCACAGGACTAGGTATGCAGTAGGTGCTTAAACAATGCTAAATGCAGGGTAAGCTCCTCCTACATCTACCGAGGCACTGCTGACCACTGGGAAGCAGCTTCCTTTCCAGGTCACTCCTCGGGTGGGCTTCCGGGAGCCACACCAAGGGCAGAACCTACAGGGCCTCATAGGAAGTCAAGCACCAGCTCGCCTTTATGCCAGCCCGATTTCTGGTCACCATTCCATTCCTTGAGATGCACAATAGAGGGGATCAGCAGTCTTCAGGGGTCAGACCTCATTTAGCTCTGCATTAAGTTCTAATTCCCTGGGGACACAGCCATGACAAGCCCACAAGAAGGTTCTCCTGCCCAACCCAGCTACTGGAACATTAATGGCCAGACCCAACAAAAACAAACACAGGCATAGCAAATACAGGCTCCATCTGCTTGGGGGTGGGAGGTAGAATGAGGCTGTGCCTCCCATGTGAGGGAGGCAATCAGAACTCTTCCGAAGGAGCCTTAACTAGGACAGTAAGGAAACAAAGACCTTTCTTTTATGTCTGGAAAGCATGGGACCCTGGGTGCTGACCCCTAGGTTCCCAGGAATATAACTCGGAGCCTGGGTGTGGGCCCAGCCTCAAGTGGGCAGAGTGTACAATAGGCCCCTGGGCTTCCTCTTAGCTTGGTATATTTCTATCCTGATTCCAGGGCCACAAGAAGCCCATGATCTCTACCCAAGGCAGGATCCTTGCAGGGTTTCTGGTCTAACCTCCCTGATCCTCATCACTGAATACCCAGGCTGTCCAGATCCAGGACACTTACCCGTCTGTCTCTTGTGCTCAGTCCCATTCCTGCTCTGATCTAAGGACATGGGAGTTTCACCCTGGCTATGTTTCTGGGCAGCCTAACCCCAGTGGCAGCCATTATGTGAAAAGTTCCTGATCATTTGCATTGAGCAATTCAGTACTTCCCTAAATCCCCTCGCTCACTCCTCAGTGGAGTCCTCTGTGTGCAGGTTCCTAAGCCGTTTCACTTTCACCCTGGTGTGAGCAGGCAAGTCGGGTGCTATCCCTGCCATTCTATAGATGACACTGGGCTCAGATCCAGACAGGAGCCTGCACAGCTGTAATGGTGAGCCAGAAGAACCTGACTCCAGAACCATGCCCCATATGTGGCATCACACTCATTGGACATGTGATAATAATAATAATAATAATAATAATAATAATAATAATAATAATAATAATACGATTGCTGTGAGTTGAATGCATGGTGCTTCCAGATTTAGGGCTTCCACATGTGTGTGCACACACATATAAACACACAAACATGTACACCCATACAAATGTGTGTGTGTGTGTGTGTGTGTGTGTGTGTGTGTGGAAAATACATAGCTCCTAAGCAACAAAATTGTTGTTTTGTGTTCTTTTGATAGTTCCCAAGATACTTGGCTTGTCCTCTTTGGTCCTCAGCTCCCCCAAACAGGTTCCATCAGGGGTATGAGAACACACAGGGCCAGCAACAATATTCCCCAAGGTCTTACCTGGTTCCAAAAGACCCTCAGGTGAAGAGAATCCGTTTCATTCCCTCATGCTGAAGGGCGGGGATATGGGGTAAAGTCTTGGTTGAGTCTGCTTTCTGTGTATACAGTAGAACTTAATTGTGTCTGCCTCCTGAATGGCTTGTGGTAACAACTGTCATCCAGTCTGCTTACCCTCTGAGAGACTTCCCAGCCACTCTTCTTGCTACCCTAACTCCTAAACATGATGGCTGAGGGTCTGGGATCTGCACCCCACAGTTTGTGTTGCTAAGCAGGGTGGCCAAAGCCACATTTTCTTGTTACTTCCAAATGAGCTTCATCACTCCTGAAATAAATTTGCAGTCTAATTGAAGTTCGGTATTTTTTTCTTTTTAATATTTAACCACAGAGTGCTTGTTCTGAGCTTCTAAATATCACTGGAGGATGGTGCTACTCCAGTGGATCTCATGTTGCAGTTTTGAAGGTTTCTCTCCTCACTGACCCAGTTGTGTGCTAGATAGTACCTACCCCAGCACACACGCCTCTCACAAAGGAGGCAGTTTTCCTTATAGAATTTGGAATGCAAACCTCTTATGCAGACGTGGATGGTGATACAAACTCCAGTGTCACCTGCAACTTTTTGTTGCTATAACAAAGGCTTCAACAGTAAGTCATGGTTTGACTATTACTAGTAAAGAAGTGTTTCTTCTGTAGGAGTTCTGAAAAGGAGTAGCATTCCAGACTGATGGTTAGATCTACAGGGCCACCCAGGGACCCAGACTGACCAAAGCCCTGCCATCTTCTGTGTGCGGCTCCAGGGGTTGCTACAGTCATCGCTATTCCCATCCATAAGGAAGGAGAAAGCATGTAAACCCAGGCTAGGCCATCCCTCTTAAGCCAATGAGGTACAAATGCCACATGCATCTCCACTTCCTTATCAAGAACCACAAGGCCCCTGCAGCAGCAGCACCGCTTGGGGAATGTGCTTTGTACTGCAAGGCTCCCCACAGCTGCAGCACCACACAGGAAATGTGCTCTTTGCTTCAAAGGAAGGAGGTGGACTAATCCATGTCAGTATAGGCCTTTCCTTTAGATTTTCCTAAACGACATGTCACAAAGTCTCTCGAACAGCACCGTCATCCTTCTCTTCCTAGGCCCTCACCTCCTCCTGTGTTCCGTTTTGGTGCCACACCATACCATGTAGAATGTCTACCGGGGACACTGGACATGTTGGCTCACCTGAAGCTAGCTGGAACATCTAGAACCTTGCTTCCAGAGGAGAAAGGCAGAAAAGAACTCCTTGGGCTCTGTGGGTCTCTCCCCACACTTCATTTCTGAAACACTCTTAGGAGGTATTTCCAGGGAACATTCTTCACTTCATTACACAAGTAATTCAGGATGTCTGGAGCAAAGAATGTGTGCTGGGATTAGCAGGGGATTAGAGTGGGCAGGTTGATCAGGCCAAAGCAAGCTTCAGTGGCCATATAAACCTCTCAGCAGGGGTGTCTCAGTGAATGTCTTTACCTAGCCAGCAAGAGAGAATCAGAATATTCTTAGCAAAATAGAAACCTAAAAGCTATTTAAGTCACTGGGAAAGACTTGTCATACATTTGTCACTTGTCACCACAGCAACCTGTTGAGCTTGTTTCCTCACCTGTAAAATGGGGACATAACATGGATGTAGTCAGGGCTGATCAAAGAAAAAGTATAAAAATACTTAACTTAGGACAGGGCCTGGAACAGGGAGCCACTGCTGTCACTGTGCATTAAAAGGTGAGATGGTGAGCCCATATTGAGATAACCGTAATGAAAATAGAAGGACTGGAAGATGGGCTCAGCAGTTAAGAGCACTTGCTCTTGCAAGGGACCTAGTGTCTGTTTCCAGCATCCACATGGCAGTTCACAACCATCCATCCATAACTTCATTCCGGCAGGATCCAGCATCTTCATCTGACCTTTGGAGACACCAGGCACGCATGGGGTGCACATACACATATGCAAGCAAAACACCCAATACACAAAAGAAATAAACCTTAAAAAATAGAAAAAAAAATCCAGTTTCAAAAACAAATAAAGCTGGGTGTGGTGGCACACACTTTTAATCCAAGCACTAGGTAGGCAGAGGCAGGCAGATCTCTGTGAGTTCTAAGCCAACTTAATGAGTTCCAGGACAGTCAGGGCTATGTAAAAAGACCGTGTGTGTGTGTGTGTGTGTGTGTGTGTGTGTGTGTGTGTGTGTGTGTGTGTGTGTGTATGTGTGTGTGTGCAATATTCAAAACTTGAAGATCAAATGACTGTGAGGTGGGTGGGGTCTCTGCAAACACCAGGGCCAGCAGAGTTTTGATCCAAGTGAGGCAAGAAGTCTGGTTCAACATGACTCAGTAGTTTGTGTTGGTTCAAATTTCTAGTCTGACCCTGGGCAGTTTATTTTAGTTATATTTAAGTACAGTACAATTTTGAAAAAGTTTTCTGGTGGCAATTAGCCCAATCTTGGATGCACAGTAAAGCTTAAGGCATCACTGCACTGAAGCTTTTAGTAAATACATGTGATCTCTTTTGTAAAGATGGGTTCTAGAGACTGACAAACAATGCTCAAGATGAGGGTCTAGAGCAGCGGCTCTCAACCTTCCTAACGCTGTGACCCTTTAACATAGTTCCTCATGCTGTGGTGACCCCCAACCATAAAATTATTACATTGCTACTTCATAACTGTAATTTTGCTACTGTTATGAATCATAATGTAAATATCTGATATACAGGATACCTGATATGCAACCTTTGTGAAAAGGTCATTTCACAAAGATTGAGAACCACTGGTCTAGGGAGAATGAGTGAAATAAGCATGAGAGCCTGAGGGAAGCCAGGTGTGATGCACACACCTTTAATCCCAGCACTCGGGAGGCAGAGGTAGGTTGATCTCTGTGCGTTCCAGGCCAGCCTGGGCTACAAATTGGGTTCCAGGACAGCTAGTGACACAAAGAAACTCTGTCTCAAAAATCTAAATAAATAAAAGTCTGGGGGAATCAGGTGTGGCCTGGAGCTACAGACAGCACAAGTCACCAGGCTATTAATTACATACATTCCCAGCCTTCTGGCTGGAAAACAGATTACACATGTCTTTCTTTGAAGAAACAGCCCTACGTGTTTAACATTCCTGGTTTCCCTAGTGCCTATCTGTAAGCACAAGAACAGCATGTCCTCTACAGGGCAGGAGAGAGAGGGAGGAGTCAAAAGGGGGGACACCAGCATGTTCTCTTACACATGGAGTTCTTAGAAATATGGAATCGAATTTGTCAGAGGCTGGGAATTGAGGAGATTGGTGTGGAGTGGGCACAGGAAAACTACCCATCAATAGATTCACAGCTGTAGCTGAATAGGAAGAATAAGCTTTGAGTTCTGTTGCACAACATGATTACTATAGGCCTTGTAATGGACTGCATATCAAAACTACTAAAAGAAGAAACTTTAAATGTGTCACCACAAAAAATACAAAGCAGGAAAGGCAATGGACAGGTTTCTTTAGCATAATTTATTCTTTGCTTGTATATCAAAAACAAGGCATGATTCTCCACGAGTGTAAGGATTTATCAATTCAAAGCCATGTAAATTTTAAAAGTAAGTATTTTTAAAAGCCAGGGCTGCCATTTGGTGTGTGTGGGACCTTACAAAGAGTTGAATGACAAACCCTGTTGAGTCTGGGATGTTCGTGGGATGTCATCCAGGTAGTGTTTTCAAATAGACCACAGACCCCATGGTCTGAAAGCCAGAAGAGTGTCTGGGCTGCAGAAATGGATTTGAGCTCTTTGGCATAAGGAGTAATCTCAACCCTACAAACAGGTGGCCGTGTCTGGGGAAAGTAGATGAAGAGAAGGATCCAGAAGGAGCCCTGGAGAAGCTAAAGGGTCCAGGCAGAGAGAAAGAGGCCAGGGGGTTGGGGGTTTGGGGCATCAAAAAGCAAGAGGAGAGCCAGGTGGAGGGAAGCTACGAAGGGCTAAGCCAGGTCAGGGTGCAGAAGGTCTTAGTGCGGGTGACAAAGACGCTATGGGAAGCTTTGGAGATCATGGCTTTAGAGTGTTGGCCAGGGCAGAACTGAGAAATGAGTGGAGAGGATAGGTGACAGCAAGAGTAGTTTCTCATGCACGAGAGCTACAGGGGGTGTAGAAAGGAACGTTCATGGGGAACAGATGGAGAAAGAAAAGGAAGAAGGAGGGAGGAAGGAGAGGGAAAAGGAGGGGAGGGGAGGGGAGGAAGGGGCCAAAAGAGAAAACCTTAAGAGGAGGAGAGATGAGGTCAAGGATGCCTTGGAAATGTGGGGGAAAGCAGGAGGAAGACTGGGAGCTGCAGGACACAGAATGGCTGTCGGTGGAAGAGGCTGAGTACAGAGGTCAATGGGGCAGCTAAGCAGACTTTGTAAACTATACAACAGGTCACACCGTTGAGGAATGTTGTCAGCACACAATCATGGGCCAAGGACATAAGGAACCCCACAGGAAGAAAGAATTGGTGCTTGGGAGTAAAAGACCAAGCTCAGGGAAACCAAGGCATGTGTGTGCATGCATGAGTGTGTGTGTGTGTGTGTGTGTGTGTGTGTGTGTGTGTGTGTGTGTGTGTGTGTGTGTGTGTGTGTGTGTGAAGGTGCAGGCTGAGCATGGCTGGGGGCACTGGACTGTGTTGAACTGGCAAGGCCCTATCTTGATCTTGTACAGTGGGACTTGGTGTGCAGTTCCAACAAACTGAAGGAGATGGCTCAGTCGATCTTCATGGCAGGCATACTGGTTGGAGGGCCTGTGTTTGGAGAACTGTCAGACAGGTGAGGCTTGGGAGCACATTCCATGTGCATCCCCTCCTAACTCCATTCTGCCCTTGTACCCCAAAGAAGCAAAAGCTGGGAGAGGTAAGAAGTATGGTTCCCTCGGGGCAAATACCATTCCTTATCCCAAAGCCCTCATTTGAATCTTCTGGCCTCTCAACCAAAGTTTTCAGACCCAGTGTAATTGTGATTACATAGTGTAAAGCTGGGGCAGATGGACGGCTTAGAGATACGTGACCTCTGCTCAGTCAGCTAAGCTGAGGCAGAAGAAATAACTCATTAACTCAATGTTCCTACTGCAAACTTGCTGAAAAACAGCAATTAACAGCAAGGCTCTGTCTGGTAAGGGAGTTATATGCTCCACCTGGTCCTTGAGAGAGGACTGGGGGTTGTCTTCAGCCCTTTGCCCCAAAGCCTGCAAAGTCACTCAATTTGGCAGATACACAGCAGCTAACCTGGCCCTTCCTCTCTTCTGAGTTGCAGATTTGGCCGCAAGCCCATCCTGACCTGGAGCTACCTAATTCTGGCAGCCAGTGGCTCAGGTGCTGCCTTCAGCCCCAACCTCTCCATCTATATGATCTTCCGATTCCTGTGTGGCTTCAGCATCTCAGGCATTAGTCTGAGCACCGTTATCTTGAGTGAGCCACAGTGGGGGCCTGAGCAGAAAGGCTTTGAAAGCACTGGCCAAAGCTGACAGAGTGGGTTAGATTCAACCCAGAGGGCTACCTTTAGTTTCTCGACCCCCTTTTGAATTTCACAACAATCACAAACATAATGACAGCAGTTATGAAGCTGTAGGACTTGCCTTGGGTCAGGGTGCTCTGCTAGACATATGATCCTATTCAGTGCATACATAGGAATGAGTGATATTATATCTGTTGTACAGATGATGACGTTGAGGTCACTTGCCAGTGAAGAGACATATTAAGATTGAACTGGGGAGGAGAGAGGCCCAGATTTGAGTCCTATGTCCTTGAGTTTCAGGTGCAATATCTGCAAGATGGTGATAATTGAATCCTTGAGATCAGATGAAGTCAGGTAGCTACTGGGAGGCAGAAGTTGGTACCAATTCACAGGGAGGTGCCTGGGGCCTGATAAGACCCTAATCTGGTCCTTGGGCTCCTCTCACAGATGTGGAATGGGTACCCACCTCGATGCGGGCCATCTCATCAACATCAATTGGGTACTGCTACACCTTTGGCCAGTTCATTCTGTCCGGCCTGGCCTATGCCATTCCTCAGTGGCGCTGGCTACAGTTAACAGCATCTGTTCCCTTCTTCGTCTTCTCCCTGTTGTCCTGGTATGTGGCTTCTTCTGTTCTCCTCTCTACCCAATTCCACCAGGGACAGATAAGGGCTCCATGCCTAATATCCATCACCATCTGTCCCCTTGTGCCAGAGTCAAGGAAGGCCCTCCAGTGTGGAGCAGTTACATGTACTGAGGCATGCTGCAGGAGAGGGCAGCTGTTGGAAGCACTGAAAGAGACCTGCAGCTGAAGAAGGGGCATGAGTTGAGAAAGATGGGAGGGGGCTGGTCCATCATGAGCACAGAAATCCAGGGAGGATAGAAAATACAGAAGGTGTCTGTGGGTCTGGCAGACCTACCCAAAGTACTGTTTGTGAAAAAAAAAAATGGCCCAGAAAATACAGGCCCACATGGTGAGAAGGACAGAAGGGAGGGGGCTATGCAGGCTAGAGGATGCTGAGGGAGAAATACGAAAGACATTTGGAAGAGAGTTTCTACAGAATAGGGAGGTTTTCAGATGTAAAGCATAAGCATAGAAGAATGTCTGGAGTGGAGCCCCAGCCTAGGAACCTATGAGAAGGGAGGTGGGAGAGGCAGAGTGTGCAGAGGTCTCATTCTTATTGACCTGTGGAACCCAAATCCACACAGAGAGACAGAAAATTAGCCTGCATAACTCATTGTTGAAGCCCAAGTGCTAGAAATCACAAACATTCTGAGAAAAAATAGTGAAAGTGTAGAATAACTATTTGTAAATTATGCATAATACCCCATTCTAGACTCTAATTAGTGTTGTTGCACCTCTGTTTGATGGAAGCATTATTGTCCCTATCCAAAGATGGGGAAACTGAGGCACAGGGGAGGTCACAGGGAAAAGTCCAGACTTAAGATGGAACTTCAACTTGGAAATGAACATAGAACTGTCAGAGATGAATAGAAATCTGAAAGAGAGCAGGGATGAGACCAGAGAGTGGGAACAGGAACATGCACACAGCCTGGGGTGGGAGCAGTCTGAGGTGGGGGACAAAAGGGGCAGGCAGTCAGCAGAGTACAGCTGAGAGCTCAGTGCCCTTTACCTGTAACTGGAGCAGGTCTCACCCATCCTAAAAAGCCTCAAGATTTTTCTAGATAAGATGAGGATGATATTGCTGATTACCCTGTTTTGTGGGGCTGACCTACTGGAAGGCTTCTCAACTGGGAGCCACTGCTGTCATTATTCTTGGGGAGACAAAGCTGGAGCCCTGGGCTCCTCACAGTCTCGGTGAGATCAGACTCACAAGACACTCAAGACAGAAATGGACGCTATAAGTCCATGAGCAACAGACTCAAAAAACTGGCATCAGGGGTCTGAGGCCAGCTATCAAATCCACCCTCCAAAGACTCTGAAAGAATCCAGGCCAAGGAAGGCTAGGGAAATAGAAGTAAACGCCCCCCCCCAAGCTGTCCAGCCTCAGGTATGCCATCCTCTCCCCATTCCACCTACCTTAGTCCAGTCCTTGGGACTCTTAGCTAAGGAAGACATCCAACAACAACCAGCAATCTAGGTTTGGAAGCATTGGAAGGCTGTTTTAGGAGAGGGGGAACAGAATGTTGGAATTTGTGCTAACTAGAGGCAACTCATGTACAAAGATGGGCCAATGTGAAGTTCCATAGAAAATACATTAGTCACCTCGTGTTTCTTGGCCTCCTATCCTATGGCCTTGGATGCAGATGTCTCAAAAGGGATTCTAGACCAGGAGCCACTATGTTTTGACTCTGGCCCCCAGGTGGGTACCAGAGTCCATTCGCTGGCTGGTTCTATCTGGAAAGTTCTCAAAGGCCCTGAAGACACTCCAACGGGTGGCCACCTTCAATGGCAAGAAGGAGGAGGGGAAAAATATCACCATGGAGGTAGGTGGGGAGGGATTATAGTTAGGGCAGGACCATGTGTCTGCCCTCTCTAACCTCTATTTCCTTGACTTTTATTCCTTCTGTTCCCCCAATCCATCCTCTGGAACAACTACACTTGAACCTCCTTCCCTCCAGCCAGCTAGGCCCAATAACAGCATCCCTCCTTCTCTTATGTCCCAAGGAACTTAAGTTCAACCTGCAGAAAGACATCGACTCAGTCAAGATCAAATATGGCTTATCTGACTTGTTCCGGGTATCCATCCTGCGCCGTGTAACCTTCTGTCTCTCCCTGGCCTGGTAACCTGCCACCTCACCCTACCCATGCCCTGCACAGGGATGATGAACAAGGAGGTATCCATCAGGACAAAGTCTAGTGTACCTGTGAGGAGAGAAATCAAGGGAACACCTCCTGGGAGCTCCTGTCCCAGAAGTCCCATGAGAGCCTGCTTCCCTCTGAGGTCACACTACCCCACACAGGGTACCCTTCAGTGCACATCCTGGTGACAGAACTTTCCCCACATCTGCCTCTCTGTACCTGAAGCCTTCTAGCTTAGCTCTATCCTCTGAAACCACACAGAGCAGAGCTGACCCTGCAGGCTGCAGACTTGCAGGAAGCAATTATGTATCTGCCAAGTTTCCCTCTTCTGACTGATCCTACATCTTCCCCAGAGCCCTTTTGTGACCTGGTTGTGAGACCATTTTCCATCCTGGCCTTCCCCAGGATCAAGTTTGTCCCACATTTTGCCATAATTCTGAGACAGAAGGAGAAATTATGTTCACACTGTTCACAGCTTGAGTTTCACCTCTGCCTCTCTGGATATTACACTTCTACTGAACAAAACATCATTTCCTGCCTCCTCTAGTCTCTGAGAATCCCTCTAGTCTTGTTGTGCTATGGAGCCAATCTTGGGCCCCTTTGCCATGAACACCCTAGACCATGACCATGCAAGACATGACCAATCGATCCCAGCACTTTTTATTGAGCTCAGACACAGTCTCACAAAACTCAACTGTACTCTAGCAGCCTGTATCAATCAGCTATATCTAACACACACACACACACACACACACACACACACACCTACCTATTTATCATCTTGGTAACCCAAGAATAGTTGTGGGAAGAAATCTCAGCTTGGCTGCAAGTGCTGACCAATGCCTATATGTCTGTCAGGTTTTCTACTGGTTTCGCCTACTACAGTTTGGCTATGGGGGTAGAAGAATTTGGAGTCAACATCTACATACTCCAGATCATCTTTGGTGGGGTTGACATCCCAGCCAAGTTCATCACAATCCTCTCCATAAGTTATCTGGGTCGGCGCATTACCCAAGGCTTCCTCCTGCTCCTGGCAGGAGGCGCCATCTTAGGACTCAACTTTGTGTCTTCAGGTGAGGGGTTGAGGCTACGTACTCTAGGACTCTCTGGAAGAAGCTAGCACAGGCTAGAAAGTGCTTTGTTATCCCTCCTCCAATTCACTGTGTTGGCTTTAAACAGGTCCCTCCTTTTTGTGGGGCTCAGGTTACTTTCCTAGAAAACAATCCAATTGGCCTGCCTACACAACAAAACATTAGGAGTAGCAGATGGGTTATTACTCACCTGTCCCTTTTCGTATGAGCTGCTAGGCAATCAAGCACAAAGGGAGACAAAGTCTGCTAAGGGAGGAGAACATTCAGGTGCTCATCAACACCGAGACCCACGCTCCAACCCCTTCCCAAGCAGAAATGCCGCTTGTGAGAACAGCACTGGCTGTATTTGGGAAAGGGTGCCTGTCTGGCTCCTTCAGCTGCCTCTTCCTCTACACAAGTGAACTCTACCCCACAGTTGTCAGGTAGGTGATGCACCTGGGTCAGGGGCTAACAGATGGAACTGTAGCAATCTCTTCCTGCCCTCTACCCAGGGCTCCCAGGACTGTCCTTTAAAATCCCTCTGCATAGGCTGCCAATCCCTTCTCTGAACCCTCCCAGGCAAACAGGTATGGGTATTAGTAACTCGTGGGCTCGAGTGGGAAGTATGATAGCTCCACTGGTGAAAATCACGGGTGAGGTGCAACCCTACATCCCTAATGTCATCTTTGGGACCATGGCCGTACTGGGAGGCAGCGCTGCCTTCTTCCTGCTTGAGACCCTCAACCGGCCCTTGCCGGAGACTATCGAGGACTTAGAAGACTGGTGAGTTCACTGCCTCTGGCCCCCAGGGTTCCTCTTTGAGCAAACAGGCCAGAGCTCCAGGCTTTTCCTAAACTCTGTGTCCCTAGGCACCAGCAAGTCAAGAAAACAAAGCAGGAATCAGAAGCAGAAAAGTCACCTCAGACAATCCCTCTGAAGACTGGTGGATTGGACCCCAGCTGAGAACAACAAAATCTCCTTCCCTGCCCTCCAGAGACAATCCCAAGCAGTTCCCTTCCAGGGCTCCTTGAGCACCTTGGAGGTTGGGGGAGACCCTGGGTGGGCCCATGCTCTTAGGACAAAGACTACTGAGAGCTCAGTATCTCCACCATCACCACCTCCTCCATAGCTCACAACCCAGACCTCACCTGCTCAAAGCTCTGGCCACAAGGCTTCCAATACTCACCTCTGCATTCATCCTCCCCGCAACCCAGGCCCTGATATTCTTCTATCTACCCTGCCTGTATTGGCTGCTTTCCTCCATTGTCCCCCCTCCATTCCCCTGAGATCCCCTAGAAGCTCTTTCCTTCCTTGGTGAGAAGTTTCAATAAACCAAAATGAAGAACTCAGGCCATGCTGCTTCAGAAAGAGGGCTGGCCACCATGTGTGGCCACACACATGTCCATCTGTACTGCCTGGACATACAGATATGAGCATTCAGCTGCATGCAAGCTGGGATGCTGTGAACACATACATGTATCCTAGTCTGTCTGTGCAGCTATAACAGACTACCACAGGCTGGATTGCCTGAACAATGGAAATGTATCACTCGTAGTTCTGGAGGCTGGGAAGTCCAACCAAGGTCGAGGTATTGGCCTTCGGTGTCTGGTGAGAATCTTCTTACGGTGTCTCCACAAAACTGGTTCCCTCCAGTGATTTCATCAAGTACTAATCCATTTCCTGAGTGAGAAGAGATCTGTATTAGTCAGCTTTTTATCACCATGACAAAACACCTTAAAAGGAAGATTTTATGTGGGCTCTCAGCTTGAGGTTTTGATCCGTACTCACTAGGCACTGTTGCTTCAGAGCTAAGGTAGAACATCAAGATTCAGAACACTTCACCCTTCTTCAAGCGTTTGTAGTCCCGAGACCGGCTAATCAAATAGTTCCAAAACCCTACATGAGCCCTGCCTTTGTTAGGGTTTCTATTGCTATGGTAAAACCATGACCAAAAGCAACTCAGGAAGGAAAGTGTTTATTTCATCTTACAACGCTCAGGTCACATCCCATCACTGTAGGAGTCAGGGCAGGAACTCAAGGCAGGAGCCGAAGCAGAGGTCATGGACGATGCGGCTTACTGGCTGGCTCCTTCTGACTTTCTCAGCCTGCTTTCTTATAGACCCCATGACTCCAGCCCAGAAGTGGCCCCATGGTGGTCTGGAAGCTCCCACAACAATCACTAATCAAGAAAATACCCCCCCCAAAGTTTACCTACAGGCCAGTCTCATGGAGGCATTTCCCCGATTAAGAATCTCTTCTCCTAACTTGTGTTAAATTAACAAGAACAATGAACCAGGACACCCAGCTTGGATCAGCTCCTTTCAAGTGCTCAGGAGAGGCCATTGGTGACCATACAGGACGTGCTAACACACTCTATGAATTCCTATTATCAACCACAGGGCTAACGACTGCTCTCGAGTATGTATTTAGAGATTTGGAAGGGTGCTTAATAAACATGAAAAGGATTAGACTGCACCCTGCCTCCACCTTTCAGTGATTTCTCACGGGGATAAAACTTCAAGCCCCTTACAAGACCCAGCAGAATCTGCCCCAACCTGCCTCAGCAATTTGTTTTTAGCACTCCACATTTCCAGGCTGAAATCCGGCCTCACTTCATTTCTTTCTGCTCATAAACAGCCCCAGCCTTTCATTCAGCACTTGAACTTTCCCTGTCTGACTCCCACTGCATTTGGCTCACCCATAACTCATCCGGGGTGGGTCTCAACTTGTTCAACTTCCTCCCAAAGGACTTGAGGCTCTAAAGTCTGGGTTATGTGCCCTACTAATCGTACAATGAATTGTGGTCTCAGTTGTACCTTGGTGTAGATTCCCCCAGAAGCAGGCCCCAAGGCAAGGATTTCACGGAAAGTGGTTTATTGGATAGGATAGTCAAGAAAATAGGAAGTAGGGGAGTAAGTCTGAGAAAGAAAGCAAAGGCCAAGAGGAGAGGGAACAAAATGGCAGAAGGATCCCTCTGCCAACCTCCCCAGGCCCCATGTCATCCAGCCTCATGGGAAACTGTCATTTACATTTAGTTTGGATGCAGGAGTCTCCTTTGCCAACCTTTAGATAATTTGGGGCTGGTACACTGACCATGGAGACATGACTTCTATGGTGAGGCTACTTGATGTCTACTGATGGGGTTCCAACCTTGGTGCCTAAGATAAGCAGACAATCAGGCCAGCAATGCCTCCTCTTAGTTGAACTGGATCTCCACCAGACAGAGAAGAACTGGACTCAGTGTGAATTTCTCTCCTGCACCTATTCCCCATCTATCAGTGACTCAGGATTCAGGACGGCTCTTGAATGTCTTAGCCATGACATTCTGCACTGTTCCAAGGTGTTTCTTGTAGACACATAGTGAGGGAAAGAAAGAAAGCTCTTTCCATACTTAAGATTCACAGTGAAACACCAAACTCCATTCCTCCTTCTCCCCATTGCCGCTGTCCCTCAGCCCTCCATGCTTCCTCTAGTCCCTTCTGTCTGTCCCTGAGCAGGGACAACAACTACCTCAGTGAAGAGCCACCCAATATGGAGCACCCTCTGGGTCACCTCATGGATAAATGATCTCCCATCTGTTTTGTGAGGTTTTGCTGTTTTATTGAGACAGGGTCTCATGTAGCCCAGTTTGGCCTCCAATGGGCTGAATAGCCAGCTGAGGATGACCTTGAACTTTGGATCTCCAGCTTCCACCATTCTTAATGCTAGGATTAGTTGTGTGTCACAATGGCCCACGTTGTGTGCTTCTAGGAATTTAATTCAGAGCTTCTTGTGTGCTAGGCAGGTTCTTTATCAATGAGCTATATCCCCAGCTCACAGCTGGCTTTTAAACAGGATGGGCTTATACTGCCTGCTGGTTGGTGTAGCCAGGAACAAGGCACAAGGTTCACTTTGGCTCTGAAATTTCCGGCTCAGATACTGGCAAGCAGCTGGAGTCTTCTGAACTCCCCGGGTCACTTCAACCTCATGCTTCCAGAACATGATCTGAGCCAAAGTGTCTTCTTTGATCTGTAAATTATTTATTTGAAAGGTGTCACAAAGTAATAAAAATCACATGTAGTCCCACACTTTGAATCCCATTGACTTAACAGACTATAGTCACACAAAGTCAGCACTAATTCCAGAACATCTAACCTATGTGACAGTGACTCACACAGTAGAGAGAACAAAGGAGCCTAAAGGGCTGTGTTCAAGGCTTGCAGTGTGATCATGGGCAACACCAGTTCCTGTCCAGTTCCTGTCGGGGCTCGGTCTCCTAACCCCTGTCTCCAGATGTTCTCACCTGAGTGACGGCTCTCGGTTCTAGTGGTACGTGGTTCTGAGAAGAGCAGTAAGTTTCTGCCAGATCCCCAAAGCTGATGCCCTCCCTCTAGCACGACCAAAATTTGAGCCAATGATCCATTTAGCACAGAGGCAACCCATCCTGAATTTTTAGTGACCCATGAAGTCAACAAGGGACAGTGCCCAGATCTGAAAATCCTGGGATCTTGCCACAGTTTAGTTCCTGGAGTCCCCAGCAGAGGCTTTTATAGATTTAGCCAGTCGTGGGACTGGTCAGGAGCTGCGCTGGCTATTTTATGTCAACTTGATACAAGCTATGGTCATCAGAGAGGAGGGAAGCTCTATTAAGAAAATGCCTCCATAAGACTGAGTCAGAATCAAACCTGTAGGGCATTTTCTTAGTTACTAATTGATGGGTGAGGATGCAGACCACTGTGGGTAGGGCCACCCCTGGGCCGATGGTCCTGGGTGCTATAAGAAACCAGAATGAACAAGCCATGAGGTGTAAGCCAGTGAACATCACCACTCCACGGCCTCTGCATCACCCCTGCTTGCAGGATCCTGCCCTGTTTGAATTTCTGTCCTAATTGCCTTAAGCGATGGACTATGTGGAAGTGTAAAGCAAATCAGTCCTTTCCTCCCTAAGTTGCTTTGGTCATATTGTCTATCACAGCAATAGTGACTCTAAGTAAGACAGGAGCTCAGAGACAAGTTCTTATCCAAAGAAGGATTCGGCACAAGTGTAGGAAGGGAGGGTGCTTGCAGGAGGTCACCCCACTACCCTCAGCACTCCACCTACTTCCCTACAAGAGCACTAAGTCTTGGCAGGAAACTGACCCCACAGCCTCTAAGCTGTTTGTCCAGCTGTCCTAGCCTCCCCAGGCCACAGGTTCTTATATACCTTGGCCTGGAGAATGTATCAGGCATCTGGACACCCATTGAGCCCAAGCTAGAATCAACACATACTGGGAGGGAGAGGCTGGGATGAATTACAACCTCTTCTGGGCCTCTTCTCTATACAAAGTTAGCTCATCTCCAAAACCCCTTTAGCATGGCAGTGGACACCTCTAGGGCCACAGTTAAGGGTTCAGCTTTTAGCCACACACAGTGGCTCCAGGCCTATGATCTCAGCACTTGGAAGGCTGAGATCAGAGAATCATGAGTTTGAAACCAGCCTGGCATATATAATGAGACCCTATTGGAAGAGGAGGAGGAGGGAGCTAGCTTTGAAGTTAAGACCCTACTCTAATACCTCATATGCCTGAGGGCCTATAAACCCCCTCCCAATTTAATGTAGAAAAATATAGTTTGCATAAGCATAGTATCTGGCCTTCTTTTCTGGTGGGAAGTTCTTTAAAACAGAGTCAGGCAGTTGGTGGTTCATACCTTAAATCCCAGCACTCAAAAGGCAGAGGCAGAAGGATCTCTGGGAGTTTGAGGCCAGGACAGACAGGGCTACACAGAGAAGCCCTGTCTTGAGAAAACAAACAGACAAACAAACAAAAAGGTCTCATGTAGTCCAGGGTACCATCAAACTCACCATGCAGCCAAGACTAAGCTTGAGCTACTGTCCTCCTACCCAAGCTGATTTTGAACTGAACTCGATCCCCCTGCTCAGGATCCCCAGGAACTGGGGCTATAGGCACAAACTATACTTGGATAAAGGTTTCTTTAAACTCGTTTAACCCTCTGGGAACAAAAATAAAGGAGACATGAAAACCACCCCTGTCTTGAAACAAGGGCACTGAGGTACACAGGAGTTAATAATCTGCTCCTGGTCACAGCCTGAGAATGTGGCAAGAGGCCTGACTCTGGGATTCAGTGTTTTACACCAGATGCACCTTGTAAATCAAAGCCATAGAGGAGCAACCTGCCCTCAGCCTCCCCAGTCTGTGATCCAACCAATCAGACGACAGAAACATTCAGTTAGCCTGTGATCCAACCAATCAGACGACAGAAACATTCAGTTAGCCTGTGATCCAACCAATCAGATGACAGAAACATTCAGTTTGTGTTCAAGGCTGCCACCTCTGATTCTGAGTAACCAAGGTTCAGGAGACAAAAACTATTAGACGAATTCAAGTCAGGTCCCAGACTTGTGGCTAAAAATAATTTAGGTTCATGCTCATTGTTTGAAAAAAAAATAAAAAACAGAAGAGGGGGATAAAGAGGTGGCTTAGTGGTTAGAAGCGCTGTCTGCTCTTGCATAGGACCCTGGTTCAAGTCTCAGCACCTACATAGTGGCTCACAAATGTCTGTAATGCCAGTTCCAAGGAATCTGACACTCTCTGTGGGTATGAATATGGTGCACAGATATACATGCAGGCAAAACACCCATTTATGTGTGAAATAAAGTAAGAATTTTTAGAAATAAAAAACACAGCAAAGGGAAATTTTGAATCAAGACAAAAAAGGAAACAGTGGCCAGTGACATAGCTTGGCAGGTAAAGGCACTTGCTGCCAAGCCTGATGACCTGAGTTCAGTCCCCAAAGCCCACACAATGGAAGGAGAGAACCCACTTCTACAAGTTGTCCTCAGACCTCCATGCACAAGTTGTGGCACAGGTGGGCGTGCAAACACACACATACATGCACACAGACAGACAGACCGACAGATAGATATTTTAATATAGGCAGGCAGTGGTGACACATGCCTTTAATCCCAGCACTCAGGAGGCAGAGGCAGAGGCAGAGGCAGGTGGCTCTCTGAGTTCAAGACCAGCCTGGTCTACAGAGCAAATTCCAAGATAGCTAAGGCTACACAGAGAAACCCTGTCTCAGAAAAAAAAAAAAATAATAATTAAGGTAAGCAGTGTGGTGGTATCCCAGCACTTAGAAGATGGGGCCAGGAGGAGTCATTCAAGACCAGCCTTGGCTGCACATTGACCTGGAGGCCACCCTGAGCTACGTGAGACCCTGTCTTTAAAAGTAAATAAAAAAGAATAATCAAGAAGGTGAAAACTGAGACCCCAGAAGAGTGGTCCACATGAGTTTTTTTTTTTTTTTTTTTTTTTGGTCTGATTTTGCCTTTGGTCCCCGTGGCTTCAAGAGTAACCTCTGGCTACTGTTGTTTCTTCCAGTTGCACAAAGCCATGGTCCAGCAAGAGGTAACACGTGAAAGACCAAAGATCAGGGTTACTCAACTTAGCAAATAAGAATATAAGATTCTCAGTCAGATCTAAATTTCAAATCAACACATAATTCTGAATATAAACATGGTCTGTGCAATATTAGGGCTATACTGAAGTTCAGGTTCAACCGGACTTGCCATATTGTCTCTGGTGTTATTCCCAAAAACAGACTATGTTGTCCACAGAAACCACATTCCCCAGCTCAGACTCTTCAGCAGAGGAAAGACAGAAGGTCCCACCTTGTCTCTTTCTGCATCCAGGTGCCCAGATAGCAGCCCCCAGCGAATCCACTCAGTCTCAACTAGCCCCGCCTGCCCTTTATACCCTCTTGGAGAAATTCCACTGACATCAGGGATACTCACAGGGTTAATCCTCCTGACACCAACCAAGTCACTCTTTAACTCATTATCTTCAGGCCAAAGATTAAAAGCTGCCTGCATAAGAGTCAGGGCTCCAGCAGACCCTGAAAGCTGAGCTGTCCAGACCCCCGAAGTGAAGAAAAGAGGAGAGGGCAAGGGAGGGCCAGAACCAGGGGAGAGAGAAAGGAGGGGCGGTCCACCAGCCTGCTGTCCCGACACAGAGCCGGCTCAGTTCCAGCTCCAGGAGCCACTCAGCTGCAACAGCCCCACTCCTCAAGCAAAGGGCAGCAGGCAGACAGACAGACAGACAGACAGAAGTTCTAGAACTGGAGGTCTTCAGTCCCTGACCACTCAGCCTGGCCCAGCCCCATGGCCTTCAATGACCTCCTGAAGCAAGTGGGGGGTGTCGGACGCTTCCAGCTAATCCAGGTCACCTTGGTGGTTATCCCCCTACTGCTGATGGCTTCCCACAACACCTTGCAGAACTTCACGGCTGCCATCCCCGCTCACCACTGCCGCCCACCTGCCAGTGCCAACCTCAGCAAAGATGGAGGTCTGGAGGCCTGGCTGCCCCTGGACAAGCAGGGACGACCCGAGTCTTGCCTCCGTTACACTTCCCCACAGTGGGTACCACCCTTTCACAACCGCACAGAGGCCAATGGCACCGGAGTCACAGAGCTCTGCGTTGATGGCTGGGTCTATGACAACAGCACCTTCCCTTCAACCATCGTAACTGAGGTAAGGATTTGGGGCTCCCTCTCCATATGATACCACTTCACCTCTCAGACAGACAGACAGACAGACAGACAGACAGACACACACACACACACACACACACACACACACACACACACACACACACACACACACACAAAGTCCCCAGGGGCCAAGATCAGATGAGAAAAAATCATTCAAGAGGATGGCATTTGTAGAAGGTGGATGTGGAAGCTGCTGGGTTTGAAGTGTGCTTCGCTCCGGGGAGCAGTGAGGCAAACAGCAGAGGACAGTATGACTGAAAAGGGGCGGCATGGGCCCCAGAGGACCTTCCTAGAGGATGAGGGGCTTCGTGCATCTGGGGGCGGCATGGGCCCCAGAGGACCTTCCTAGAGGATGAGGGGCTTCGTGCATCTGGGGGCGGCATGGGCCCCAGAGGACCTTCCTAGAGGATGAGGGGCTTCCTTGCGTCTGGGGGCGGCATGGGCCCCAGAGGACCTTCCTAGAGGATGAGGGGCTTCCGTGCATCTGGGGGCGGCATGGGCCCCAGAGGACCTTCCTAGAGGATGTTGAGGGGGCTTCCTTGCATCTGGGCTCTTCTCTGCCCAACTCTGGCTTACCTCTCTCCACAGTGGAACCTCGTGTGCTCCCACCGGGCCTTCCGCCAGCTGGCCCAGTCCCTGTACATGGTGGGGGTGCTGCTGGGAGCCATGGTGTTTGGCTACCTGGCAGACAGGTCAGTCCTGGGTAAGCCAAAGAGCTGGGCTAAGCTGGGATTGCGGGAGGCTCTGGCTGGACTCAAGGCAGGGGTAGGTAGCTGGTTTAAGTACAAGACTCAGGATTCTTCCTAGATCCTCAGAAGACCCAAGCCCGGGGCCTCACCCTAGGCAGCTACTCGTCTGTGTAACTCAGTCTGCTGCTCCCCCAACTCCCCCCACCACCACCCCCCCACACACACACACAGCAGTTCTCAGGCCCCTGACCACAAGTCTTGCCTCCCCCACAGGCTGGGCCGTCGGAAGGTGCTGATCTTGAACTACCTGCAGACAGCTGTGTCAGGAACCTGTGCGGCCTATGCACCCAACTATACCGTCTACTGTATTTTCCGGCTCCTCTCGGGCATGTCTTTGGCTAGCATTGCAATCAACTGCATGACACTAAGTGAGGCCTGCTCACCTATGTCCCTTCTTACCACCCAGTCCTGCCAGCCTCCTCCCTCAGCTCACCCCTCCTGAGGCCCCTGCTCTCAACCCAATGCCCCCCTTAGATCTACATTTCCAGTCAACACCACTCTGCCTTTCCCAGCTCACACATTAGTAAGATTGCAGACTCATGGTCTGAGTGACCAAGACAAGCCAGATACAGGAGATCTTAGGAGGAGTGAAGACTGCATCCAAAGGAGATCCAAAGGCTAGTGAGATAGGCCAAGCATGGTGGCATGTGCCCACAATCCCAGCACTCAGGAGGCAGACATATGAGGACTGTCCCAAGTATGAAGACAGATAGATCTATATAAGTTCCAGGCCAGTGTGGGCTAAATAGCAAAGAAGGTGGGGGCAGCAAGATGTCTACGTGGATAATGACACTTGCCACCAAGTCTGTTGACCTGAGTTGATCCCCAGGACCAACTGTTGCAAGTTAGTTGTCCTCAGACTTCTACACATCTGCCATAGTATAAGCACAGAAAGGGAAGATGGGAAGGAGGAGGAGGGAAGGAGGGAGCAGGGAAGGAGGGAGAGAAAGAGAGAGAGAGAGAATAAATGCAATTGTTTTAAAGGAAACATCCTATCAAGACATACTAAAGGCACTCCCATCCAAGAAATCAGATTTCACACCATTTTTTGTTGTTGTTGTTGTTGTTGGTATTGTTTATTTGTTTTGTTCTGATACAGGGTCTTAGAATGTAGCCTACAATTCATGACACTCAACTTCCCCCTCCCAAGTGTTGCAATTACAGGCATGCACCACCACACCCTGATCTCACTCACTCTTTTAAAAATAATATAAAATATCATAATTATGTTAATACTGTGGCTAGTCTAATATTTCTAAACAAGGATAAGCCAGCATCATATGCACCAAACACACTTAGTGACTGAGAATAGTGTGGACCATTAGTGTGTTTCCTCTAGTAGATCTCTCCGTCTCTCTCTGTCTCTCTGTCTCTGTCTCTCTGTCTCTCTGTCTCTGTCTCTCTCTCTCTCTCTCTCTCTCTCTCACACACACACACACACACACACACACACACACACACACACACACACAATTTCCCAGATGAATCTGAGACTGGGAAGAAGAAAAGTAATTTCAGAAAGAAATTCAGGAATATACAATTCTTTAAGACAAAAGGAACTACTTAGGTGTGAAATTGAGCAGAGACATGCCTAAGGCTCCAGCTCCAAGTCAATATGCATATTCAAGTGTTTCCCACAAGGAGCCTAGCCTGGCCTCTTGAGACCTTAACAGAGTCCTTCCTGCCTGGACTAGTGCTCCAGGATGGATAAACATAGTGCTCTGACCACTGAGGGTGAGTGAGGGGATGGGAAGTGGTATCTGCTGAGAACAGAGTGAGTGGTCAGGGTAACTCTGCAGGGAAAGGGATGTCGTCAGACCCTGGGGGCAGAGCCAAAGAGCAGCAGGAGCAAGGAGAAGGCAGTCCCTGGGGTCCTACTTCCATCTAATGTCTCCACTCTCCCTGCCCTGGCACCCAGCCTCACTGAAACATCTTCTACAGAGCATTGGAAAAGAACACGAGTGGGAGGGGAGAGAAAGCGAGGAATCTCATTCTGCCTAGCAGCCCAGTTACTTGCACTACTCTAACCCTTTCCAGATGTGGAATGGATGCCCATCCACACCCGCGCCTATGTGGGCACCTTGATTGGCTACGTCTACAGCGTGGGCCAGTTCATCCTGGCTGGTGTGGCCTATGCTGTGCCCCACTGGCGCCACCTGCAGCTTCTGGTCTCTGTGCCTTTTTTCGTTGCCTTCATCTACTCCTGGTACGTGGGATCTGGGGTGGGAAGCAATGATCCAGAACCCTACAGGGCTACAAGGGACAGGCCATCTCCCAGAGGTGGGTACATACCTCCCCAGAAAATTTATCCAAGACAGAAAGCTGACCCCAATCCAATGCTTCTGTTGAGCAGATTCTGAAGCCAAGGATATAGGGGTAGGTTTTGTCCTGGAAGAGGGTGGCAGGTCTCTGGCACCCCACAGTTTGACTAAGACACTCCTACTGACACTCCTCTTCCTTACCCAGCACCCAAGAGCTAAGTTCTGGGTTGGGAATGAGTGATAATCAAACTGGCCACTGCTTGGTGCTCACTAAGGGTCTTAGCCAAGGTCCTGGTCCCCAAAACATAAATAACACCTTACTGTATGCGTCTAACCCAGAAGACTGAAACTGAGACCGGGCTCACATCCACCCTCTCTCCATCTCCACTCCCAGGTTCTTCATTGAGTCAGCCCGCTGGTACTCCTCCTCAGGGAGGCTGGACCTCACCCTCCAAGCCCTGCAGAGAGTGGCCAGGATCAATGGGAAACATGAAGAGGGGGCTAAGCTGAGTATAGAGGTAAGACACCTTGTCCCTAGATGCTGCCTGAGCTCCAACCCACACACCAGGACCAAAACCCAGGCTGGACCAAGGGCATCCTCTAGGAGGAGCTCAGGCCCTGAGTCACGCCCACCCATCCCATCAGGCGCTCCGGACCAGCCTGCAGAAGGAACTAATGCTAGGCAAAGGCCAGGCCTCAGCCATGGAGCTGCTGCGCTGCCCCACCCTTCGCCACCTCTTCCTCTGCCTCTCCATGCTGTGGTAGGCTCAGACAGACAAGCAGGCTAGGGAGGGCATGGGTGCCAGGGGTGGAAACGGAAGGTGGGGGGAAGGGAAGGTCAGCAGATCTGCTATGAGGAGTAGTGAGAGAGAGCACAAAAGAGACCAGAGTCCTCCAGCTCAACCAGTCCCCATGCTCAAACTGGTCTCCCAGCTTCTCTCACCAGCCCTGTTCTGTATAAACCACCTCAGGACCAATTGTCTCCAGAGCCCACAGATTTATACTGTGAGGACAGACCAGCATGCTTTGAAAAACACTCAGTCTTCACTGCTCTAGTGGTGCCTGGGGGCAAGCTAGCACAGGTATAAGAGGTATAAGACCCCACTTATCCCTAAAAACACTCTTGGCCTGAAGATGATATAACCCCAAATCTTCCTTTCCCTGTGCAGTGTGTTCCCATTATCTCTCTCATATGCATCACCATGGCAATCTCATGACAGTTAAGTGGGGTGTGGTCAGAAGAACAATCCAGCAAAAGAATTTTTTGCTGGCAATTTTGGGTTTATTCCCTGTAGAGGATTCTATCCTCAAACCTAAGCATTGTGAACCCCTGAACAATCATCCCAGAAATACAGATAAGTCTCAGACTATTCCAGCCATTACCAACACCTTGATGTGGCTTATGGAGTAACCTCAGCCCAGCAGATAAGATAAAAACTCAGAGTATAAGCGTTACCTAGCAACAAAGTGTAAGTTCCCCAATCCCCTGGGGTGTCTAGTTAGCATGGGGTTGGAGGACTGCACCAATACTTGAACTGTGCAGTTTGAATATGCAGTTGTTAAGTGTCTGAAGAAGCAATAGCTGAAGCAGATCCTAGGTCCCAAAGCAGGATACCCCATGCATCACCGTATTTATGAAAGAATGCACTTGCTTAAGCCTGTCTAACCAGCCCCACATCCCTGTCCTTCCTCACCAGGTTTGCCACTAGCTTTGCCTACTATGGGCTGGTCATGGACCTGCAAGGCTTTGGGGTGAGCATGTACCTTATCCAGGTGATCTTTGGTGCTGTGGACCTGCCCGCCAAGTTCGTATGCTTCCTCGTCATCAACTCCCTGGGCCGCCGGCCTGCACAGTTGGCCTCCCTGCTGCTGGCGGGCATCTGCATCCTGGTGAATGGGGTAATACCGAAGGGTGAGCATCCACCAGCATCTTGTCTCTCAGTCCCACCCACCCTACCCCTTCAGACATAACCCAACTTCTCAGCAGAAAAGAAGCCAGAACCTCCACCCTCAAACCCTGTGTTCCTACTCTCCCCATTCCTTTCTCTCCAGACCAGACAATCATACGCACCTCCCTGGCTGTGCTAGGGAAAGGCTGCCTGGCTTCCTCTTTCAACTGTATCTTCCTGTACACTGGAGAGCTGTACCCCACAGTGATCCGGTGAGTGGGAGCCCAGGGCATGGAGCAGGGTGGTCTAGGGAAAGACAATCCCTTAATCACACTAAAACCAGAACCCCAGAGCATAGCCCAGCACACAAAGCCTCCCCTCAAAAAAAAAAAAAAAAAAGACAAAAAAACAAAACCATTAATCAGGGCAGGATATATCGGAACCACCCAATTACACATGTCAGGGTGTAGCTGACAGAGATATGGCTGTCCAGCCTTCACCTAACCCTAGAGAAGATCTAAAAGCGTCACCAACCAGAACAGGGTAGAGAGCCACATCTCTGAGGCAATGAACTGAACACAAGTTCCAAGCTGTTACCATTTCTAAACCCCATCTAAAACCAGAATGTCTGAAACCAAAGACACAGACATGCAGGCAACTCCCTACAAGAACCACGCCTGACAATACGCCAGCCATATGAATAAACTCAGCACCACTGTATAGAGAGAAGAGAAAGGCACTAAGGAATTAAATAATATGCCTACTTCAAAATTCGAATGCAAGCATCACATGAAATGTCAAAGATGAGAACCCTGAGGCATCTTGAATACTATCCCGTGCCTTTACAGTTTCCAGGCCAAATGTGTACAGTGTACCAAGCACTCAGGTAAAACATGTACTGTGTACCAAGCACTTTCTTAACCTTTCCACAAATATTAACTCACTTATTTCTCATAGCAGACCAAGGTAGGCACTGTCATTCTCCTATTACAAATGTAAAACAGAAGGTAGGTGACTTCTGCAGGATCACACAGCTAGCAATGAAGCTTGCACTGAACCCCAATGCAGCTGCCTCCCAAGTCAATGTTTTTAACTTCTCTCATAGGGAAGGTTCTTGGTTAGCTGGGTTTATTTATTTTTATTTCATGCATGAATGTTTTGCTTACATGTATGTATACATACCATGGCCACACCTAGTGCTCACAGAGCCCAGAAGAGGACATCAAACCCCGGGCAACTGGAGTTACAGATAAATGGTTGTGAGCTGCCATGTGGGTACTGAGAACCGAACCTGGGTCCTTACGAGAACAGCCGGTGCTCTTAGTTGCTGAGCCATCTCTCCAGGCACTCATAGGGAATGAATGATCTTAACACACAAGCAATGTGCAGCTTCCAGATCCCTTCTCCCTGGACATCCTAACTAATAGGTCTCTGTGAGCTGGAGACAACTAGAATTCATAAGGTATACAGGTGTGCTGGGGTGTATCTCAGGGGCAGAGCAGCTGTCTTGTAGGTGTGAGGTCCTGAGTTCCATCCCTAGCACAGCCAGAAAGGGAAGAGGAAAACAAAAAACATTCCAGATGATGGTAACCTAAGAGTCACTGGTCTTTGTAACAGCTGGAAACCCAGAGATGTAGAGATTGGCTGAAGGTCACACAGCAGCTAAAGGACAGGCAGAACTCAGTTTCAAGTACCCCAGTTCTCTGACGACAGTCCTTCTCAATTTCTGTTGTTGTTGTTGTTGTTGTTGTTGTTGTTGTTGTTGTTATTGTAAAAGTCACCACAATGGCCTGGGGATGCATGTCAGTAGTGAAGTGTCTGCCTGGCCTGTGCAAGGTGCTGATATCCAGCACAACCAACAGCAAAACACAAAAATGTGGAATCATTCGCTAATTAAGTAGGAAAGAGGAGGCACAAAGATGTCCAGGGCTGGCAGAACTTGCCTACTCCAAATGCGGCCACTAGAACCCACACCAGAGCTCTAACCAACACTCACCTGACCACAGGCAGACAGGCCTGGGCATGGGCAGCACCATGGCCCGAGTGGGCAGCATCGTGAGCCCGCTGGTGAGCATGACTGCAGAGTTCTACCCCTCCATGCCTCTCTTCATCTTCGGCGCTGTCCCTGTGGCCGCCAGTGCTGTCATTGTCCTCCTGCCAGAGACCTTGGGCCAACCACTGCCGGATACAGTGCAGGACCTGAAGAACAGGTGGGCACACCCCCAAGAGGATCGGTGACTTATTCCAGGTCCCCCACGCAGGCTGAGGTGGTACTGAGGCTCAAACCCAGGATTCTTCTTCTAAATTAGCATTTTGTCCCTTTGTCCCTGAGTGGAAGATTCTACCAAAATCCTTCTTGGGACTCTCAGCTTCAGGAAGGAGCAGTTGCCATTTGGGGGCAGATAGCAGGTGTCTAGTCACAGACTGAGGGGACAACCTGTACCATCTCAGACATAGACAGGAGGCTGCAAACCCAGATATCTGCTTTCCTTCTCCCAGGAGCAGAGGAAAGCAGGGACAACTACAGCAGGAGCAGCAGAAGCAGATGATGCCACTCCAGGCCTCAGCACAGAAGAATGGACTCTGAGGAGGGAAGGGACCTCTCATGGTGGGGCTCTACAGGTCCTGCCACCTACCTGAGGAATTGGAGGAGTGGAGGCTGCCATTCAGGAAGTGCCTCCCCAAGGGTCACTTCAGTAGACACAAGGAAAAACAGTTGAAAGGTCTGGCTGTGTGTAGCTTCTTAAGTGGAATGTGCTCTTTGTCAGCCGTCTTCCAACTCAGTGTTCGCACGGTCTGTCCCTCCCCAAGATCCACTGCCCTCCACCTCCACCTCCAGGACATTACAAAGAATCCCAGACAATTAAAAGACTCTCTTCTCCTGCCTTGGTCCCTCTCTCTTCTTCTCTACCTCCACATATCCTCCTATCCAAACATTTCTGTTTTAGCTAAATGCCTTGTACTCCCTTCCCTTCCCAGAAATCAGAACTCGGTGAGACACTGAAACAAAAGCAGCCAATCAGAGGCTCTGCTCTGGCTCTTCTCCCTTTGTAAAAACAGATGGAAACTTCTAGCAGCAGAAGAGAAAGATGATTATATGTAAGGTCAGGGTGCTGCCTCCTCTAGCTCACACCACCTAATCCTTCCTGCGTTTGCTGAGTTTTCAATGTTGCTTTGTTTCCTGTGGGCCCAGGGACTGCTGGCAATATGGAACAGCCAGGGAGACCCAACATTGAGAGCTATTTGAAGTATTTGAATATCAAGAAATTTGAATATATTAACTCGGTTTCTCCTCCCAGTCACCCTCTGGAGGTAGATATTGTTCAAGAGTAATTTGGTTTGGCTTCATACTTTGTTTTTTTCTTGACACAAGCTAGAATCATCCGAGAGAAAGGATCCTCAGTTGAGAAGATGTCCCCATGAGTGGTCTGCAGGCAAGCCTGTGGAGCATTTTCTTGGTTAATGATTGATATGGGAGAGTCCAGACCACTGGGCTGGTGGTCCTGGGTGCTGTAACAAAGCAAGCTCACCAAGCCATGGGAAGCAAGCCAGTAAGCAGAGTTCTTCATGGCCTCTGCTTTAGTTTCTGCCCTGACTCCCTCAGTAAAGGAGTATTGCCTTGGAGCTGTAAGAGGAAATTAACCCTTTCCTCCCCAAGTCACTTTTGCTCATGTTTTTTGTGTCCCGGCAATAGAAATACTATCACAGAGCCTTATATACCCCTGGCTAGCTTTACACTTACTAAGCAGCTGAGGATGACCTTGAACCTTGATCCTTCTGCCTCTACCTCCCAAATGCTAGTATTACAGGAGTGTGCCACAATGCTCAAATCTGAAAGTAGTACTGTTTCATTCCTACCTCATTGTCTTTCAGTCAGTATGTCAGGGACATTGTAGCATTCTCTGTGACCAGAGCAAAAATGGAACACTCCAGAGAATCCACAACTACCTGGTTCTGGCAGGGTGCTCCGCAAAAACCACATTCTCAGGCTTCACCCTGTCATGCCAGGTCCCACACAGGCTTTGATCTAGTCCAAAGCCCTTCCTTATGTTTTGTCCCACTCTCCAAAAGTTTCACAGCCCCAGAGAAATTCAGAGGACAGGCTTCACCAGCCAAGCTTCCAGGTCCTTTGGTAGGTTGGGTAGAGGAACCCAGAAAGATACTCACAGTCAAATCCCTAGAACCCTCCATTGTGTTGCCTACAACAGAAAAGGAATCTTGCAGATGTGATTATATTAAGGATTCTGAGATGAAACTATCCTGAATTATTTGGATTGGTCCAATGTGATTGCAAAGGTACTTGGGAGAGACAAATCAGAGAACAGGAGATGTAACAGCAGAATCAAGAGGTTGGAGTGAGTCAAGAAGGGACAAAAATAAAGAGCAATTTAAGTCAAGACAGAGGCAGTAAGCTTCGTTACTAAATTAAAGTAACTACTGATCATTTTCAATCAAATAAATACATTCAGCATTACCAAAAAAATAATAATAATAATAATAAATTAAGTGGTATGAGCCTCCAAGCCAGGAATGAGTGAAAGTCCCAGGAGCTGAAATGAGAAGGAAATGGATTCTTCCTTGAAGCTACCAAAAGGAACACAGCCCTGTTGACATAGCAACCTTTAGATATCCAGACTCTATCTATACAAGAATAAATGATTTAAGCCTCTTTATTTGCAGTGATTTCTTGCAAACAGCAATAGGAAACTGGTATGCCTTTGGTTAGCCTCCTCCAGGAGATCTGGTAGAGACATTATTTTCCCATGTACTATATTTATGGTTGGGGTACAGCCTAGGTAAGCAAAGTCCCCTGTTATCAAATTCACAGGGTTTGCCTTACCCCTGGTTCCTGTAGATATTTTGGAACTCCTAGACTCCCCTCTGCTAAATCCTCACATGCCTCCCCCAGCCTCCAGACTCCCAGCCCCCTGCTTAATTGTTTCAAAGACATGCAAGAAACAGAGTTCATCATAGGTACCGGGGCACTGGGGCCAAGGTATAGCTCCGCTGGTAGAGTACTTACCTAACGGGCATGAAGCCCTGAGTTCCAGCCTCAGCACTGAGCAAACCAGGCATGGTGGTGTGTGCCTGTGTGTGCCTGTAATCCCAGCCCTCAAGAGGTAGGGCAGGAGGAACCAAAGTTAGAGGCCAGTTTGGTATTCGTGATATGCACTGTCTCAAGGGGAGAACAAAAAGAGATGAGCACAGGGAAGGCAAAGGAAGAGAATGAAACACTGCAAGGATCTGTGCCTTACTGTGCCTCCTCTTAAAAAAAAACAAAAAAAAAAAAAAAAAAAAAAAAAAACCCTCAGTAATCTAAGGGCAGTGGTTCTCAACCCATGGGTCACGACCCCTTTAGAAGGTCAAATGACCCTTTCACAAGGGTCACATATCAGATATCCTGCACATCAAATACATTATGATTCATAACAGTAGAAAAATTACAGTTATGAAATAACAAGGAAAATAATTTTTGGTTGGGGGTCACCACCAGATGAGGAGCTGTATCAAAGGCTCCACAATTAGAAAGGTTAAAAGCAGTCTTAGGGTTATCTCCATGCAGCTCAGATTGTGACGACACCCCAGTAGCTGAATCTCTTGCAAACTGATGAAGTGCTGAACTTGATCTTGAGACTCAGTTTCCTCCACCAGCTCTAATTCATTCTCACCCTGTTTTGCTTAAATCTCTCCTCAAGAGAAGTTCACGCCAGCACTATGGTGTAAGTCACATCTGTAGAAACCAAGCCAAGTGTAACGACCCAAGTCAGCCGTGGTTTAGATGTAGGTGGTAGATGATGCTAGATGTTCAGATGGAATGTCTCAAAGACCAAAGCAAGGACTGGGGGACCAAAACATAACACAGTGGAAACTAGAATTACCCCAGTAATTGCATGCCATTGGCACGTACATTTAATCAATCCCAAAGCCAATTACTGACCTCTACTTGAACTCACCACTTGCAATTATACAAAGAACATGGTTGTTTTAAAAGCATTGAGAGTAGAAGAGGAAAAGGTTCTAACCATCAAGGAAAGCAGGATTCAAAAGGACTCTTCTACTCAGGGCTGGAGAGATGGCTCAGAGGTTAAGAGCAATCCCTGCTCTTCCAGAGGTCCTGAGTTCAATTCCCAGCAACCACATGGTGGCTCACAATCATCTATAATGAGGTCTGGTGCCCTCTTCTGGCCTGCAATACAGAATAAATAAATAAATCTTAAAAAAAAAAAAAAAAAAGAAAAGAAAAGAAAGAAACCTCTTCTATTGTCAATGACCAGAAAACTGAAGAAAGCATAGTTTGCCATACTTGATGTGAGAAAGGGAACAAAACAAATGATATGAGAGCTTCCTTATCCAGGCTCCCCTTCCTGGGAGCAGATTCTGGACCTCAGCACAGAAGCAGGATCCAAACGGCAATCCCATGAAATTGAGAAGAACAAACCAGAAGTTCAAGGTGGCCAAGACAGCTAGAAATTGCAGAAGTGAGAACTATAAAATGTCTAGGGATGAGAGAAGTAAATACTGAGTCCCACGGGTTTGAAGAGGGGAAAGAGGATTCCTATTGGTAGATATGTAGCTCAAATCGTAGAAGGCTTCTATACCTCAGTACCACATACAAACCAGGCATGGTGGCTCCCAGCACACAAAAGGTCAGAAGTCAAGGTCATCCTCAGCCACATAGAGATCTCAAGGCCAGCCTGGGCCACATGAGCTTGTCTCAAAAAATACGTGAAAAGAATTTCTAGGACCAGCGAGTTGCCTCAGAGGGTAAAAGCACACAACACACAAACCTGACAAGGCGGATTCAGTCCCTGAAACCACTGTAGAAGTAGTGAACTGACTCCAAAAATTATATTTTGACTTCTATATGCACACACAGAGAGAAGAGAGAGAATAGAATTAAAATTTTAAAGAATTCCTAGACTCTGTAAACAAAATTCAAGCATCCCAATTCAAATACAGACAAAAAATCATAAACACAGGGTTTGCCATAGAAGATACAGAAACAGGTGGTAAGCACTTGAGATGATCAGCCTCAGTAGTCATGAGGAAGACATAAAATCAGACCACAGTAAGATGCAAACAGCTAACATACAAACAGCTAACGTAAAGTTCTGAACTCTCTGCGGCCATGTTGCCCAGGGCATCACCTGGGGACTCTACAGAACCCTCACCAGCACCAAGACTCAGCAGATGTGGCCTCTTGACTTTGGACTTCCTGCTACTCCACACCACCAAGATGCAGCCAGGGACTTCCTGCTACTCCATGTGACCATGATGTAGCCAGAAGGCTGAGGCTCAGGTAGGGAGACTGATCCACACTGGACTTTGACTGGGGGTGGGGATGGGAGTGGGGGGAGGTAGTGACTTGAAATGGAGTCCACCAGGGAACTCCCTCACAGTGACAGGTCCACAGCTCAGCAGCGGACCCCAGTGGAGGTCACGTTACTCAAGTTGAGTTTTCTCTGTAACTCTCCCAATTATACCAAATGGGCTAAATTTGTTCTGTCTTTGAAAACTAAATTAAGACTGACCACACCAATGTGCTGAAAAGAATAAACAGAAATCCAGTTCTGGCAAAAACCTAAGTTTGTAGCCATTTATTAGCAATGGCAACAACAATGAGCCAAAACAAACCTTTGCACTTTGTAAGTTGACTTACCTCAGGCATCTGTTACGGTGGCAGGAAGCTGACTAACACACAGACTTCCAAATCAGAATACCAACACAACAGAAAAGCACTTTCTCACTGTACTGGGGGCTGGAAGTCCATCGTGGAAGAGTCAGCAGGTTTGTGCCTCTTCCCTTGGCTACCTTCCCAGTGTGTCCTCACATGGCCTCTCCTCCACACGCACGCACACACCCCTGCTGCTCTCTTTTTATAAGGACATCAGATGTTTGGATTAGGAACTTATTTTTTTATTATTTGACAATTCCCTGCATATGAATAACTTACCTTTATCCTATCCACCCCAGCTCCCCCTCCCCACTCTACCCAGGCACTCCCAACATGCTCCCCTGTGTTTCTGCTTCCGTAAGGAGAGGAGCCCTGGAGGCCTGGCCACCTCACACAGGGAATGGCCTGAGTCCTGCATCCTCTTCCCTCCTCCAATAGGAGCAATCCTTTCTCAATAACACAAAGGCCAGCAGCAATGGCATCACAACGGCCTGCATGGATGGCTGGATCTTCCTTTCCTTGTACCAGCATGGCTGAGGTGAGGAACCTGGGCCATTTTCCATCTGCTTCAGTTACTGTCTTGCACGCTTCATCAGAGTAACTGATGAAAGTATTTGCTTTGGCTCATAGTTAGAAGGAATACAATCCATCCCAGCCGAGATGCAGGAGCCTGAGGCAGTCAGGAACCAAAGAAAGGTGACTGCCCATAATTCCACTTCTTTTCTCCTTTTTATTCAGTCAGGAACCCCAGACCACAGAACAGTGCCACCCAGATTCAGGGAGGGGTCTTCCCACCTCAGGCAAATTTCTCCCGAAGTACTCTCACAGACACACCAGAAGTTTATATACTGTCAAGATGTCCATCAAGATCTCTTGGCCTCACACCCCCCACACCATCTTGCCCCCCCATACAAATACAGACTGTGTGGCCCTGACTTGAGTTTATTGGAATGGGGAAGACCCTGAAGCTACGGTGTTTGCCCAAAACACAGAGCTGAGAGGCTCTTCCCAGAGGAGACACAGTTAATCCCTGCAAGAGGCAGCTCTCCACCCAGCCCACACCAGACAAGACCCTGCAACAGGTGCCGAACGTTCACCTTCACCTCAGAATGCCAAAGGACCCTGGGAAATCGGACAAGTCCGAAAGATGGGTAGGCTGGAATTCGGCGTTTTAGAGACAGAAGCAATTTCCTGACTTCATTTAAAAATTGCTCTCGGTAGCTGGGACAAGGAGCTGGAGCACAGCCAAGGAGAGAAGATGGGAGACAACAGAGCTGTGGGGTTCCTTTCATCTTGGTGATTTAGTGCCTCTCTCTGAAAACACATGCATACAGACATAGACACACACATACACGAAGATTGAATCATGCTAGTCTCATTGGGACTTAGTGCCTCTCCAAATCCAAACAAGCACCTGCATGAGAGCACACACACACACACACACACACACACACACACACACACACACACACACACACGATTGGATCATGCTAGTCTGCTGAGTAGCTCATTGGGCTGCATTCTGAATGTTACAGCTGTAACACTGATCATGCTCTTCATCTCTGTCCCAGCCAAATCAGCCCTCCTCAAATCAGCCTGTAGTGGGAAAGGTACACAAAAGAATTCAAGGGACTGGAGAGGTTGCTTAGCAGTTAAGACACCTGCTCTTCTTCCAGAGGACCCAAACTTGGTTCCCAGCACCCAAGCCAGACAGCCCTCAACCATCTGTGACTCCAGTTGCTGGGGATCTACTGCCCCTGGCCTACGCAAGCACCTACACTCATGTGCAGAAGCTGAGTTACATTGTGCCCACATACAGACACACCTACACATAACATAAAATACTAAAACTAAAACACTTCAGGAACAGTAAATAATACATGGAAACTGAAAAGAAGAACTAGAACACCAAAGATTTTTCTGCATGCTCATTCTGCTCCTCCTCCTCAGCCCAGTTCATCTGTGGGCTCATCTTACAAAATGACCACCAGTCCTAGCTCTGATCCATTGCCTGTCAGGCTCAGGGCTCAACACCAATCAGAACACTTCTGTGTGCTAATTCAACTTCTCAGGAAAAGTTCTGACTGGTCTAAGGCAACGCACGGATAGGCCTCCCCATCTGCACTTGGCTCGTGGCCATACTTCACCTAATAAATGCACTTTATTGCTGACCTTTTATTGCCCTGATAATTCCTGACAGATGTGATGTTAGGAAAGAGGGTATAATGGGCTCACAGTTTAAGGATAAAGTCCATTGTGGTGGGGAAGCCATGATAGCAGGACGTTGAGGCAGCTGGTCATATTGCATCCACTATCAAGGAGCAAAGACACTTAGCTCACTGCTCCCTTTTTATTCTATCTGGGACCTCAGCCCATGGAATGATGCTGCCCAAATTGGACGTGGGTCTCTCAGCTCAATTAACCTAATGTGTATATCACCTCACAGACAGGCCCAGAGATTTGTTTCCATGCTAATTCTAAATGTCACCAGATAATCAGTGTAACCATCACATGCACCTCAGTCTGTGCTATGCAAAGAGAAGATGCCCTGAGAAAGGGCTGTGCCCAAGCACAAGCCCAGTCTTCCGTCATACAGCATCTGTCTGAAACACTGGAAAGAACTGATACAGACGCACCAGGTGACTAAGTATGGGGTGGCTAGTCCTTCCTCCCTCTGTCACACACAAGTGCCCTGTGGAAGTCCCCCCAGCACAGTTCTTCCCCCCAGACTCCCTTCTTTTCTTGAAGATTTCTTTATTTTTTTATGTGCGTGGATGGGTGTTTTGCCTGTGTATGTGTACACTACATGCATGCAGTGCCCTCGAAGTCCAAAAGACAGTGTCAAAGCCTCCAGACCTGGAGTTGTGAGCTTCTACATGGGCGCCCAGGGAGGACAGCAAGTGCTCTTAAGGCTGAGCCATCTCTCCAGCCTGGATATTTCTTCTGTATTTTCTGGGCTAAGATGGAGGATAATCTTATCTACTGGCTTCAAAATATCTCATCATCCTTCCCTATTCTGCTTTCCTTGGTCTCTTCCTTTATACATTTCTAAATTCATTTTAGGGTGTATATGTGTGTGTGTGTGTGTGAGAGAGAGAGAGAGAGAGAGAGAGAGAGAGAGAGAGAGAGAGAGAGAGAGAGAGAGAGAGAGAGAGAGAGAGAGAAAGAGAGTGTGTCAGGGAAGAGGAGAACATGTGTGGAGGTCAGAGGACAACTCTATGGACCTGGCTCTTTCCTTCTACCTTTATGGGGATTCTGCAGATTGAACTCAGAGTATCCTGGCTTTTACCTCCCGAGTTCCCTAGCCAGCCCCTCCTTATGCTCCCCTGCACCTTTTTTCAAGACCAAGGTTTCTCTGTGTAACAGCCCTGGCTATCCTGGAACTCACTGTGTAGACGGGCAGGCCTCAACTCACAGAGACCCATTTGCCTCTGCTAGGATTAAAGGTGTACACAACATGCCTGGCTCCTTTTCACTTCCTTTTGTTGTTGTTGTTTTGTTTTTGTTTTTGTTTGTTTGTTTTGTTTTATTTATGGACATTTTGCCTGCATGCATATATATGTCCACCACATGTGTGGCTACTACCATGGATCCCCTGAAAATGTAGTTTCAGTTGTGAGCTACCGTGTGGATGCTGGGAATTAAACCCAGATCCTGCACAGGAGCACCAGAGCTCTTAACCATCTCTCCAGCTACCACCTTTTTCACGTCTCCTTTCTTTTTGTTTGGGTTTTTGATATTTGTGTTTGGTTTGATTTTGTTGTTTTTGTTGTTGTTGTTTATTTTTATTTTACATATCAATCCCAAAAATATGGAACGCTTCACGAATTTGCGTGTCATCCTTGCTCAAGGGCCATGCTAACCTTCTCTGTATCTTTCCAATTTTAGTATATGTGCTGCTGAAGCAAGCACTGGTTTTGTGTTTTTTGAGACATGGTTTCTCTATGAAGCTCTGGCTGTCTTAGAACTCTCTTTCTAGTCTGGCCTAGAATTCAGAGATCTGCCTGCCTCTTCCTCACGAGTGCTGGGATTAAATGCATGCACTACCACACCCAGCTACTCTTAAAACTCTACTTTCTAAACTGGGCTTGGCAGTGCTTACCATCTTAAACTCCATGAGTTCAAAGCCAGCCTGGCCTTCAAAGCAAGTTCCAGGACAGCCAAGGCTGTTACACAGAGAAACCCTGTCTCAGGAAGAAAAACAAAAACAAAAAAACCCTCAAGTTTCTGCTTTCCAAGGCTGACTATACTCACTGAACTGGCAACACACCTCCTGCTCTTCTGTCCCAAACAGCAGGTAGTTTGAAAGCTCAGATTTCTTACCATCTGAAGAACCTGAATAAATGAGCATCCTGGCTTCCCTTATAAATGAAGACTTGATTCTAATCTCCTCACCAAGTGATTTTTGTGTTGTTTTTGTTTGTTTGTTTGTTTGTTTTAGATTTAATATCTGAGCAAAGTCAGATACACATTCCCTGAGACAATTCCAAACATGTCTGTTTGGATGCCAGAAATTATACAATCCTCTTCCAATGAACACTGTGGATTGGGCTATCAACTACCACCACCACTTGCAGCCTTGGACCACTAGAAAGTCTGTTTTATAAATGCAGCCATGACACTTTTTCCTTGGGTCAACAGTATCAAAGCCTGTGGCTGCCTCCCAAAAACATCTCATTAGGCTAATAGGCAGCTAACATGCATAACCCGATGTGAAGCTGGACCTTCTGAGACATTAAGCAAATGAAATGGCTCACAAACCAGCAGGGACTACTTAAGCAAGAAACATAATTGCAAAGAAGACATTCACCCAGAACCTCATGGCTGTGTCTGGTAAGCACAACAAACCAGGTGGTCATCTGAGAAAGATAAGTCCCAGAATGCCTCCTGAGGACTCCTAAACATTCCACGACCTGGGGGGGGGGGGGGATGACTCAGCAGTCTACATGCCATGCAATTGATAACTACAACAAGAAAAAGTTGCTAGTTGTAGGTTATTAAAAATAAATAAATAAACAGTGCTGGGGCCTGGGGCCAACGGGATGGTTCAGTGAGTAAAGATGCCTGCTGCCAAAAGTCATGACCCATGTTTGATCTTTGGAAGCCACATGGTGAAAGGAGAGAACCAACTCTTGTAAGTTGTTCTCTGACCCTCACATGCATGCATGGTGCTTGCACACACACAGTCACAATAAATAAATGTAAAAGAATATCTTAGCCCAACTTCAATTATTTTCTAGTAAATTAAAAATGCTAAACAAGCCAGGTGGTGGTGGGGCACGCCTTTAATCACAGCACTCAGGAGACAGAGGCAGGGGGATCTCTGAATTGGAGGCCAACCTCTCTCTCTCTCTCTCTCTCTCTCTCTTTCTCTCTCTCTCTCTCTGTGTGAGTGTGTGTGTGTGTGTGTGTGTGTGTGTGTGTGTGTGTGTGTGTGTGTGTGTGTTACATGTAGATAGGTAGGTAGGTATACAAGCATGTTTAAATGTGTGGGGTGATATTGTACATGTGTATGCATTCCTGGGTGTGTGCTGCATACGTGTGAATGCCAGAATTGATGTCAGGTTTCTTCCTCAATCACACTCCACTCTATTTACTTGTTGTGGGACATTTGTACATTGTGTGGAGATATATTGTTAGTGATTGGTGTGATAAAAATCTGAACGGCCAATAACTATGCAGCTGAATATAGGAGGGACTTCCAGGTAGAGAGAGAAAACTCTGGAAAGAAGAAAGGCAGAGTCACCAGCCAGATGTGGAGGAACAAGGATGGGTAGTACAGAGATGAAGTAACCATGTGGAAGAACATAGATTTTAAAATATAGGTTAATTTATCAGAACTAGTTAGGAACAAGCTCAAGCTAAGGCTGAGCTTTCATAATTAATAAGTCTCCATGTTGTTATTTGTGAGCTGGTGACCCAACTGAGATACTGAACATATATTAGACCTCAAAGCCTGTCTTCACAGAGATACACTTCCTCAAACAAAGCCACGCCCACTTCAACGAGGCCACACCTCCTAATAGTGCCACTCCCCTTGGAGGCCATTTTCTTTCAAATCACCACACTTGAAGAACTTGATGTGGTTGGAGAGAAATCCTTGTTTGTAAATTTTGTTATTGTGGGATTTGATTAATTGTTTGTGTGGTATGCACACTTATTGTGTGTTATATATGTGTGTGAACATGAGTATGTGTTTATATTCATTCTTTGTGGACTTTTCTTTCTTTGAGACAGGGCCTCACTATACAGTACTGATTGATAGAGAGCCACTCAACTGTCTTTGCCTCCCGAGTACTGGGAACCTTGTCCTCTTTTCTATTAACAAAGAAAATGACAGTTTTATAATACATCCGAAAGGACAAAGGACACAAAAGTGAGTTCTTAATTTTGGGAAAAATTCTAGGTGAAATTCTCTTCACCATTTCAATTTAACAGTAGTGATACATCCTTTGGCAGTATAATTTTCTGTAGGCTGTGAAGCTGTTTGATTGCACCTAGAGAGGAAATAATTTCAGAAGGAGAATTCTTTTCTTATCTCGATTTAAAAGAACAACAAAATTATTCAGTGATGAAAAGAACTGAGCTACCAAGCCATGAAGAAACATGGAGGAAACCTAAGTGCATATTACTCAGCAAAAGAACCTATCTGAAAAGGCTATATATTGTATAGTTCTAAATATATGTATTTGAGACAGTGTCTCACTAAAGTAGCTCTGGTGCTGGCCTGAAATTCACAGAGATCTAACTTCCATGGCTGGCTATACTGTATTCCTTTTTTAAAAAAGAAAAAAAAATAGGCAAAATGGGGAAGACAATAAAAGGATCAGTGGTCACCAGCTATTGGGAAGGAGGAAGGGTCATACAGATGGGGCACAGAGAAATAGGGGACCATGAGTTCAGGCTTTCTGGTACTATACTGGTAAATACATACCATTACACATTTGTCAGAACTTATAGAAAGTAAAATGCTAAGCATGAGCTATAAAGTACCCTATGGGCTCTGATGATGATGATGTGTTAATGTCACATTTGTAACTAATGTGTAACTAATTTGTAACTAATGTAACTAATCCATTGCTTGTAACTAATGAAACCCACTCTGGTATGGAATGTTGACAGCAGCAGAAGCTGTGTATATATGGTGGGAGTGACTGTACAGCAAATCTCTACACCTTCTACAAACCTAAAAACTGTTCTGATTGGTTGTTTGATAGTTTTGTTGTTGTTTTGTTTTATTCTTCTTTTAGTTTGTTTAAAATGCACTATATTATGTACACTGACGTTTTACCTGCATATATGACTGTGTACTGTATGTATACATCCTAGGGCCAATGGAGGCCAGAAGAACGTGTTGGATCCCCTGGAATTGGAATTACAGATGGTTGTGAGCCATCACATTGGTGCTGAGAATCGAACCTGGATCCTCTGGAAGAGCATCTATCTTCTTAGTCATTGAGCCATCTTTCATTCAGCCTCCTTATATTTTATTTTTAGAATATGTGTATCTGTGTAGTATGGTAAATGGGTGTGAGGACATATACAAAGGCAGAAGGAGGATGTTGATATAAAAATGAATACTTTACATTGGTATGGATTTTGGTTTATTGATACAAATTTAAGGTCAATTTTGTTATAGTGTATATACTTTTCTACTCATTTAAGGTATTATATTCATGCAGCTTATTTAAAAGTGTGATATACTATTAAGAAATACAAACTAATAGTCATCTGTAATAGTCAAACTTGTAGTCATGTTAGGTTTTCTACATATGCAGAGATATATTTCAGATGAATAGGTAATCTTCAAACACTTCAAAGATGTGCAGAATATGGCATTTAATATGTTTTAAGAACATAGGCTCTTCTCAACAGTGAGACACATCTGCTCCTGGCAGCACCAATTACTTCAAGAGGATGATGGGCATTGAAGAAACGCCTTATGAGTTTGTCTTCAATGTGGCAAGACCTCCCATTAGGGCAAGAGACTGCTCTTGCCTGGACTGCTTGACTGCATGCTGTATAAACTGGACAAGCAGGACTCACAGAAAAGTGACTGCTGAAATTGCCAGGACAAGATGGGATGTTCCTTCAGGATTCCTGTTTCATGGAAGAGTCTGCCAAATATTCTGCAGGACACAGAAGAAAGCAACTGATGAACTTTGCCAGTACAAGGCAGAACAAATCTTCAGATCTCCTGCTTCACTGAAAAGTCTGCCAGACTCTATGGGCCTATAGGCTGAAGATGGATACTCCAATGTTACAGAAGAATTTTGGGTGACTCTCTGGGCAACCAGATATCTCTGTCATTTCTAGAGTTTTGGAAGTTGCTTACAAAGCACTTCCAGTTTACTTTGGCAATATTATATGTTCCTGGGGTCTTTGATAAAGTTGAAGACATATAGTCGTAGTTATAGTTTTCCTTAGTTATGATAAAAGATAAATTACATATAAAACTTTAGACTCACAAAAATAAGCTAGATGATAGAGTATTTTCTTTCATTTTGCCAGATGCAAATGGACCAAATATTGTAACTATAATTCTTGCTTGATAACTATTTTATTCTATGTAGTTTTACTATGTTAAAGTTAAACACTTCCTTTTTAATTAGACAGAAAGGGGGAGATGGTATGGAATGTCCTTCTGTATGCTGTGAATATGTGTTGCTTTTATTGGTTGGTAAATAAAGCTGATTTTGTCGCTGGCCAAGCACAATACAGCCAGGCAGGAAATCCAAACAGAGGTGTGGAGGGAAAGAAGCTGGAGTAAGGGAGACACCATGTAGCTGCTGGAGAGGCAAGATATGAGGTAACAAGCCACAAGTTTCATGGTAAAATAGAGAATAATAGAAATAGGTTAATTTAATTGTGAGAGCTCCTCAGTAATATCCCTGAGCCATTGTCCAAACAATTATAATTAATATTAAGCCCTAGAGTGGTTATTTGGAAACTGGTAGGTGGGATGAGAAACCTCTAACTACATGATGTCAGGTATCTTCCTCTACCACTGCCCACCTTATTTAAGACAAGGGTCTTTGGAAGAACCGGAAGCTGCTACACTGACTGGCCAGTGAAGTTCCCAGATCAGTCTATCTCTACCTTCCCAATGCTAGAACATCAGATGTATCTCTACCTTCCCAATGCTAGAACATCAGGTGTGCACAGCCATGTCCACCTTTTTATGTGGATACTTGGAATTTGAACTCAGGTTCTCACACTTGTACCCAGCTACTGGTTTCAGTGTTTTGAGACAGGGTTCCATGTAGTTCAGATTAACTTGAAACTTGCTATGTATTAGAAACAACCTTGAACTCTTGTCTCTGCCTCTCAAGTTCTGGGATCTGAACCACAATGCCAGACATGTAAAACTGTTTTAAATAATACAATCAATCATTCAAAATAATGCCAAAAGGCATTTTCTATAAGAACAACATTGTTTAAATGTAAACTGTGGTGCCCAATTACTATTTGTTTCAGGGCTGCAAAGGAACACAAACCTCTTGAATATGGTGTAAAAAACTAGAAAGTTATTGGGGGATACAAGAAGGGTCTACAAAGCCCTTGACCCAGAACTTGAGTGTAGCCTCACAGAGGCTTGAGGGGCAGGCAGCTGGAGTCCTCATCACTCTGTCAGGTGTGGACAGAGTTCTTGTCACGACTTCTCTCTCTGGCTGGGTTACAGTCCTTCATCTTTCTCTCCCTCATGCTCTCTCCTCCCCCTCCTTCTCCTCCTCCTCCTCATCTTAGTGCTTCATTCTTGTCTCCCTTTCCTTTTCCCTCCACCCCCTCCAGCTATCTCCCTCTCCCCTCCCCATCTCTCTCTCTAGTTTTTTCCACTGGCACAATTTCAGCCATCCAGCTCCAACTTCAGATGTCCTTACAAGTCCTGCTTGTCTGAGTCATATTTGCAAATTCATAAGAATGTAATTCTCTCAGACCAAGCCTGGAGTCAGATGTCTTTGGTTGTGTCTAAGGAGAGGCAGGTGCATTAGTGTAAGAATACTGCAGCTGCCCCAGGAGACTGAGCACTTAGAGCTCAGAAAAGCAAATAGGCTAAACAGACGTCCCAAAAGGCATTTTCTTCAAGCAGATGATGAGAAATATCAGTGGCAGAGAGAAGGTGGGAGGCAATCCTCATATGTTAGCTTTAAAGCAAGACCCTCAGCCCTGCCAGGGGAGAGGTTTTCCTGTAACCATCTCAGTCTCCTGTACTACAGTTCCTCCTGCATAACAGGGGATTCTTGTGTGTGCACCACCTTCCCCTGATGAATTAAATCATTTCCATGGCTGGGCTGTGATGGGAAGACTGATGTCTGAGAGTTTGGCCAACAGGTGAGTGATTGACAAGGCTGAATTAGGGAACAGAGGCTATTCTGACAATACTGTTTGAACTTGTTTCTTGATCATTCACATGAATTAGTTTTTATCTTTTCAAGGATTTAATGCTGATTGGGACAGGAGTAAAGATCAATCATGTCACCCGAAGAGGAATCCAGGATTCCTAACCCCCAAAGTCACTCTCCACTTTTGTGTCAGATATCTTAGTCGAATGTCACAAAAGCAAGCACAGACCTAAGAATCCGAGGGGCTGGAGAGATGACTCAGAGGTTAAGAACACATACCATACCTCTTCCAGAGGACTCAGCCACCCATGTCAGGCAGTTTGGAATACCTGTAACTCCTAGAGGTCCCCCTTCACCCTCCCAATCGCCGGGGTAACAATTGTGTGCCACCATGTTCAGCTGAAGATAACAACTTAAACACAGTTTCTTTTATAGAAAGTTCTTTTATTACTTTATATAATCACATCATCCTTCTCTTTGTTTTCTGATTCTGAGAAGAAACCCAAGGCCTCTTGCATGCTAAACAATTCACTAGACTGCATCTCCAACCTCCTGCTTTAACTCATTTCTTGTTCCCTCTCCTCCTCCTTCCCTCCATCCCTTACTCTCATCTTCTCTATGTACTGAATGTTAAACTCAAGACCTTTTGCAGGCTAGGTAAATGTTCCACCACCAAGCCACAACCCAACCCTTGAGGGTTTTTGTTTGTTTGTTTGTTTGTTTAGTTGGTTGGGTGGTTGGTTGGTTGGGATTTTTTCTTTTTCTTCTTTTTTTGGTCCAGAAAGTGTCTCTCTATTTACCCCAGACAGGCCTTGACCTTGAAACCTTCCTGCCTCCAACTTCCATTACAGATATGCGCCCTCATGCCACCGAGCTCAGCTCCTTTTTTAAAATTCACCTTCTGTGTTTCAGCTTAGGTTCAAAAAGGCCTTCCCAGGGTTAGAAAACATGGTAATATGCTTATGTAAAGCCCTGGGTTTGAGTCCCAGCCCCCCCCCAAAAAAAGCAAAACAGAAAAAAATCCTCCCCCCTGAATTCAAAACTATTTACCCACATTTCCTTCAAAAGTGCTACACTTGTTTGAAGTTTGAGGTTTTATCCTTTATATAAATTTTAACACAAAGTAAAAAGTATCATTTTTTCTTTATTTCATTTTTATTTATTTGTTTTGGCTTTGTTGTGTCTAAATTAGTCATTTACTCCCAGCCCATTTACTGAATAGCCCCATGCTTCCTGGCTAGCATAAAATGCTTCCTATCGCACACTGTTTCTAAAATTCAGCCTCACTGAGCAATGTGTCTATTGCAGAGCATGCAGCAGCCCTGACGGGTTCTTCTCCTGACAGGGCAAGGGCACTTGACAGGGATGAAGACACCTCACACACCTCTATAAAGTCATGTTTATCTGAAAAGAAGCAAGGCTTATATAAAACTGTCTGCACACAGGTTTTTACTGTGCCCTCCACCTACCCTGGGGCAAAGAACATTCCTTCTTCTAGTTGAAAAAGAACAAATCTGTCCCACAAGTGTCACTAAACATCACTGACTCTGCCAGGACTCCACAGGGAAACAAAGGAGATGAGTGCAGCACACACTGCAGAGAAAAACGCTGAACAAACATTTATGTTCTCCTTCAGACCCGTCCTTGGAAAACAGCCATCGATCCTTCTCCCCCTCTGTCCTCTTTCCCTCAACAACCTCTGAAGTCTCCTCCACTGACTAAAAATCCAGGTAGCTATAAATTTACAAATATGATTCAGAAACTCAAACGTCCTATTACAAATGAGATCTTTGTTAGAATTCATCAGTTGTTGCTTGAGTACTCTAGAAGGAAGCAGACAGACAGACAGACACACACGCACAGTCAAGGTGATATTTTGTGTATGATCTAATAAAGCTTGCCTGAAGATCAGAGTGCAGAGCTAAGCCACTAGTTAGCCACACACACTAAGCCACTAGTTAGCCATAGAGGACAGGCAGTGGTGGCCACACCTTTAATCCCAGCACTTGGGAGACAGAGGCAGATGGATCTCTGTGAGTTCAAGGCCACCCTGAGCTATGTAAGAGTGAACCAGTCTAAAAGAGAAACAGAGCTCATACCTTTGATCCCAGCACTTGGGATGACACACCTTTAATCCCAGCACTAGAGAGGAATATAAGGTGGGAGGAGACAGGAGCAGTCCAGGCAGTCTGAGGTTTGGTGGAGAGCATTGCAGTCTGAGGATTTGTGAAGATAAGCTCACTCTTTCAGTCTGAGGTAGAGGCAAGAGGTAGTGGCCAGCTCCTTTGCTTCTCTGCTCTTCAGCTCCCCAACCCCAATGTCTGACTCCTGGTTAATATTATTCATTCCAACTAGAATTCATGCTACATACACACTAAACAGAAGGAAATGCCTGAGGAAAACATCCTGGTGTCAACCTCTGGTCTCTACCTGCCTGCACAGGTGGGTACATCTGCACACAAATGTGTACACACACACACACAAATACACTCATGCACTCACAAAAACCTCAAAGAAGTCAAAAGTAGACAGGAGGGAAGTGGAGAGATGGCACCAGCTGTTCTTGCAGAGAAGCAAGTTTTGGTTCCCAGCACCCACAAGATGGCTCACAATCTCCTCTAGCTCCAGTTCCAGGGGATATGGCATCCTCCCCTGGCTCCCAGGGCACCAGGTATGTACATGGTACACACGCATACACACAGGAAAAACACTCACACACATTAAAAAATAAAAATAAATTAGCAGATTGGACATGAAGGAGCACTTGGGAGGCAGAGGCCAGAAGAACTCTATGAGTTTGAGGCCAACCTGCTCCACAGAGAGTTTCAGGTCAACCAGAGCTACACTCAGTGAGACCTTCTCTCAAAAAGTAATTTTTTTCTACAAAAAAAAATAAAATAAAATAAAAAAAACATGAAAAAGCCAGGCCAACCACCTGTATCCAGACAGGTGAACCAACCAGTTCAGCATGGGAAGAAAGTGCAAATGAAGCTGCCTGGACACAGCATCTTCAGCATCTTCAGCAGCACAGTCAATTGTTTGACATGAGATTAGGGGCTTAATACATATTCTACTAAAAGAGAAAAATACAAGAAAATAAAAATTAAAACAGAAGACTTTAAAATGCCATTACTTAGAGGGAATGTGACCATTTACCTACTTAAGCCAACAAAATCAATAAACAATTAAAAATAATGAAAGAGCCACACAAGGATATTAGATTGGAAAATCAAATTATCAAAACAGCAATAGCAATAAGTTAGAAACTACTGTCTAAAAACATAGTTTTGAAAATTAAGATGCTACTAGGAACAGCACCCAAAGCTCAATGCTATTTAGGCAATTAAGGATACCCAAGACATCCAAAGAGAAAAAACATTAAGATTATTTTATGATCACAAATATCATTTCAATAAAGGGGAAGCATTTCATGCTCTTTGCAATGTCTTACTCCTCAAATTAACTTATAGAAATTTAATGGGCTATAACCCATTAAATTAAATTTAATGGGCTACAATCCCTTAAATGGGATGATTTTTAGGAACTCTGAAACTTTTCACTCTAAAATTTAAATTTCACGTTGAAGAATAATGAACCAAGACTGTGGAGTCAATTTTGAGCAGAGAAGTAAAAAAGCAGCTAAGAGTTCAGGTTCTGTGGCTTCTATACTATTTCAGGACTTGGGGTGAGGGATGGGGAGCAGGGGCTAACTGAGTTTCAAGACCAGGCTGGGCCACGGTAAATCCAAAGCCATCCTGGGCTATACCTTATCTCAACAAAGCTAAACAATTCATTAAAAAGACAATACAAAAGGCTTACTTTTATAGTTTTTAATTATGTGTATGTCTATGTTTTTGTGTGGGTGTGTGAGTGTAAGTGGGGATGCCCATGGAGGCCAGAGATGTTGGTTCCTTGGAGCTAGAGTTATAGGGTTATAAGCCACCTGATACAGGTGCTGAGAACCAAACTTGGGTCCTCTAGAAAAGCAGTAAGAGCTCTTACGACAGACATATCTCTCTAATCCCATCTGCTGCCTTTTAAGAGATGAAACAAGAGTAGAGCTATTGACCAGGGGATATAGGCCAGTGTCTAGGGTATCTGAAGTCCTGATTTCAATATCCAGCATACACACACACACACACACACACACACACACACACAGAGAGAGAGAGAGAGAGAGAGAGAGAGAGAGAGAGAGAGAGAGGGAGAGAGGGAGAGAGAGAGAGATTTAAAATTATTACAACTGGGTGGTGGTGGTGCACAGCTTTAATCCCAGCACTTGGGGATGCAGAGGCAGATGGATTTCTGTGACTTTGAGACCAGCCTCATTTACATGGTGAGTTTGGGGCCAGCCAGGGATCCATAGAAAGACTCTGTCTGAAAATAATTCAATTAAAAGTATTGGTTCAGATGTCTTTAATAAAAAAAATAAAAGTAATACTAAGAATGTCATATTGTATAGCAATTGTGTAGCAAACACCCGTAATCCTATCACTCAGGAGGCAGAGACACAGGAGTCTTAAGGGCAGCTTAAGCTATTAGCAACACTCTATCTCAAAACAAAAAAGAGGAAAAGAAGGAGACCAAGGAACAGAGAAAAGAAGAAAAGAAAATGTGGGAGAAAATGTGGGCAAGTGTGCTGAGCTACAGTGACAGGTGTCACACACCTGCAATCCCAATGCTTCTAAAGCTGATGCAGAATTGAAAGTTCCCTGGTGGCACAAACTATCATCCCAGCATCCAGGAGGTGGATTCAGGCAATCCAGAAGTTCAAGACTATCGCTGGCTACATAGCAAGTTCAAAGCCATCCTGGGCTACCTCAAATAAAAGGAATTCCAGAACTCCAGTACAACATGAGCAAAGAAAAGGAAAATCTCCTCACAGATGAGCAAATCCACAAATCTAACTATACAATGACTATAATGACATTGTACCCCCACCAAGCCGTTTTACAGTAGCTCCAACTAGGAATGGATCCAGATTTTCTAGTTTCAAAACCATTTGCTTCCCACTTTCTTCTTAGCCAAGTTAAATGCATGTTGCCAGAAAGCCAGATAAAGCTGAGAGCTCACAACCCCACAAAATTAAGAGTTCTGTAACGCCACATAGCCCACTTACGAGGCTAGTAGAAGTGGGAGTTGGTGTCACCATTCTAGAAAGCAATAGGCAGCATTGTACTCACACACAGAGAGACAGACAGATGGACAGACAGATAGACAAGCACCTCTAAGCAGATATCTACAGGGACATTCACTACCATGTGTTTGAAGTTGTGGGTGCAAGTGGTCATCTAAATATCCATCACTAGCAGTGTTTAGGTAAAATGCAGAGAAGCATCTTAAGGTATCCCTCAATGCAGCCACATATAAACACATGATCCTGGAAATATCTTTAGAACAGTGCTAAGGGAAATGAGAAATGAACAGAATGAGTTCTGTCACCTATATCATTTCAGTGCAATAAAATAATGTGCACAAAGAAGATACACAATGTGCAGAAACATACAAATCAAAGTTCTCATTTAATGCAACTGTTGATCTAGCAGGAAAGGAACTGGGAGTTAGGCATTATGAAAAGACAGAATAAACACGAAATAATAGGTCCTGGAGAGATGGCTCAGTGGTTAAAGAGCACTAGCTGCTTTTCCAAAGGATCTCGGTTCAATTCCTAGCACCTACATGGCATCTTACAACTGTTTGTAACTTCAGTTCCAGGGGATCCAACACCCTCGCAGGCAAAACACCAATGCACATAAAAAATAAAAAATTAGGCCAGGCAGTGGTGGCACATGCCTTTAATCCCAGCACTCGGGAGGCAAGTGGATCTCTGAGAGTTTGAGACCAACCTGGTCTAGAGTGAGTTCCAGGACAGGCTCCAAAGCTACAGAGAAACTCTGTCTTGGAAAAAACATAAATAAATAAATAAATAAATAAATAAATAAATAAATAAATAAATAAATAAATATTATCTTTAAAAATATAAACCCCTAGAAGAAACTGCTGTGGGGGCAAATAATTAATTCAACCCTCTGTACTTGGGACAAAAAAATAAAAATCGGACCATGAAAGTAGAAAGCAGGGTTAAAATTAAGGCAACCAGTTAGGTCCTTTGTTAAAGGCTCCTTCCCTCCCTGAAGCAAGTGCAAACATCTGGGAACCTAGAGGAAATAAAGAACAATGAGGGAGGGGCAGGATCCTACCCTGCTACCCAGGTCCTGTTCCTGCCTTTAAGAGCAGTTTGTTACCTCAAACCTCAGCCAGCTCTTGTCGCAGTTCAGACGCACAGCTAATCTGTTTTCCTCATCCATTTCTGGGCTTTTTTGTAGTTTGTATCTGCAGAGCCCTGAGCTGGAAAGGGTGACATACCAGGAAGATGAAGGTAATGGGAGGGTCACTGAGACTGCCCCCATGCATCCTTCCCTGCCCTTTCTGGGCTGGTAGGAACTGGTACCAACGGCCTTGGAGAGATCAAGTGTCAGAGGGATAGAGGATGGCCGTGGTCTGCAGCTCAGAACAGAACCCAGGTTCCTGGTCCCCGTGCCAGCTCTGACTTCTACTTCAGGAAGGACCTGAGGGTAGAAGCTGTGAGGAGCCCTAGCAGAGACCAAGACCAAAGTGGGGCTTCATTGCTCGTGTACCGCTGTCTGGGCCCAACATCACACCTCTCCCAGCCAATCCGTAAAATCTAGTTCCTCTAAGGCAAGATTCTCTAACACATTTCACAGGCCAGGAGTTCCTGTCCATATGGATGTGACCCCCCGCACCCACCTCCCGCCTGACTCTCATCCTAATCCAGGAAGACTCTTGAGCCACTGTCCTGCAGGCTGGGGCCCAGACTAGTATGAAGTGGGTGAGACACTACAGTTGATCTCAACTCTCTTGCTTCATCATAATCCTAGCCCAAATAGGCCACTAGTTAAAATCTTCATATTTTATCATATTTTTGAACATTTGTTGTTATATTTTAATATTGCATTAATGTTGTGATGATTGCTTTCTGTCCCTCATTTTACTCTGCTCTCAATTTTCCCTGCATACACACATACTTTCCTGCAGGTCAAGGACATTCAAGGACTTTTTCTTTGCTTTTTAATCTGTTTGTGTGTGTGTGTGTGTGTGTGTGTGTGTGTGTGTGTGTGTGTGTGTGTCCATGCTCACATATATGAGTGGAGGCAGGCATGTGTCAAAGGTACAGATGGAGAAATGAGGGCAAGTTTGGGTGTCAGTCTTACGTCTTGTTTGAGGTAGAATCTCTTGTTCAACACTAAGTGTGCCAGGCTGGGTTTTCCTGCCTCCATCTCCCAACTTCCCATAGCACCACTGGGATTACAGATGTGTGCTTCTACCTCTAGATTTTTACAGATGTTCTGAGGATTCAAACTTTTGTGGCAAGGACTTTACCCATTGAGCCGTCTTCCCAGTCCTCAAGGACTTTTGTAATCTGTGCCCTAACAAGGTCTCTAGGACTCTCTCTGTATGATTCACAGTCCCAACCTTCAAGCTGTTGAGCAAACTACCATAATCATCCACTGTAGAAACTTGACAATATGGGGCTGAAGAGAGAGCTCAGCATCTGAAAGCACGGTTGTTCTTCCAGAGGACCAACCAGGGTTTCATTCCCAACCCACAACTGCCTGTGATGCCAGTCTGGGGATCTGATGCCTTCTTCTGTCTGACTTCTACAGGCACCTCCTGCACATGGTGCACATACATGCAGACAGATGTCTATACACATAAAGTAAAATCTAAAGGTTAGGGGAAGAACAGGACAGATTTATTATTTAACTTTTTTAAAGGGAAAGATGGTCTGTTTTTGCCTATGCAAAAGCAACAGTAGTAGAAAGTCCTTTAGACAAGAAAGTGTCTGGCACACCTGAGGACAGATTGGTGAAGCAGAGCAGAGGAAGGGGTGTGGGAAGGCCAAGGCAGCTCACAGGAAAGATGGGATGTCAGAGCGTCAGAGGACATCAGGACCCACATATCAGAAAGAACCTTCTAGAAGCTGTGTTGAAAGAAAAGCACAGATCAGTCTGGATAGAAGCAAGAAGACAGTGTGGAGGCAGTAACTCAGGATGAAGGTCACAGTGACCACACTCTAAATATATTCCAGGAAGGGACTATTCGCTTCCTAATGAGTTTGATTTGGGATGTGAGAGAAAGAAGGACCGTAAGATGACTGCTCCAAGATTTTTGTCCTGAGTTTCAGGGAGGACCCAGTTGTCATCTACTGAGAGAGACAATGCTGCAGATAGCACAAGTTTGGGGGTTGAGATGAGTCATGTCGGAGATGATTCTAGACATCCAAATGGAGCCGGCGGGCAGGAACAATGACAGTGATAACAGTAATCACAGCTGCACATAAATTGAGCTCCGGGTTGGGGTGCAGTTCAGTAGTGGAATGCTTGCCTAGCAGGAGTAAAGCCCCGAGTGTCATCCCTACCACCACGACCACAATAATAATAATAATAATAGAAAAAATTCAAAACCATCATACTCATTCTGAGCCAGGTACATTCCCAACACTTGACATGTCTGACTCATAACATTCCTCATAACATTCCTATGATGTGGAACTGTCATTATCCCATTTCACAGATTAGAAAATCTACAAGTCTGGTGTTCAGTGGAGGGCCTACACTAGCAATGCTACACTAGCAAATCATCAGTGTGTGGGTGACATAAATTCACCTGACAGTGGGTGTGGAGGACCAGATTCTTCAAAATTTAGAGTGGGGAGATCAGGAACACCAATAGGGGAGAAAGGAAGAACACCATCAAAGGACCAGGAGGAGACCTTAGAGAACGGTATAAAAATTGCACAGTGCATGGAGCCTCCTGGGTGAGGGCTCAGGAGACAGAGTAGGGACCTAGTCTCAGCTATAAATGAGGTTCCACTGAAATTTAACTGAAAGTTACCCGTGTTATACCACAGAAAAGAATGTAGGTGTATCATGTCTGTAACATAAGACTTTGTAGAAGCTGGATATGGTAGTGCACACTTTTAGTCCCAGCACTGGTGAGTCAGTGGCAGAAGGATCTCTGTAAGTTCAAGACCAGCCCAATCTACATAGCAACCTCCAGGATAGTCAGAACTCTATAGAGAGACCTGTCTCAAAAAATCAAAACCAAACTGAAATTAAAAACATTAAAAAAGACTTTGGCCATATGGTGGTAGCACACACCTTTAATCCCAGCACTCAGGAGGCAGAAGCAGGTAGATCTCTGTGAGTTTGAGGCCAGCCTGGTCTACAGAGTGAGTTCCAAGACAGGCTCCAAAGCTACAGAGAAACCTGGTCTCGAAAAACCAAAACAGAAAAAGACTTTGTGGGAAGTTAAACGTAGAGATAACACAGTAGGTCACTGGGTGGAAATTTCACAACAGAACACAGACTGTGGCATGATTATTACTGGATATTCTTAGATTTCCAATGAAATGAAAAGCAGAGTGAAAAGATTTAGAAGATTAACAGCTTGGACAGGGGGAAAAAAAGCAAAAAGCATGTTCAGAAGAGATTTCAAAGTAGAGATTGTCACATGTAAGGACACATGGAGCCATTGCTCCATCAAACAAGCCCAGATGAGTTCCTGTACACAACAAACCTCAGTATCCACCTGGTTTTATGGGCACACAGAGTATAGAAACTGTGGTGGCTCGCACTCCGTTTTCACGGGAAAGCTTGGAAGGCCAAGCAGAAGTTTCCCATGGTACTGGTCTGAAGAATGACCTGTGGAGTGATATGGAGTAGAGCCATGGGAATGGAACCACAGTGGCGACCCCAGAAAGGGGGCACCTCTAGGCACACCCCTCCAGGAAAGCTACTGACATCAGCACACAGCCATCCCTCCCTCGGACAGCCACCAGCAAAGCCAGAGAAAGTTCAACTGATACAGAGTGCATAAGGTGACAGACTCAAGGACTCAGGATGCAATGTCTGCATTGAGATTATCAATTCTTTCCTAGAAGGGAGATTGCCTAGTTTGCTTCCCTATTGCTTTAATAAAACACTGACAAAAAAAAAAAAAAAAAAAAAAAAGGCAACTTAGGGAGCAAAGGGTTTGTTTATTTGACTTACAGTCCATCTTTGAGGGAAGGCAGGGCAGGAACTCAAGGCAGGAACCTGGAGACAGGAACTGAAGCAGACCATGGACCAACACTGCTTACTGGCTTGCTCCCTTCGACCTGCTCAAATACCTTTCCTTTACAGACCAGACCTATCTGCTCAGGGGTAACACACCCACAGTGATCTGGGCCCTCCTACATCAATTAACAATCAAGAAAATGACCCACAGGCACACCAGCAGGACAAGCTGACTGAGGCAGTTCCCCATCCCTAGGTGTGTCAAGTCAACAACCAAGGTCAGCCACCAAAAAGTGCATATACCTTGTGTCTGTCCTACACCGTGTACTGGAGATAAATAAACTGGTTTGATTTTACAAGTTCGGAAGAAAAAAGCATTTGCCCTGAGTCTCAGGGCAAACTTGAACTTTGACCTCCTTAACTGATGCTAGAACAATGTAAAAACTGGGGCGATGCGCTGAATACCATGCTTGTTAGAAAGAGTGTAGATAGGTTTTTGGTTTTACATTTTGGTTTTTTCTCATCGTTATGACAAAGCATCTGACAAAATCAAGTTGAAAAGAGAAGAGTTTATTCTGGCTCACAATTGGGGGTTAGGGGTGCAGAGTACAGCAGAGAAGTCATGGCAGGGAGAGGGTAGGCAGCTGGGGACATCACACCCATTGTCAGGAAGCAGATGGAGATGGATGCTGCTGTTCAGCTAACTTTGTCTTTTTCCATACAGTCCAGAGCCCTAGCCCACGGGGTGGTGCCTCCCGCGCTTAGATGGGTCTTCCCAGCTCCTTTACCTAACCTAGACAATCCCTCACAGACGTGTTCACAGAGTTGTCTCTCCAGTAGTTCCATATTCTGTCAAGATGACATTACAGGGAACCTAGGAAATAGTTTCAGTACAGTTTGTCCCCTCCAAAATTCAAGTTGTAATTGAACCCCCACTGTGAGGTATTAAGAGAATGAAAACAACCCCCCTCTACTGCTTAGAGATGCAAACTGTGGGATGTGATTAGGATTAGAGAGCCGTGGGCTGTTGAAATGGAACAGTGGGTAAAGGAACTTACACCCAAACCTGATGACCTGAGTTCAATCCCTGGAACTCACAAATCCCACAAGGTGTTCACAGACTTACACACACACACACACACACACACACACACACACACACACACACCGACACAAATAAAGCAGAACTTTATTAAACATTAAACAATAGATTAGGTAATGTCATCAGTGCGGAGCCCCTCCCCCATGGTTTAATATTGGCGTCTTTATAAGAAAATGGAGACCAATAGACACATACATGCATAAGATGAGTACCCTGTGTCTCCTGCTACGTGATACTCTGGACGTCCTCAGGGCCATCACCAGACACAGCCCCTTAACCTTAGACCTCCAGAACCATAAGCCGAAATACATTTCTTTTCTTTATAATTCATTCAGTCTATGGTAAACAACCCAATACCTTCCACTCCAACATCACACTTACCTGCCTAAACTCTTCCTGTTTTGTGTTTTTGTGTGTGTGTGTGGTTTTTTTTTTTTCCCCTACAAGGGGTTCCCTCACCTTCAGCCAGGCTACGGATAAGATAGAATTACTCCAAATACTTGTCCTCATCTGGCCCAAGCCCAAAAGCCAAGTAGGTTGCAGCTGCAGCTGGAGAGAGAAAGGGACTGGCTCTTAACCCTTGAGAGCCAGAATCTCAGAAACCACTTTGGAGAGGAAAGCCAGATGCCCTGGATAGGAAGCGAGATTGGGGCTTGGAAGTGTGGATTAAAGAACAGTTAAGAGCTGGGAAGCAGAGTCTCTCGCTCAAGAGCCTGATTGAGACATGAAATCTGGGACTGGGGCTTGGGTTTAAGGACAATGAAACTAGTCTTGTTGGGAGGGTGGCCACTGTGCTGACCCCTGCCAGGAGACCTCAAATAGTGGCCCTCAGGACACTGAAAAGGACTGGAAAGCAGGACTGAAGGAAGGAAGAGCAGGACTGAAGTCTGAGTCCTCTATGGAGCTAAACAAGGAGGCCACAGGAAGCCTGGTACACAAGAAAGAGCACCCTCAGCAGGGAGCAACCCTGAGGTGGGAAGCATCCAGGAAAGGTGGAGGCGAGGGAAGGAAGGAAGCCCTTGAAGGGACAGGAACTCGGGCCTGAAAGTATCCTGTGTCAGAGCTGGGAGGTTGGAGTCTCTGTGTCAGGGGTGACCCAAACGTGATCCTCAGCACCAGGCCAGTGAAATCCCACATCAAAAGACCCTGCAGGAAGGCAAAGCTGCCCCACGTATGTGATCTGAACACCCAAGTCCTCAGCTGCAAATGAAGCTCAAGGCCCTGGGAATCCTGTCTCAAAACACATTTGACTCAAAACACATTTGACTTTGAAAGGCTCTGCTCCGTTCCCACTAGAGAGGAAGCCCTACTAGTTTCCCAAATTGCTTCTTTTCGTTTTGTTTCTAGGGGTTTTAATTACATTTACTGAGATGGGGGCGGGGGGGGGGGGGGGGCTGCCACAGTGCCTGTGTGGCGGTCAGCGGACAACTTGTAGGAGTTGCTCTCCTTTTTCCACTGTGTGGGCTCTGGGGAGGGAACTCAGGTCATCGGGCTTGGCGGCAATCTCCTTCACTCACTGGATCATCTTGCAGGCCCTGGTTTGTTTTTATTCGTAATAATTTGTGTTTATATGTGCATACATGTTGGAGGGGACACGCATGCCACAGCATACATGTGGCACTCAGGGTCAATTTCATGGTGTCAGCTATCTCCTTTCTTCTTCTCTGTGGGCTCCAGGGATCAAACTCAGCTCTCTCGGCTTGCTAGGCAAACATCTTGAACAACTGAACCATCTAGCCAGTACAGTTACCTGTGAGAAAAACCATAAAAGCTTTTCCTATGTATAACACCTACTAACACCCAAAACAGAGGGCTGTGCTGGCTGAGCCTCCCATTCTACTTCCCTGCAAATTGAAGACCAAAGAAAAGGGATGGGGAGAGACAGAACTCAGGCAAACCCCAGGGAGACTACCTTCAGGAAAACAAGAGAGACAGAATACCTTGGCACCAGCTAGTGTATCACGGCCCTCGTCTCTACCAAGTGTGTGCATAGACTAACAGACTGACAGACTCATCTTTCACAAACAGGGTCCTCTGTGGGCCCCAGCCTGGTGCCCCAACAGAGTACAAAGTTTCTTAAACCAGGCCTTCCTCCTCCACCCTCCTCACTGAGTCCAACTACACTGACCTCCCCTCTGCCTTTTTTTTTTTTCCAAGACAGTGTTCCTCTGTGTAGTACCGGCTGTCTTGGAACTCACTCTGTACACCAAGCTGGCCTTGAACTCTCAGATGCCTGTCTCTGCCTCCTGGGTGCTGGAATTAAAGATGTGTGCCACCACCACCAGACATCCCTTTGCCTTTCTTCACCTCTCCCCCACTCCTATTCCCAGGAAATTTGTGTGTTCTGCTGTTCCTGGAATCATTCCCAAGACCATCTCATCCCACCTAGCTCAGGAAACTGCACAACATCTATCTCTGGCTTCTGTTCCCTTCCCAGTATTGACTGCAGCGCTGGGCACATTGCCAGTCTGGAGGATATAGTGGGCTGTACTGTATGGTCTTTAAGTTAGTGGCACTCCGGAGGCCTGTACCCCCAGTTAGCAAGAATCCCCATGAGGATGGTGGAGCCCACAGCCATATTCAAGCAATTGTAGACCCACTCCACAGGCTATTGTGGTTAAGAAAGCCAGATCAGGCTGGACATGTGCTCCAGGAAAAAGTCCTTCACTGACCTGAAAGACATAGGAACACAAAGCCACCCAAGAATTGAGGAGGCTTGGGGCCCTAATACACTGGCCTCTCACAACCCAAAACCCAAACAGACAAAGCGGCTCCCTTTCTCCCTGCCTCGCTGCCATGTCCTGTTGGGTGCTCTCCTTGGGGAAAGGGCTTCCTTCTTTCTTGGCCAAGCTGGAGAGCTGAGACATGCCCAGCCTCAGGGGGAAAGGGATAGGAAAAGCAAGGAAGGTTGCTGCCACACCCTTGGGATCAGGACTCCAGGCCCTTACAAACCCGCATCAGCACCAAGGAGCTGCAGCTCGCTCACGCCAGCCCTGTGTCCACATGCCCTTCCCCCTTCCCTGGCCCAGGCCAGGGCCTTCTGCCTTAATTCAATTCCACAGAGTTAATCACTGAGTGTTCGGCGGACTGAGTGAACAGGCAGCCTGAGGTTCTCTCATCTCATCAATCTCTGCCCTGGCCAGGCCTCCATCGGTGCTGAATCTGACAGCAGGCGCCAGGGGGGCGAGAAGGGGCATGCAGAGGGACCAGGATCTGCAGGCCTTAGCACGAAGGCAGATGCCCACAGACACAATAGAGAAAAGAAGGGGCAGGGCAGATGATGACACAGTGACACCTGGAAGCCCTCATGATAAAGGCAAAAGCAATAATTATTTGTCAAGTGGCCTGGTTCTGCCCCTACCAACTGTGAGCGCTTAGACAGGTTCCTGAACATCTCAGAGACTCTGTTTCCTCATTTACAAAACAGATTTTTGTTTTTTCAAGACAAGGTTTCTCTATGTAGCTTTAGAGCCTGTCCTGGAACTAGCTCTGTAGACCAGGCTGGCCTCAAACTTATAGTGATCCCCCTGTCTCTGTCTCCCAAGTACTGGGATTAAAGGCATGTGCCACCAACATCCAGCCAAAAAATATATATTTTTTAATTAGTTAAGACCTCTTAAAACTCTGGAAACCAGGCCACCACAGGCATGATGCATGAAAGTTTTCATTGAAGAGTGTGAGTACAGGGCTGGAGAGATGGCTCAGAGGTTAAGAGCACAGATTGCTCTTCCAGAGGTTCCTGGTTCAATTCCCAGGCCCCACATGGCAAGTTACAACTTCCTCTAATTCTAAGATCTGACATTCTTGCACAGACATACATGCAGGTAAAATATTAATGCAAATAATTTTTTTTAAAAAAATTGTTTGAGTGAAGACTGAAGAAGCTCAGTACTTCTTGGTACTCAAGAGGCCTGGGTTCTACCTCACATGGGTCCTCTTGTGATCACTGCAGGCAAAAGGATGAAAAATTCAAGGTCATTCTCAGCTACAACACAAATTTTACACCAGTCTGGGATACATGAGATCTTGTCTCAAAATAATAACCATTATTGTTGTTGCCACTATTATCATTCCTGCAGAATGATGCCTTAGGTTTCTTGGAATGTCCTTTCTTCTTGCAAATAGTGTAGAGGCCTTTCAGCTTGTTAGGCTCCAAGCTGGGGGCAAAAATCACAAACTGTGAAGGGGTAAAGACAGCATATTGAATTAACCTAACCTCTCCAGGTCTGTTTTCTATCAGCAAAATAGGAACCAAATTGCCCTTTGGCATGAAGATTAAGTGAGAAAATGCAGTGAGGAGATAATGAGTGTGTGGCTACAGACAGGACTCCATGGGTAAAGGTGCTTGTGGCCATACCTTACAACCTGAGTTCCACACTGGGACCCGAGAGTTGTCCCCTGACCTGCACAGGGGTGCCCTGGCTCCAGTGTGCCTGCACCT